>OY855903.1:27766954-27819454 GCA_963693305.1 Meandrina meandrites
ACCTGCACGTCACAAGCACTCTTCACGTACCTAGACAATGAGGTTAGTGTAAAGAGAATACCGTATATTCAGATATAAGGAAAATGTATTTCGTGGCCGTATAAAACATTTCAAAGTTCGCATGATGAGATTAATACATTCCTGTGTTTGGTCATTGAACAACGCGCAGGATATGTACGTCCCATGAGATTACATACGCCGGCAGGAAATTAATCTGTTTTACTCATGTTACCAATCTCGTACCGTCTGTATGCCATTTTCTCAATCTAACTTTTTTCGTCGCAAGACTTCACATTGATCCTTCATAAATCTCCATTTCCTATCAACTGCAACGCCACCTTCTGGTTTCATTTTTGCGCAGCCCTAAGCATATTCTTTACGTTCACTGCATCAGTGTTAAAGTACTCTGTCCTGTTTTGACTTCAGATTGCGAAGTTGTCTCGCAGTCTTCGTGTCCCGGGTGATGCCGGTGGCAGAGGGTCGACAGAAAGGAAGCCTGTTCAAAACCTCAATGACTTTGTCAAAGCTGACATACAACCGACTCCCAATCCCTTGTCGAGTACCACGGATGAAACAGAACAAAAAAACCAAGAGGACGTCGAGAATGAGCTGGAAGAAGGCGGACTCTGTTAGCATCCCAGACAAAGCAAGAAATTAACCGACATGTAGTTTTGGGAAACAAGGACCTTTTTGGCCGGGATAATTTGCAACCCTCATAATTCGAGAATTCACTAAGCAAAATTTTGCTCAGTAAAATGACTTATCGTCATGATAAATAGTGAAGGAATAATTTTTTTGTACAGATCTTTTCCGATTTGGACGTAAGTGAATTGGAGTATTTGTCGGACACATCTGCGAGTACTGGAGTCACTGGAAACTGGCACTTGTTCCCAGTCTAAATTCAGATATAGCTTATCTTACCCATAATGTGCACTGTTCATAAATCACCTAACAATATTATCAATACACGAAAACGGTACCTGGAACAGTTTCGTCCGCGGCATGTATAATTTTAATCGTCTTTGGAGAAAAGAAATTATTTTGTCTATATGGTAAATATTTCCGAAATGTTTTTAGTCAGTAGAACCGGGGAATGGGCGGCACTGAAAAGGCGGTTTAGAGAAAGTGAAAAAGACGACAAAAGAAATTGTAATGACGTAAAATATAATAGTTAACAATTATTCACCGAAGTGGAGATGAATAGTACTTTGCTAATCACCTCCGAGTTAACCAATCAGCGCGCGCGAAAAGCACTATTCACTTGTGTGGTATATACTAATAATAAATATTCTTGTAGTTCTGGCCCCAGTTGTTCCAAGGATGGATAACGCTATCCGCCGGATAAATCACTATCCAGTGGATAGCGCAGTTTGTTTTGTCAACACTTATCAACTAGATAGTGATTTATCCGGTGGATAGCGTTATCCACCGGGGCCTGATATCAAGCAGGAATCACCAGTGATGCCACAACACTTGTAAGCAATCAGTATACTGCGTCGGTGATGAACAGGCACAACTGGTATGAACTAACCAATTGTTCCTCTACAGTTGCTGTCTGTTCAGCTGCTTCTTCGCAACTAATTTATTGAAACAATTGATGTTTTGGAACAAACTAACGTTCCACTGGATGCTGTTATTGCGAGAGCAGTTTTATGAAGAAACACGACCCCAAAAGCAAGTTGCCAATAACCAACATCGTGTATAGATAAAGGATGTTCTTGTGGTTGATTGGGACTCAGTTTCTTTTTTTTTCGAAAACTTAAATTCATAAAACCGCTCTCCCTTCAAACGGCATGGAAAAAAAAACAAACAGAAAACCAAACATAAAGGAGTACTTTTAGTTTATTTTATTTCATACATATAAATATATATATACAAACAGCCCTAAATAATACCGACTTAAGGAAGCTCTTTGTTCATTTACACGTAATAGCAATATTACAAAGACATTTAATTCTGCTGGTAACACAAACCTTTACTTAAATTAACTCTGAATTACGATATTTGCCGAAGTGGAGAAATCGTGATAATTTGTCTGGTTTGCCGTCAAGAAGTTGTATTGTTCTTGAAAATAAAGTTTTTAAAAGGAGGCGTATTTGTGTATTTCACCATTGGTTGATTCTGGTCCTTGTTACCTTTGATAGCTGTGTCGAGATACATTTCTTGCTGTTTGGAAAAACCGCCTCCCGGTAAATTGATAGTGATGGCTTCACAAAAACTTTCAAGTTTTCTCCGTCTTACTGCTTTGTGTACATAACATTGTATTGGCCGTTTTGATGCTAGAGACGATTAAGTCGTCTAGTCGCCTTTGATGTCTAAGACATTAAAGGTGTCTGGTATAAAAACGGGACGCATTTAGTAGACGGCCTAGCAGAAAAAAAAAATTAAAAAAGGACGAACAGGACGAAATGCTAACTATTTCCAGTCGCCTCTGGACGAGCAACTAGGCCTGGCTCGTTAAAATGGCGTCCCGTTTTATATTGAACGCCTTTAACGTCTGAGACGTTAAAGCTGTCCGTTAAGGAACGACGCCCTTATGAAAAGACGTTAAAGGAGTCCGTCTTATTCACCGTTTTTACACTAGACGTTTAAGTCGTCTCGAGACAGCTTTAACGGCTCTAGCATAAAAACCGCCATTGACTCAAGTTCTTAGAACTCGAAAAGACTATCAAACTTTTATTGTGCCAAGTAAACTAGGCGTGCGTAATCTAGTAGTCTTAAATTTAAAGTGTATAAAAATTCAGTGGACTACGAAAACGTTGGAATGGTTAGATAAGAATTACAATGATAAAGCTACACGGTAAAATTCACTATTGTGCTCAAGAGGATGAAATGGGAATGAAATGTTCAGGGTGGACGCGAGACCGTACAACTTTGCTGCATGGGTAAAGACTACGCCATAAATTGATTATTTGGTGTAAATCAAAAATCCAACTTGCTTAATACACACACTGTTTACGGCACGAAGAATGCCGTACGATATTAAGGTGTCTCGATACAGTTTTTCCTGGACCATACCTCACATTTTCAAATGGCCGTTTAGCAGACTGTGAAATTGCCACCAGATATTGAACCATCCAATATCTGGGGTAAATTTCACTGACACACTGATCCGATTCCGAAAAGTCTGCCAATTGAACATATAAGGTATGGTCCAGAAAAAAAACTGTATTGAGACACCTTAAAACCCTCTTAGACAATCGTAGTTTTAGACGGTCTGGGGACTTCAAAAGAAGCATGCGGCGAAGTTGTACCGTCTTGGGACCGCTCAAACCAGATGGCCGTGTAGTTTACTGCAGATGTTCTTGAACTCCTCAATGTCCACTTGTCACATTTTAGATTCGAAGGTTCTACTGCCACATAAATCCTCTCCTCCCGTGTCGGCTAGCTTTAACCCATTCTGGAAAGAACGGATGCTCTTAAACCCATCTTTATTTTGTATTTCATTTTCCTTCCTTCCGCCACCCGAAAATTATCATTGATCATGGTTAATTTTAATAAATGAAAAAAACGATTCGTTGACTAAGTTTAGAGAAAGCCACAAGCCCGCATATACTTTATTGGACTTCACTATTGAGAACGACGCACTGGTCCCTAAAATGAGGGACTTGCAAGCACTCGGCGACGATCCAGGTGTGCTCGACGGAAACGGACCTGACGTAAGGATGGTCCTTTTCTTGCTGAGACTGAGTTAAAGTGCGCTCTTTTTACTCCAATAGGTTGGAGTGAGGCCAACATTTGGGCTCCTCCCCTAGATAGGATACTCAGTATGATTATCTATTCGTATCATCACCATAATTATCAAGATCAAAGTTTAATGATTTTGCGTAGGATCCTGGCAGTACCTAGCAAGGCGGTCGTCTGCAATAGACCTTACGTCCGATATTCTTAAAATACTTTTATAAAAAACAGACGTCTTCAACTTCTACGGATTGTTGATTTCACTCGCTAGGTCTTGAAACGTTTATATTAATGTTATGCAATGTTGTTGTTGTTGATGTAATGTATATGAACTGATGTTGTTGTTGTTGTTATTATTATAGCAGTCTGTAACATCACTCATGTGAATCTTCGGTAGCGTGCATTCCGTTTACTTAGTGAAGAAATGATGTATTGATCCTTTTTTAATACAACGGTGCACTGAGCACACACAAGGTCCATTAAACCAATAGTTAAACCAAAAAAAAACCAGACGGTTTAACTAACTTGTTCAGTTACTACACGGAGGCTTTCTGCAGTGATTAATCACAAATAAATCAAGATCCACTTACAGAGACTAATGGACCATCATTCGTCCCTGTCTTTAAATGTTCGCTCCTAATTCCAAAAACAAAGTTTCCCAATTGAAATGCAGTCGAACCCCTAGTAAGCGGCCACCCATTTAGCGGCTACCCCCTATTTAGTGCTCAGTTACTAAAGTCCCGAAACTATTGTCAGTATAATACTGCAAATAAAACCCCTTTTTAGCGGCCACCTCTGTTAAGCGGCCGCGGCCACCTTTCTGCCGTCCCGATGAGAGTTCTTCTATTGTTTGTGCCCCTATTTAGCGGCCAGTTAGAATGTAATATACGATGTTTCGATTTATTTTCAACGAGCTCGGACACAGGTTTATTGTTGTTTTCGTGTGGTTCCGTTTTTTCTTTTCACGTTACTTTGTATTGAAATGACGTAACCTTTTTAAATGGCCTTATACTAATCTCTGACAAACCCCCATTAAGCTGCCAATTTCCCCGAGGGTGGCGGTTCTACTGTATTAGAAATGTTCATGGTACTGTATGGTTAAAGTAAGTTAACTGTCACACTCACCGTTCTCTTTTGGTTCCAAAGCAGCAAATGCTGACAAGGCATAGAAATACCAGGAACAGGATAATGCCAATAACAATCAGAGCAAGTTTACTTTCCTCTGGAAAACCACCTGAGAAAGAACAATATAATAAAGCTGAATGAGTGAGAACTGTCGAGATGGACTCATCTCCCGAGTTGCCCTCCCGCAAAACATGAAGACTACATTTGCATGCGGCTTCCAGCTGGTCTAAATACAAAAGAAAAGTTACATTTACAACCTTCTAGGAGCATGAGACGTTTATTTGTGGCCACACGTGGACTAGCCGTGTTACCCAAGGCAAATGAGTTAAACATTGTTTGTCGTCATGCGTCGTTGAGTTACAAAATATTGATGGCTAGAGGGCACTTATGTTCAGAAATCCACGCAAGTATTGTTAACAGAGTACTTCATGTCCTACTGGTCTTTTAGACATTTTCGTATACTTCATATTTGATATAATTTTGTGTGTTTTGGTGGGATTTCATTACTGACGACACTTTGTGATGCTTTTTATGAGGAACATGAATCTCATTACCGTGCATTTCTGGACATATCTGAAAAATGGTGGCGCTGTAACCATGAACCTGTTTTTCACTTACCTTACCACCAGTCAAGCGAAATACAACTAAGCTGTTTGACTTTGTGTACCAGGCCTATCCATAACACGAACAAAGTGTCACAACATACACTGAATTTATGGTCTCGCGATCTAATGGAATTCGATTTCTCAAGGTGAAGTTGTCTCTTGATGCTGCGCGGGAAAGTACAAACCTGTTATTCGTGTTACCTAAATTTTAAAAATAAGATAAAAATATGATAAAAAAATGTTTACCTATCGCATTAAAACTGAGATGTTTTAACATTTTAAAAGATTTTTAAGTTATTTAACAAAAAGCGAAATTTGGCTCGTTATTGTTAGCCAGCGTTCAGATAATTTTGGACAAGGTTGAGCAAAATAAGGTCATTTCTTAGTGGCATCGGCCGAGATCACTGACAGTTCACGACATTTTGCAGTAACTGAGTTTATTGCTTACTTAACGACAACTCTGGAAAGCAAGCTGTTATCTTTCACAGGCGTGAACACAACTAGTTACGCATGGGCAGAATTTCATTTGCAGCAGAATCACTATCAGACGCTAGTGCAGTACGCAGACTATCATTTCAGTTAGTTATGTACAAATAAGTTGGAATGGTGAACTCTTACCGAATGTATAATCGAATGATTGTAACCGATAGCAGGACACGTCATCAGTACCTACGGATGATTTTACCCAGAACAAAACCAAGCAAACCCAGGCAAGTGTTGGTGCCAAGAGAGATTGCCTTAAACCACTCTCTATTTAAATGGTTCACGGTTTGTATAGGAAATCACATGATTTCGAGTGCAATTTGGGATAGCACTAGAAAACTGGGATATACAGAGTGTTCCTTACCAGCGAAGTTATGAGTCGCAGAATGCCTTAGTTCTGCGTAAACGCTTTCTTAACAAAATTCGTTATTTAATTTGTCTACATACGTAAACTTTTAGTAACCACTTCTCTCTTCGGAAAAATTGAACATTTAGTTCTATACCGACTCTGAGGGAGCCACTAACGCGGTGACTTTACGGCTACCTTAGGGTCGGAATATATACCATGGACCCCTAAGTATCGGAGGTGGAAGCGGAATCATTCGACTTTTGATATCCATGATTCCTGTCCCGTTTTACCTCAATAATTCGTGCTTCATTTATGAATCTCATTCGATATTCATAATTCATCTTTCATTGTTTCTCTTACCAGTTTTCAAATAATTTCTTACCAGTTTCTGTTGTTTTCTCGCTTAAACGGTGGTTGCATATTCTCTAGTGTTGTCGCCGGTTCCCTGCTAGCAAAGTCTACTTTTCTAAATGGAGACTTCGTTAGCATAGAATTTCTCTCATTTCTGTTGTCAAATTATTTCTAAACTGTTCACTGTATATAACGTCCCTAATCACAGTCTCAAGTTGGCAAGGGATGAAGATGTGACACCAAGCTGCATTCGCATTTGCGGTGTTTTCCTCTAGGAGGAATCTTGGGGCATGCTCTCACAGAACATTCTGATAATAAGATGCTATTTCCGGCCACTTCTGTGATATATCTGTAAAGAAGTTTAAAAGTTTACGTCCTTTTTCCACATGCCTCAATAATTATAATTACTTAGTGTATAAATTTACGTTTGCTACTTCATATACGACAGTTTCGTAATAAAGTTACTCCAATGCCACCGATATGTACATGAAATTTATGGCAAAATTTATTAAAACTATTACCATAACAGTCCGCAATAGCTCTACATTAGACGTTTAATTCACCTTTCCCGACAAGACACACGTTTTCATTCACTGGGCCCCCCATCCCCATCTGGCAATGATTGCACTCATCGACTGCGTTAGTAGCTACCTCGATGTGCATAGAATATATTCCGACCATTATGTTAGTGGATACCTCGAGGGCCATACTATATATTCCGACCATAAGGTAGCTGTTAAGTCACGGAGTAAGTGGCTACCTCGAGGTCAATAGCATATGTTCCGACTCCAAGGTAGCCTTTAAGTCACTGTGTTAATGGCTACCTCGAGGTCAATAGTATATATTCCGACCCCAAGGTAGCGTTTAAGTCACTGAGTTAGTGGCTACCTCGAGGTCAATAGTATATATTCCTACCCCAAGGTAGCCGTTAAATCACTGAATTAATGGCTACCTCGAGGTCAAAAGTATATATTCCTACCCCAAGGTAGCCCTTAAGTTACTGAATTAATGGCTACCTTAAGGTCAATAGCATATATTCCGACCCCAAGCTAGCCGTTAAGTAACTGAGTTAGTGGCTACCTCGAGGTCAATAGTATATATTCCTACCCCAAGGTAGCCGTTAAGTCACTGAATTAATGGCTACCTTAAGGTCAATAGCATATATTCCGACCCCAAGCTAGCCGTTAAGTAACTGAGTTAGTGGCTACCTCGAGGTCAATAGAAAATATTCCTACCCCAAGGTAGCCGTTAAGTCATTGAATTAATGGCTACCCTAAGGTCAATAGCATATATTCCGACCCCAAGCTAGCCGTTAAGTCATTGAGTTAATGGTTACCTCGAGGTCAATAGTATATATTCCTACCCCAAGGTTAGTGGCCACCTCGAGGTCAATATAGCATATGTTCCGATCCCCAAGGTAGGCGTTAAGTCACTGAGTTAGTGGGTACCTCGAGGTCAATAGTATATGTTCCGACCCCAAGGTAGCCTTTAAGTCACTAAGTTAATGGCTACCTCGAGGTCAATAGTATATGTTCCCACCCCAAGGTAGCCGTTAGGTCACGGAGTAAGTGGCTACCTCGAGGTCAATAGCAGATGTTCCGACCCCAAGGTAGCCGTTAAGTCACTGAGTTAATGGCTACCTCGAGGTCAATAGTATATATTCCGACCTCCTAAGTAACCGTTAATCACTAGGTTAGTGGCTACCTCGAGGTCGGTAATAGTCATGTAATATACAATTTTTTTGGCTTCAAGAATAGCTTATATATATATACAAAAAAGCCGTTATAATCGATATTTGTGCTCTCTCCAAACCCTGCGACAGCGTTCCCCATTTTGTTCTCTCGCGCTTTCGTGACTTTCCTGTCAATCAATTTAATTTCAACTTTCTGCACCGTTTGGGATAAGTTGACCTGCTCATAGCCAATGAAAATGCTGAAATTTTTGCATGTATATTATAATTGCGGAAAACATGGGATTTATTGTCTTCAGTTTAGCACAAAATGGAGGCTTTTTCCCGTTTTCAAAACTCTGAATGGAACTGGTGAAGCCATTGATGTCGCTTGATGTAAAATAATTCAGCATAATACAACACCCAGTCGTAACGTTTTAATTGAACCAGACAATAAAAACCGAAAAATATGTCGAAAGCTTAGACTCGCTTGGTAATCTTCTACAAATAAACAATCGCTAATTAAAAATGATTCCTCTCAAGAGTAACGACGAATCACGTCGCCGCGATCGGTGAGTTAAGATCTGGCAGTTTCAATACATATCTAAAGCAAAATAAACATACGCCCTTATTAATTTTCTATTAGATTTAGAGTGGATATGTACATACGTAGTGTAGTATGTTAAATAATAAACCCTGTTTCGGCATTCTCCTGTATTCCCCTTGTATATATATTCCCCTGTATTCTTGCATACTAATAGCTGTATTCCTTCATACTTATGAAGGGATTCCCGCTGCATACTTATAAGTGTCTAGTTGCTTCTTTTCATGGAAATAAAACAATAGACCTTAACCACCGGAACGAATTATTATTCACAAACGAAAATATATATATGAATATATACCACCACCACCTTCTCCTCCTCCTCAAAATTCTATTGTTTTCCTCCTCCTCCTCCTCAGTACTATTGTTAGCCTCCTCCTCCTCCTCTTCAATTCTATTAATTGAGGAGGAGGAGGAGGAGGATGAGGTGGTATATATTTATATATATTTTTTTCGTTTGTGAATAATAATTCGTTCCGGTCGTAGGTCTATTGTTTTATTGTCATGAAAAGAAGCGACTAGATACTTATAAGTATGCACCAGGCATCCCTCCTTTACTATGGAGGAATACAATTAACAGTATGCAAGAATACAGGGGGATACGGGGGAATACAGGAAAACGCTGAAACGGAGCTTATTTTTTAACATACTACACTACTTACACATGTTTTCCACTTAGTTTTCCTAACCTTTGATAATGTCGAGAGAAATGTTGGTAGGTGACGCATTGCTGTTTTCATGGGAAGTAAACACCTTGTTCGTAGGCTGAGGAGTGGTGTTCGTAGGCTGAGGAGTGGTGTCTACACAAAACAATAAATAATCTCTATTAGTTAAACACATTTGGATTAATTTTCGTTTCCGTATTTCTGAAACGTGGCGGAAACATGCAACTCCATTTTTCCGTTACGTTTGCGTCTTGCGGAAACGTGAAAATTCAAGTCTACGTGATTCCGTCACGTTTCCGGAACGGAAATCCCAAAAAGTGGTACGGTTCCGCTGTAAACGCAGCAACGGAAACGTGAGTAAACGTCACGAAACCGCTAACGGAAACACAGGTTATCCGTCGTGTTTCCGGATCGGTTTCACATGTTTCTGTGACGTTTCCGTTTACGGATTCTTGGAATTTCGTCCTGTGCGACTAGATACTTATAAGTATGCAGCAGGCATCCCTCCTTCAGTATGGTGGAATACAATTAACAGTATGCAAGAATACAGGGGGATACGGGGAATACAGGAAAATGTCGAGACGGAGCTTATTTTTTAACATACTACACTACTTTCACATGTTTTCCACTTAGTTTTCCTGACCTTTGATAATGTCGAGAGAAATGTTGGTAGGTGACAAATTGCTGTTTTCATGGGAAGTAAACACCTTGTTCGTAGGCTGAGGAGTGGTGTTCGTAGGCCGAGGGGTGGTGTCTATACAAAACAATAAATAATCTCTATTAGTTAGCACATTTGGATTAATTTTCACTATACATTGTACACAAAACTATGAAATGACATTTGCGAATCAAGGAGGAAAAAGTCAAGCCAGCAATAACACGATTTTTTATACGTAGAATTTGCAATGCATATTACTACAATATTGTATCGCACAAATATTATAACAAATGTCTCATAGCACTTCGTATAACACTAATGATCTAAATTAACGTATCGTTATAGAAAAAGATCTCATTTACAAATTTAAACTCATTTATAAATTTAAACCAGACTGAGATTAAGAATTCAGTAAAAATGATACCTGTTCGATAAAAACAGTAAGAATTGCCAGCATCGAAGTGTAGAAATGATTATCGGAAATTGTTGAGGAAGTCTGCTGACAAAAGGTAGCGGGATAACACTAGATCCCATCAAAGAGTCGCAACGTATAAGTGCCGATCTGATAAGCCAGTAAGCTGAGAAAAGGTTCGAGTCAGTCCTGCATTAACCTTTCAGTTTAAATAGTAACTGGGACTGAAATACTAGGGCTAACACCAATATCGTCTGATGACCATCACTTTCAAAACAGTTGATGCTCATGGTTGAATCTTATAGCTTATTGGCAAATTGCACTTAATAAAAATGTTTTTTTTTTAAATTATTATTTACCAAATACATCGAGCTCCGCGGCCTGTGAGAAGACCTTGATGCTGTCATGTTCCGCCAGACATACGTATCGACCTGAGTCGGACTCTTGAATGTTTTTAAGAGAGAGATCTTGAGAGGAGGTGATGATCTAATATAAAAAAAGTAAAAAGAAAAATTCACATTATTAACAGCAATTTGTTACAATAATGCTTTGAAATTTAGAAAATTATAGAACGATACAAGGTAATATTTGAAGGAGGTTTACTGCTCGATTCCATACAATAATTTAGATAGTTTCCGCTGAACATTCAAGCGGTATAAAAGGCGAAAAGAAAGATACCAAAAAGGACACATAGCATGATAACAATTTGAATACGGTTAAGAAGAAGTTATCGAAACTTTAACTCTCAAGCTAGAAAAAAGAAATGAACTTGATGTTGTATTTTAGTTAAAACAAACGTTCACGTGCGTTCAAAACAAAATAGCTCCCGTTTTAAGCATTTTTACGAGGTTTAACATTTACCTTCTCCAGAACGCTTAATAGTTTAATCGCGGGGTCACTTAGAGAAATGAATTACAGTGAGATATTTCGAACAGTATACAAAATGTTACCATGATTTGAGTAGATTTTTAGGAATGAATTTTTACACTTACTGCTTAAACTTTCCACAGAATCCGTCTTAATAGCTTTTTATATACCACTACAACAGTTGTACGCCTCACAGTTACCTGATCATTTTTTAACCACCTATACGCCACATTGCCTTTTGCAACCGCATCACATGTCCATAATACGCTCAATCCCAGATCCTCGCCGAGGCTCACGGATGGTGGTGGGTGTCGTATAACACGAGGGCCATTGTCAAAGTGAGTAATGTTGGTTGCCACTGTTTTGTAGAACTTTGTTTCCTCTAAAGAAAAAGGTATGTGTTAATCAAACCAGGGAAAGGACACGTTTTAATTTGAGTTAGAGTCACAAAGAAAACAAGTCTAAGTGCTTGGCATTTACTTTTTAGCTTTTAGTTTTTGTCTAAAATTATAGTTTACAAGTAATTTGATTTTTATTAACCGATTGAGCTGAAAGGAAAGAAAATCAGTCAAAAAGGAATAGGCAACCCATGCTTATGATACTAGCGCCCAGTGGTGGTAGTATAACGAAATTTAAATAAATGCATATTTCCAGAAAAATAGTTGAGATTCCGCTACCTCTCATGGAAATGTCTTCAACGGCGTCAAATATAATACTACTATTTTCGACCAACCGTGAACGGCCAACATTTTTCTGCGTTAAAAAAATTCAAGTTTGTCTGGGCAAAACGTCGCGTTTTTCAATTGAACCAATTAACATTTGGAGCGTGAACATGTTAAGTTTTGACAGCTCCGCCTGCGAGTTTCTGCACATGAAGCACGGGTTTTGAAAAGTTAACCGTTCACGGTAGCTCGAAAATGGTAGTAACTCTGATTTTCAGCCGCTCCGCTTGGAAACGTGGAATGATATCGAGTTGGGTAAGTATTGAAATCAAGCTATCTCGGTCGGGTAAAAACGCAAATGGGAAACTATCAAATTTTTTTCACTTAAGTTTCCATTTTTGCAGTCTGCAGTCCGCTTGCCTGCAGTCTGCAGTCTGCGTGTTTACCCAACCGCTTTTCCTTAGGCGAAATGTCCTTGCCCTTCTTACGTAAGAGAGTGACACTAAATGTGCTTCCGTTGACTACTTCAAATGCACCCACACCAGTGCTTCTAATCATCAGATACAAACTTTGCCATGGCTCCAGATAAGCAGTTGCAGACAAACTGAGAACAACTGTCAAACCATCCATTACACCTTTTGTAGCCTTTAAGCCATTGGTGTTTACTGTGTCTCCATTCACCGATATCAGTAGTTCTATCAATCTGAAATCACAAATGAAGGAACAGATGCCATGCCCTTTCTTTATTACATTATTGTTATTTCTTTTCGCAGCAATTTATGGTCATATTACGAATAAGGCTTTCTGTTGTGAACTTGTTACGTCCTTTTCGTTATAATCTGTTTATAATTAAGTGTTGGGTAGGTTGACGTCCCGTATGAGAGTTTCGATTAGTCTTAAAAGGAGTGGCGACACAAGCTAGGACAATTTTTGAGTCAGCGAAATAAAATTCATTAGCTTAAAGGGGCACTATCACGGCTGATCATAGAAATTTCTATGTTCTGATTTCCTCAATATATTGCCAAATACCACCAAATACACGAATAAATTTGATAAAGAGATCCCACAAAACAAGATAGAACAGTTATTGTGAGGAAGAAGTACAGGATTGCAAGGATGGAAGTGGATTGTGTTTGATTTTTGGACAGGATGTCCAGAAATCAAAGCTGCCATTCTGGTGAAATTTTGAACCGTTCATTAGTCACTTTTTCCACTTAATTGATATTTCTTTGCTTTTACCACTTTTAGCATTTTTCTCTTCCTATTGCAACACAATAAAGCGCAATTATAGCAAGCTACAGGCCATTTTTATATAAAATATGATATTCCAGGCATGACAGTGTCCCTTTAATAACTCGATTATAACCCAACACGTTGAATACTATTAGTGCAAGACAGACGCAAATTTCACGGTAGAGCGTTTAGGACGTTCAGGTTTGGATGCGTCATTCCCTTCTACTGAGTTTAAGGCTTAAATAACAATATATGCCGAGTAAAACCTATTTTGTGGTTTGCTATATCATGGCAGTTTAACATATTGGTAGTGTGGCATACCTGTGGTTACTGCATCAACTTGAGAGAAATAAGCGAAGAAGCGTTTCAGAAGTACTTTAATCATTTTAAGTCCTAATTTGACCTAATTATTGATCTCACTTCTCTCCACTCTCGTAGGCTATCTGGCATTTAAATTGAACATAAAAGTGAAAAAGTATACATTAACTGCATAAACACGTGAAACAAGAATGGCAGGAAACCTGGTAATTTACCTCGTTTGATGAGAAAAGTTTGAAGTTCTCACTTTAACTACGGCAGCAAGGAAGTAAACACCAGCAACATCGGCAACAAATATTCCATTGCTGAAATCTGAGTGTAGAGACTCGCACTCTGTGTCAACGCTTTCCCAATGCTCGATACCTCTCCACCATTCTCCACTTGTGTACCTGCTTGCTTTAGATTGCAACGATAAACATGGAAGGTGGTTATCATTGGTCACCAGTGCAGCAAAAAATGTCGCATTTCTGGTGCTCAGGAATTGGGACTCGGAGTACACAGAAACAGAAATCGCTTCCAATGCCTTCAGACGAGCAATAACAGCCACGCTATATGACACAGTTGAATCTGCTTCAGAGTTTGATAAGATAGACAGAATGTCGCGATTTGACGTTCCTGTCGATTGTAGCTTTACTCCGACAAGACGTTTTGCATCTACTTCCAGTTGCACGTTAATGGTGAGAATATAAAGGCCACTCTCCATCGCCTAAAATGTCTCCAAAGATTTGCCGCCACGGGTCTCCCACTCGACTAACTTATGCCATCCACTGGAATTCAAACCAAGAGATCGATGCTTTAGTTGAACCGTTCTGTTCAGTTCCACTGCAGTCAAAAATTGGACGGAGCGAGTGGCTGCCACAAGTGAGAATGTCTCATATTTTGATTTAAGACACGTAGAAATAAGCTCATCCTTTTCTAGCTCAACCAGTCCTACAAATCCAAAAGTATGATTGTGCCGCTTAACACTATTGGAAACATCAATGTAACACTCTGCACATTTTCGTATTCCAACACAGACCGTGACATTTTCTGGGACGTTTCCTCTAAGAGTGAACATTACAGATATCAAATAAGTCCCATTTAAAGGTGCGGTAAAGTCTCCTTTGTCACATGGTAATGTTGAATGATTTGGATTGAAAATATTGTTATTTATGTAGGCTAGTTGACCTCCACCAGTTGACATAGATCGTATCACGGACCGTTCACAAGACGAGGAAGTATTGTGGCCATTCTGAAGAGATTGATGAAGGCCAGGTGGTTGACGCAGTGGGAGAAATCGTACCATAGAAAACCAAGAACCTTTTTCCTTCTTATAGTCTATATTGTTGTTTTCGGATCCCACACATGGATAAACTTCCTGGCCTTTTCTCAGGTATAGCACTCCAAATGCACTTACGACAAATTGGCCAGTCTGTCCCTCGCTAACTTTAAAAGCTGTGATACCGTTGAATGCGATTTTGCTATCAATACAAACTCCACTGTTAAAGGTCATGTCGCCCTTTCTGTCCTTCAAAATCATAACGCTCTGTAGAAAGTACAAACCGCTGCTCTTTATTTTTACGGGCTCAAAGCGTGGTTTCTCTAGATTTTTAGAGAACAAATTGGGTTCAAACCAATAGTACATTTGATTATAACCTCTACCGCCAAATTCGGAATATTCATTTTCTGCCACAAATCCGGCAGTATAAACACTTTCCCAACGAGAAACCAAAACAACGGAAAAACTACTGTTTGCCAACACCTTCCAGGATGAATCATTTTGACACTGTGTTTCTAATAAGACGGAAACATACTGATAAGCAACAAGGCGTACTGCACTTACTAGTGTCAAAGTGCTAATGAAGTCACCACTTGGGGAATTTGAAGGTATCGGCTGAAATGTCCTTCCTACAGTTTTGCTTGGCTGGCCTTCCAGTAGAATGGTCATGCTGATGCGTGATACTCCTGAATGGCGGATTAAGATATTTGCAGTGGTAAGGTAAAAACCATCTTCCTTTGCCTTAAACTGTCCTGAGGTTGAGTTAAATTGTTCACTGTCGAAGAAAGAGTCCAATGCTGGTTGAACGGCTCTCCATCCGCCAATTTCTCCGCATGAAGAATTTCGATTAGGTTTTTCTTGTTTTACTGTGGACAAAGGATATTTAGTAAAATTGTTAACTACATAACGTAGTCTTCAGTTAGGTAACTAGACAAATTCCTCCCTTTTGAGAGTATCACACCACGTGGAGGCGCTTTGGCCCCGGTGGATTGCGCTCTTAGTTTGAGTATTAAGGACGTTCGCGCTAATTGTTTATGCGCATCCTTTCTTCGCACGTAATTCCTGTCGCAACGCCACGCCTCGTCATGCATCGAGCGCGCGCGCTGAGGAAACTTTCCAATCACATATAGGGTGAGTAGCCGTTGCGTTAACTTCGCTTGCAGTTTGCTGGCTCAAATGGTCGGTGACCCCTACTTTTTTCTTAACAGATTACTTTTGTTAAAGATTATCTACGTTTTGTGAGAAAATGAAAAAAAATCTATCGATTAAAAGGTTGATTTTTTTGCCCCACGCACGTTCGAATTCCGCTTTTTGATCTTTTCGTTTTGCCGTACGACTGGTTCGAATGCCTCTTCCAGGGCTAAGTTTTGCATAAAAGATGGCAACACTTGAAATTATTTACGCAACAGACGCTCTTCTTCAAAATATCACCAAGATCGTTTCCCTCCGTTTTCTCATCATCGATAATTTAAACTACAAACCTTGAAAGCCGTGCGAAATTACGTGCGCCAATTTTTCAAAATCAGGGTAGTTTTCTACAGACTTTATCTCTGAAACGAAGTCGGTGACCCCCACTTTTTTTTGTATTTCTGACACAAGTAACTCATTATCCGTCCTCAGTAAAAAATTTAGAAAAATCTATCGACTAGAAAATTTTCGCGCGAACGTCCTTAAACGGGGTAATTGTGTTGATATTTTTGGGCAAGTCATTTTATTTTTCTCTCATAGCGCTTCTCTCCACCCAGGAGTACCTGAGAAAAGCACTGCCCCTGGTAGTGAGGTGGTCGCTTTACTGCTGCCCCTACCCTGATCCATAACATATTATAAATAGAGCATATTGGTGGCGAGAAGATATGAATTTTATGTTCGAGTGGCAAAAACAAGAGAACACAAAATTCATATGTTTGAGCCAACGTGTAGTGTTCTTTTTATTATATAGGTAGACAAAAACTTGAGAAGTGAATCGAAAGCACAAGCCTTTAATATATAAACTCTTGCAGCTCGGCGGCAGGAATTTCTTAAATATCTCTCCTTTTGGTTATGTTTGTATATTACAGCTAAGTAAACGATTTTAGGTCGACTTCAGTAAACGTAACTTCTCTATCATTCGCCATTTGTCAACGTTTGGCAGCCGTGCAATGGCGCGAAATGACGTCATCGACATCCTTACCAGTGAGGATATGGAAAATACGTTACTACGGTCCCGGATAAAGTTTCGTATGAATTTTATCAGTGGTCTATTTTCTATTGAAATACTCGCGTCTATTTATAGAAAATATGCAAGACCACTGAGCGACAAACGGATGAGTAGTGCTGGGTCTCTTGAAGACCCGGAACAGTAAATTATCTAATTAAAATGATACGGCAGACTGATCCAAACGGCGTTAGCGACCAAAAATATACAACTGTGAAAAAACTAAAATTCTTTATTCTCTTTATTTTTTGGGATGCTGCGATAGAACACCGAAGACTGGCATGTCTAATTCTAAAAAACGGTGTTTCCACCGTTGTTTATGTTTGGTCACTAACCTCGCTTGCCGTAAATATATTTCATTTTCTATAATTTACTGATCCAGGTCTACACGAGATCCGGTACTTCTCATCGGTTTGTCGCTTAATGCTGGTTCTATGATATTTCATGATCCTATATCCAACCCTTCCTGTCCTCTACCCTTTACATCAGCCCATTCACCGACTCCAACCCCGACACCTACCACAACGCCTAGCATAATCTCTATCTTGACCCCTACCCTGAGCCCTGCTGACCGACCCTAAACCTGATCCCTACCCTGACACCCTACCTCCACCCCCACTCCGCCACCGACGCCCACCAGGAACCCTACTCCAACCCCTTCCCCGACCGACCCCTACCCCTACCCCAACCGAAGTTTAAGTGAAACCATGTAATGTTTAAATGAAGTACAAAATCTACAGAGAGAAAGGATAGGGATAAATCAGATCAGAAAAAAGGAAGTGAGGAAGCACTACAATATCATTTACAACATCATTGGAATTTTACGAGCCTCACCTGCAAAGAATCCCGGCGTAGAGAGGGAATCTGCCCCAATCAACGCCACAGAGAAGCCTGTCTCCTTAGAAACGTTCCAAGATGATGATGCTGTGGTTTTCACGTAAATGGATACAGTCTGACTCGATTTTAGTCTCATGGAACCATCTACATTAAGGGTGACGACTGGTTTGGGATTTTCATTCACCGAGTACAGCCCATTTCCGGTATCTATAATGTCATCTATGGCTATTACAACTGACAGGTTCCCTTCGCCTCCACCTCGAAGAATCACGTTACAGGACAAAAAGTAAGTACCTTCTTGATGTGGGCGATAAATTCCGTTGGATGGAAAGAATGCGTTGTCGAAGGAGAACAAACCAGGAATGCTGTGCGTTTTCCAGGCTGTGAGCCTCGTCCAACTTGGTGAATTAAGAGGTATGCTTTCCGTAAGTGTGGCTGCAACACCTGGCCAGTCGTAGGAAATTCCAAAAACGGAAAACAGCCCATCAACTATACCACTGTCGCTAACATCGCTGTGAACATAAACAGTTAACGTGCCACCTTTTTTTAGGCAAACAACACCACTGACAATTAATGAACCTTGAGTAAACGAAAATGTCCTTCCTGCCGATAGTCCATCATTACCAGTCAAACCTGACGGAGGGTCCTTAACTGCTACAAGCAAATGCTTTGAGCTCCTACTCGAAGAATTTATATTTATCAGGGCTGTCACAAGAAAAAGACCATTATCATTAGAAACGAACGTGCTTTGATTTGTTCTCAAAATCACATCTTCCGACTGGAAATTTCGCCTCGCGTTGTTAATGGCCCAGTTGGTTACCATGTTCCATCCAAGATTAGTACCTGCTTGAGTCTCTGCAACAAAACTGGCCGAGAATCTCTGAGCAACTTCTCGCTTTATTCCAAGGAAAAGGCCTGAGAAACTGCTGCCTGACAAAACTTTGAGATGGCCACCACTCAAAATCTTAGTCTTCAATTCAACACAATCCCCACGATTCATATGAAACATTCCAGAAATACTTGTGGAATATTTCTTTGCTCCAGAAGAGTACCTCTTAACTAAAGTAGTTTTTGAGTTCAAAACCATGGCAAAAATACAGTCCGTTAACTGGTTGTTAGATTCAACATTTATGTTCGACGAAAATTGGTAAATCCCCTGAAGAATAGCACAAAACAATCCAACGGACGGTGAAGTACCGCTGTGCATCGAAAATAAGCCTTTGGTGCCACTGGTTCTCCAACTCTCAAGGTGGGTCATAACTTGCGGTTGAATAGCCTGGTCACGTGATAAGACGGCATGGAAACCAGGCACAGAACCTATACGTGACATCTGCATAACTGAAAAAGTGCTGTCACGCAGTAGTGATCCCTTGGAGCCATAAAGATACAAGGCTAGAACATCGTTTTCATAAAGACGCAAAAAGCCAGAGAGACTTACGGTTTCTCTTAAGGTCGTCTCGCCATACACACCTTCAAATCCATTTGTCTCTTCCAACTCACCATTGATCACCAAACTAGCTTTTATAAAGCCACGGGTTGCATTTGCCATGTGTAGGTTGAGCGCAACAAAATATATTCCCGATTCAGGCGTGATAAATCTGTCATGAAATCCTTTTCCTCCTGAGGCAGTGGCCTCAAAGAAGCCATTCCTAGAAATCACATTCCATGGTCTTACTAAAGTCCAGTTGGTTTCATACACGTGGTAGACTGGGTTCTCAAGATAACTGGAAACTCCAACCTCTAGAAATGCTGTTAGTAACAACAAAGAGACTGGGTCTGGAGACTGGGTCTGGAGACTGGGTCTAGCTTTCGGCGAGGTCGGACGTCTTCTGAAGCGCTCCGCCTTCAAAGCAAATGTAATCCTCCTAGGGAGCCTGAGAGCTGAGAAAATGGCAGAAGAACAACAAGCAACCAAGGAAAGCTCCACTCGCAAAAGAAGAAAACGAAGTAAAGGCTCGCAAACTGATAATGAGGACTGCGAGATAGAACATTGCCACGGCTGTACAAACATGGCGGAATCACTCGCCGAGATTAACAGCAAACTTGACAAGGCCTTAACCTGCATCGGAGAAATGGAAGTACTCAAACAAAAACAAGAAAACCTGGAGAAAAAGAACAAGGAGCTAGAAGATAGCCTGAGTTTTGCCCATACTTCAATTGAAGGGCTACAAAAGAAGCTGGCTACTCAAGAACTTGCCATCAACGAGCTAAACAAAAGTGTGATCTCATTAACAAAACAAGCTAACGAAGAAAAACAACGAGCCATCAAGCTTGAAAGTCACAGTCGGCGAAATAATCTCAATTTCTTCAATCTACCTGAGCAAAAGAATGAATCGGCAGAAAAATCTGAAAAAATCTTGAGAAAGTTCATGGAGGAAAACCTCAAAATAAGCAAAGAAGATGCAAGCGAGATCTATTTGGAGCGCGTTCACCGCGTCGGAAAACCAGCTAATTCCTCAGATGAAAAACCTAGACCGCTTATTGCAAAATTTTCCTTTTACAAAGACAAGGAGTTTGTCTTATCTCGGGCAAAGTATCTTAAAGGAACTGATTTCGCTGTGGCATGCGATTTCCCGAAAGAAATCGTCGACAAGAGAAAAGCACTTGTCCCTATTCTTAAAGACGCAAAGAAGAGAGGTCAAGACGCAAAACTCATCTTCGACAAACTGTACATCAATGGACAAGTATACACTCCAACCGAATCGCTATAGTCCGTCCAACGGAGCTAACGTAAGATATATTTTTTTCTCTTCTCTCTTGTTTCTCTGGGTTCCTTGCTCAGCCAAGCCCAGTTTAAAGGTTAGTTTATAGATCTCGCTAATGTTTGCCTACAGAGGTCTAGTTAAATACCGAGCAGCATGTGCTCTCTTCATGTTATGTTTAGTCCCCACGTTCGAGTCACCCCGTTTATATAGTTTAACTTTAATTTCGCATTTTATTTCATTGTTTATAATGTGTTTGCTGTGTTTGTTGACAGTTCAAAATCGCTATTTAGCATCTTTCTCAATGAATCACATAGAATCTCTGCTGCAAAAAACCCATGACTGTTCCTTTTAGACTCTCCTTTTGTTCTTTGAATGTAAGAGGTTTAAACCAAGCTAGAAAGAGGCGGCGGGTGTTCAGATGGCTTCATAACCAAAAATTCGACGTCGCTTTTTTACAAGAAACCTATTCATCCAAAAGTGTCGAAGAAATATGCAAAGCTGAATGGGGAGGGAAAATTTATTATAGCCACGGTACCACGCATTCAAAAGGTGTGATGGTATTGTTCAAGCCAAATTTAGATTTTGAAATCGAAAGCGCCATCGCTGACAAGAAAGGTCGGTATCTGTTGCTAAAAACCAACATGTTTGAATCGTCCTTCTTGCTAAGCAATATTTACGCGCCAAATGACATTACCGCTCAGACAGCGTTTTTTCGTAACCTTGACAACATTCTTTCACCGTATGCAGATTCACAAATCATCTTGGGAGGCGACTTGAATTGCTCATTAGCACCTATAGATAAAACAGGTGGAGCTCCGGTTCAAAAGAAACAAAAAGTCATTGATGAGATTGAAGGCTTAGTCGGACGATTCAAACTTCAAGACATTTGGAGAGATCAACATCCCAACAAAAAACAATACACATGGCGCGATAATTCCTTGAAAGTGCAATGTCGTTTGGATTACTGGCTTGTTTCGAAAGAATTGCCGTCTGCCATTGATATAAACATCATCAACCCCACAATATCCGATCACAGCGCTATCGCTTTTACTTTACAATCCAAAGAATATGCTAAACGGGGACCCGGGTTTTGGAAAATTAACAACTCGTTGTTAAAAGACGCAAACTTCATTAATGAGCTCAAAAGCAAAATACCCGAATACAAAAATAAACACAGCTATCTCGCTGACAAAGGCCTGTACTGGGACATGCTCAAAATGGAGATAAGAGGATTTTGCGTCCAATATTCAAAAAGGAAAAATAGAATAAAAAGAAATAAGGAACGCGACCTTCAAAAAGAAATTGACGACATGATGACCTTACTGCAATCAAATAGATCAAAAGAAAACATTGCGAAGCTTTACCAATTAAGAGCCCAACTCAACCAGATTGCTGAATACAAAACTGAAGGTGCAATGATTAGAAGCAGAATACGTTGGCATGAACAAGGGGAGAAAAACACCAAATACTTTTTAAATCTCGAAAAAAGGAGGTTCACAAAAACACATATAACTAGGCTTAAAACGGACGAAGAAAAGGAAACTACCTGTGAAAATGAGATTTTAGAAATGCAAAGAGCATTTTATGAAAATTTGTATGCAAAGGCCCCTTGCAATAGTGACACACATAATGCCTTCCTACAAGACCCTAACCTGGTTAAGTTAGAAGAGCACGACCTGCACGAGCTTGAACAGCTTTTATCTAAAAGCGAGTGTTTCAATGTCCTCAAACAGTGTGCTAAAAACAAATGCCCAGGCAGTGATGGCCTCTCGGTTGAGTTTTATTTGCACTTCTGGCATCTACTCGGCGAAGAAATGGTAGAAAGTTTTAATTACGCCCATAAATTAGGAAAACTAAACATCACTCAAAGACAAGGTATAATAAAGGTCATACCAAAAAAACGAAAGAACCGGCTGTATTTAGAAAATTGGAGACCATTAACGTTACTTAATGTTGATTATAAAATAGCAACAAAATCAATAGCTCACAGAATCGCTAAAGTCCTTCCCAAATTAATAAATGAAGACCAAACTGGCTATGTCAAGGGCCGCTACATAGGACAGAATATTAGACTCATCAATGACATCATGAAGATAACTGAGCTGGAAAACATTCCCGGCATGGCGATTTTTATTGACTTTAAAAAAGCCTTCGACACCGTTGACTGGAACTTCCTTTTTAAGACCTTGGAGGCTTTAAATTTCGGCCCTCAGTTACAACAGTGGATTCGAACCTTTTATGCTGACTGTTCAAGCTGTGTAACAAATAATGGTTACGCCTCCGCTTTCTTTAATCTACAAAGAGGTGTTCGCCAAGGGTGCCCACTTTCTGGCTCCCTGTTTGTGCTCTGCGCCGAAATTCTTGCTAACGCAATAAGGTCTAATGCAGGTATCCAAGGAATCAATATTTACGGAAAAGAATTCAAAATTTCACAATACGCAGACGATACCACTGTTTTTGTTTCCGATATTAGATCTGCCCAAAATTTATTCCAACTGCTCAATGCCTTTCAAAACTGCTCAGGTCTCGAAGTAAACAAAAGTAAAACAGAGGGCATGTGGCTGGGCGCCAACAAAAACAACTTGGAGGAACCTCTAGACATAACATGGCCAAAAGATCCCATACTTGCGCTCGGTATACACTTCTCCTACGATGAAGAGGCTGCCTTTCAAAAGAACTTCGAACAGAAATTGTCTTCAATGACTTCCCTACTTAACCTGTGGTACCCTAGAAACTTAACTCTACATGGCCGTATTGTCATCCTAAAAGCACTAGCCCTTTCCAAACTTATTTATAACACCGCTGTCCTCCCTGTTACATCTACTTTGATTCAAAATGTTAATAAAGTTATATCCCAATTCGTATGGCGCAAGAAAAACCCAAAGATAAAGCAAACCACAATGATTGGACCGAGAGCAAAAGGAGGTCTTGGAATGCCTGATTTTGATGCAATAAACAACGCTCTCAAAGCGACCTGGATCCGAAGACTTGATAACGGTTACCCTTCCGCGAGCTGGACGCATATCCCTGTTACCATGTTAGAAAAATGTGGTGGCAAATTTCTCCTTAAGTGCAATTTTGATCTCAAAAATCTCAATGTAAGAATTCCTCTCAAATTTTACGAGAAAGCCTTGTTGGCTTGGCAGTCAATCAATTTTTTTACTCCGTCCTCAGAAGAGGAAATACTTGATGAAATTCTTTGGAACAATAGATTCATCAGGATTGGTAAGTACTCAGTGTACTACAAAGAATGGCATGAAGCGGGTGTAGAAAAAATTAGAGATATCTTCAACGGCGACACATTTACACCTTACCGAGATTTCTGCTCTCACTTTGCCCTTAAAACTAACTTTCTAACCTATTACGGTTTATGCCAAGCAATTCCATCTAACTGGATTAAAACTTTGAAAGGCAAATTACAGCCGCATTCGAAGGAACCTACAAACATGGATAGAATTCCCCTTGAAAAGCTCTCTTGCAAACTTGCTACTAACTACCTTGTAGAAAAGAAGTTCGTTTCTGCCACCGCCGAAAAAAGACTGAAAAGAGCTAAATTAAACGACCAGCAAATTTATCAAACGTACATGATGCCTTTCAAGGCCACTAAAGATATTCAACTCTCGATGTTCCAGTTCAAGATTGTACACCATATTTTACCCACCAATGCTGCATTACATAAATTCGGTATTAAAGAGCACGACCGCTGTCATTTATGTGCTGAAAAGCAAACAATTACACATCTCTTCGTAACTTGCCCCAACGTCCAGCTGTTTTGGACAGAGTTTACTGATTGGTGGTACAGAAAAAACAATACTGTAATCACGCTCTCTGAAGCACAAATACTTTACGGCATCACAGACACCGTGCCTCTGTGTCTCGGTTTAAACCTCTGTACAATAATTGCAAAATATTATATTTACACCGCTTCAAAAAATGAGGAAGATTATTTTTTAGACGCTTTCTTGGCTATCCTTAAAAACAAAATAGAAATAGAAACTAGCAGAGCAAAGGTGCAAGTTAAACTGTAAATATAGCTATATATACTGTAAATTGTCGCTTTTTTGTCATTTTGTTTTTGTTTTGTTTTTTTGTTTGTTTTTGTTTGTTTTGTTTTTGTTTTTGCAGTTTTCACTAGTTCTAGTAACCGTAGTAAAAGTTTGTAGTAATTGTCCGCGATTAAAAAGTAGTGTAACGTAAGCGGTTTAAATAATACTGTTGTTTATTCAAGCATTGTAATTAGAGCAAGTTGTAATTAGCGTAAGTAGCTGTATTGTTGTAGTTTTATATGTAGTTTTTTTGTAATTAATAATGTAAGTATGCGTGCTGTAAAAAATAGATAATTAAAAAAAAAAACAAAAAAAAAAAAAAAAAAAAACAACAACAAAGAAGCGTTAAAGTCGCTATACAAGTAGGCAGTGATAAAATAAAATAAAAGGAACCCTGCGGAGACAGATTATGTATGATCTGTACAGGCCCGCAAATGATTCCGGGACTGCAAATGATCCCCAAAGTGGACCGCAAATGATCCCAGGACGGGAAATGATAGCCTCCCCATAAAGGATGGAAGAGTGTGAACTCACGAATTTGGACAGTGGATTTAAAGTGGATTTAAATTACATAATCCACAGCGATTTTAATACAACAGTTATTATAAGTAACGCCAGCAAAATGTACAGTGTTTGAACGATTTGAATTGAAATTTCCCAACTTTAAAAATGATACCCCGCGTCATGGATAACAATGAAACTGTAACATAAAAATGTTTTTTCTTACTCATGTTAGTATAGGGCTTCAATATGCACCGATTTATTATTTAAAACAAGTTTATAAAGTTTAAACAGTTCGACCAAAAACGATAACGGGAACAGAACTTTGTAATAAATAACCCAACGATAACGAAAAGTCCAAATCGTTTGAGTAATAAAAGACATAAAAACACACAAGATAAATGAAAACGGCGGAAGTCAAAAATTTCAAGGGCAAGAAAATTAGAGAGCGGATATTTAGAGGTCACCGCAAAACGGAACAACCAAAATTTCTCTCGAACGCACACGCGTGTGATACACATTTTGCGGTTTAGGCTAAGCGTCCCTTTTTTACGATTTGAGTCTTAGCTTCATGTTATAGTATTTCAATCAATGCGGATTTGACCAGGAAACGTATCAAAGAACGTTGGCCGCCGAATGTGGTGTATCAAGCCGCTGTTGACAGGCTTGCACGGCCTGCATTGAGTTAACTATACTGTTAGACCACAGTTTTGGATTTATTTATACTGCTCATTTAACATGAAATTAACAAATTACAAATGTGTCATCATCTCCGCGTGCAGAAATCTTTGCGCTTCGGCATGGAAGCCCGTGTGTGCAAAGGACGCAAGTAGTCCAAGTAGTGTGCAAGGAAAAATTAGCAATTAGCAGAGGCATGTCTTAAGATTCCTGTTCTTTTTTGTGGTGCTTAAAAAGGTTACGTTATTTCAATACAAAATAACGTGAAAAGAAATAACGGAACCACATGAAAACAATAATAAAGCTGTGTTTGAATGATTTTATCAGCCGTCACTGAGTCACCGAGCCGCCACCGAGTTTGTTGAAAATAAATCGAAACATCGTGTATTACATTCTAACTGGCCGCTAAATAGGGGTAAAAACAATAGAAGGACGCTCATCGGGACGGCAGAAAGGTGGCCGCGGCTGCTTAACAGAGGCGGCCGCTTAAAAGAGGTTTTATTTACAGTATCATACTGACAACAGTTTTGGGACTTAAGTAACCGGCCGCTTAATAGGGAATGGCCGATTAATGGGTGGCCGCTTAATAGGGGTTCGACTGTAGTTACGTGTAATGTTAATTTATTTCGCGTAGTATGTTTAACTTCCTGTACGGTTGCTTTCATGCCTGAGTTTCTTGCCCTTAATCTTCACTTAGGATAATTAAAAACAATTTTACATCAATAGACTTTTCTTGGAGTCCACGCCATTCTATTTTTCTGCGGTACCACTTACAGGACTCATTTCCGGTCCTGGAATCATTTGCGGTCCCGGGTTCATTTGCGGGCCTGTACAGATGCTTTATAAATAAAAAGTTAAAGCACATAATCAAGTTGCAACGAAATTGAAAGCAGGATTTAAAGTATTCCAGTAGATAATAAGTGGACAATCATTTACTGACCATCAATGGTGGACAGGATACTTTGGATAAACTTTGTTTTAACCATCCAACGCAACAGTAGCTTTAATTTGTCAATCAGGGAAGTAGTCAAGACAAAACGCGTTGAATGCTTGCCAACTTACCTGTGCTGGGTACAAATAAAACGCAGATTGAAAAGCAAAGTAAACACGCCATAAAGTATAACATGGCGGCTCAATACCATTTACAGGACAAGGAACCAACAAAATTGTGTCTGAGAGTAGCAACTGAAAAATAAAAAAAAATTGTGACTATTACTTTATGCTAATCATTATGCTTACTTTATGCTAATCAGTTCAAGCTCATACTTTGTCACTTTGTAGGGCTAGGTAAGTAACCGAAGGATATCGGGGTAGGTTTTTGAACTATTCAATATGAAGATAGAAATCCATATAAAACACTCATCATCGTGCTGAAAGCTCAATTTTACCTCAAGAGAATTCGAAATGTGACAGTTTAACACAAACGTGAGCATTTCTAAGAAGCTTCCTCGAGTTTTATTGCATACACTGGTCCTTCTTCAGTAAAGGAATGAATTTTATATTTATCTGTGGTTCATCATGAAAAAAGTGCGGTCACAGTGATTAGACAGTGATTATAACTAGAACAAAAGTTGAAAATAAGCCTTTTCCAGTGAGACACAAACTAAAGCTTTCCGGTCTAAAACACTGTAAGCGATCTCTTAGGCCCAGTTCAGACGTCGTGCGTCTGCCGTGCGTCTGCCGTGCCGAACTTAACTGCAATAGGTTCGACTGTAGCACGGCACAAACACGACTCTGATCCAGACGTCGTGCCAAAGTCGTGCAAAATTCAGTGTCTCTGTAAAATGATGACCGGATGGCGGCGGATGGCGGATGGCGGATGGCGGATGGCAGATGACGGATGACGGATGGAAAAATGCGGATGACAAAATGCGGATGGAAAAATGCGGATGATAAAATGCGGATGAAAAGATACGGAAACAAAGAAAACTAAAAAAGTAACAACAAAATGATGATGAAAAGGAAATTCATTCGGCGTTGCTCTCTCAAAAAGAAGACAGTCTATTTAGTCGGACAGAAGTCCAGCTTTTTTTCTTCATTTACATCGGATCCGAATAAAATTGGGAAGACTTTCATTGAAGAAGAGATACTCGACTTTCCTTTATCATCAGCCGGTCCGTTCTAAAGGCTAGTGCGAGTGAATGAACATAAACGAACGCAACTGAGATCTATGGAGTCGTCCGATAGCGACAATTCTGGCTTGGAACGTTTGTTTTGAAAAGAAAATGAATGAAATGAAACCGGATTGCCAAACAAATTAGCGCAAAAAATAGAATCACACGTTTTGAGCAGTAAACCCTTTCAAAGGCGGCAAGAATTTTTACAAATAAAACGAAAAAACAGAAACAATATTTTAGCAGGAATATCTTTTGATTGGTATTTTAAGTGAAAAAAAAAAGACTCAGAAATTTGTTCTAATCGAAATTTTATGGAAGTTTCTCAAAGCTAATGTTGTTGTGATGTTTCGTTTTTCATACAACCTTAACTGAACAGTCTACCAGTGAGGCCGGGTTGAAGATCCTGAATTTATTGAAACGTGTCACGGCGTGGAAATCTGCGAAAACTTTAGTCTAATACTGTAAAGAATCCATCGTCTTCACTCTGGTGATCACCGTTATAGAATATTTTGATATTGTGGACCAGAAATTAAGGAAATTCACTTCTGATAGTTATTTTTAATGCATCCTGATTTAATGACAGTTTGGTATCTGTATCATGCTTACGTTAGAAGTTACAAATTCTGTCGTGGTTACCTCATTTTGGCCTGTGCATTTCAAATTGTTGATTTTATTCACGTGAAAAATATAGAAAGTAACTGAATGTTAACGCTTTATCCGGAACAGTTTTCAGGCATATCACCCGATTTGAAGTGGTGCTGAACTTACTTAGGGGACATGTTCATTAGCAGAGTTATCAAGCCCCTAGCCTCAGAATACCTCCTTGCTTCCTTCGCCTATGCTCTGGAATCGTCATCACTAAGGGAATATGCCACTTTATTATGACAAATTTGCGGTAAATTAGAAGTTCCCGTTTTAAGTAGCTTATACAAGCACATAATTTATACGGGGGTGGGTTACGCACGACATCACAGACTCCTCCAGCCTGAATGACCTTAGGGGACGTGGGAAAAAGGAGGAGCGAAGGATAACCTTGCCCCTCCCCTTAGGAAGGCCGGGTAATCATGCTATTGCCGAGGTAAGTCTTACCTTCAATGATGTTATAGCTCCGGAGCCACTCAATGACGGCTTAGCTTACCTCGAGAGCAGTTTAGACAATAGATGGGCAACAAAATGACTTACTCGAACATGCTTAGTTCAATAACCTTTTGATTTGCCGGTCCGTTTACTTCTCTTTTGAGTCGGGCAAAGTGGTAAGATAAATTTGTTCTGGCTATTTACAAGCGCAGTTAACATAGAACACTGAATAGTCAGACATAACCATGGCGCTTATAGGCGTCAAAAAGAGCATTCATTCTTGCCGCAAATATTTTCACCGACAGCCATCAGAAGAGGTCCAGAAGAAACAACCATGTGTTATTTTACTGAAATAATCGAAATCTGATCTAACTATTCTCCTTGATTTATTTTTGATTTTTTTTTTCATTTTCTTAGTATCTGCATTTTTTCATCTGCATTTTTGCCATCCGCATTTTATCATCCGCATTTTCCATCCGTCATCCGCCATCCACCATCCGCCATCCGCCATCCGCCATCCGCCATCCGGTCACCATTTTACAGAGACCCCAAAATTCAGGACTTACTGAAGTCACGTAACAATTAGTCAGCGTTGATCAAACAAAAATGGCGCCGTAACTACCCCGGTCAAAATACATTTAATATGATTTATGAATTTTGTTTGGCACGGCAGAAGCGCGACGTTTGAATCACTGCCGTGCCAGGGTCGTGAAGCACGGAAGGGCTTGTCGAACTTAATTGCTTTGCCGAACTTATTATTATTACTAATTTCAAGTTTGATTCATACGTCGTACTTCTGCCGTGCTTTTGTCGAACTTAATTCCTGAATTTAGTTCGGCACGGCAGAAGTACGACGTCTGAACTGGGCCTTATTACATCTGAATAAATCGAGGATATTACACGGTGGCGAGAAGATATGAATTTTATGTTCGAGTGGCAGAAACAATATGTCACGAGTGAGCGCAGCGAATGAGTGAGATGTCGTTTTTGCCACGAGAACATAAAATTCATATCTTTGAGCCGACGTGTAATGTTCTTTTTATTATATGGAGACCAGATGTAATTAAAATTGGCCGATTTTTATTTCATTGTTTTCGAAAAAATCGAGCAAGTTTTACAAATCATCGTTCGTCTTCCGGAAAAATACAAAGCACCCGTGTCCAGGAATATAGAAGCACTTACCAAACAAACCTCATTCTTTTTGGTCGCTTAATTAAACAAATTAAACCCGTTTGTCGATGCTTGCTTACAACAAACCTGAACGACACAAGAAATCAAGTTCATTCAACAAAGTAGAAATGGCGCGAATCATGACACTCGCAAGCGTGACATACGGAAAATACGCCACTCGGGTCCCGGATGGAGTGGCGTATGGAATCTACGAGTGGTTTAGTTCCCAGTAAAACACTCTCGTACAGTCGGTACAGTGGGCACGCTCGGTACAGTCAGTACAGTCGGTACAGTGGGCATACTTGGTACAGTCGGTACAGTCGTACGCTCGGCCACGTCAGTTAGCCAGGTATATTAACTATCACTATCTGTATACTCACTGCTAACGGTATATTCACTATCATTAACAGAGTAGGAAAACCCACCAAGTATATGTACCACAAAAATGAGCACGAAGATTGCAGGATATGTATTGCTAGTTATAAACAGGAATGGCAATTTTTATTTCAAAAATATTCCATTGTTCTCGCGAGATAGAGCCGCTTTGGATTGGTGCAGTACGACTCGAAGCATTATTGTAGGCTCCGTGGGGCTTTGTGAGCACCCATAGAAATACGTGTTTGTCACAGTTTCAAATGGAGTAGAAATATGTTATTGCATGTTCCCGGTTCACGCCAGGTTTTAATCCTCTGTATTGATGGATATTTCAATAAATAGGAAAAGAGGCCAAGGAAACTTCCCAAATATTGCTGGAGACAAGGAACTAGGGAGAAAATCTCCCAGCTGTAATGGACTTTGAAAAACCTTCCAAAGAGATGGTTTTAGTCGAGGCTTTATTAGCTTTGATTCGTTCGTTAATTTATTAAGAACTAGCTTGTTATGTGAGAAATACAAAAGTATCATGTTACATACATTTTCAACAACAAAAGAAATTTCATGCTACAGTGTTCTTCATAAAAACAAAAAATGTCATGCTACAAACAAACAAAAGCACGCTTCTAAGTAAATAATTGTTGCAGTGTGGCGCTTTGTTATCACCCACAAAAAAACGTGTTTGTCACGGTTTCGAACAGAGAAGGAATTACATTATTGCTTCTTCTGGGCACGCCAGGTGTTAATCGTCTAGACTGACGAATACTTCACAAAACACCATACATGTTTGCTCATGAATTTTTTTGAGTTTGTGACAAGTAAACGAAACTTCCCAAGTATTCAGCCCTGTTCGTTACTGCCATCCAGTAGAGGGGGGCTTTTTCACGTAGTATCATTGTTGCTGTATTTTCTGTAATGTTTTTTATTTTCATCTTTTCGGCTGATATTATCTCTAGGTATTGAACATGTATGTAGGGGAACCGAAAATCCGTGATTTACACCCCCTAAGGGAGACGACGAGCATACCCGCAACCCATCGGGGATACTAATTTCCATTCATAAGGAAGTATTTCGCGGAGTACGTAAACTGTCTTTGATTTGATTGAGATTTTAGCTGAACGCTTTTGTAAACACAGCTGAATTAACTCATCAATGAACTCATTTTCTTTCAATGCGTTGTTTTTATGTATAACTTTTCCGGAATGGCTTTTATCATCTGTTAAGAAGATTCCACTGATAATTTCTTGGTGCAGGAAGGCAGATTAACATTTTTTCAACCTAAAATTATTATCGATGTTGAGTTAATTTTTTGAATGGAGTCGGCTATTCGCGAACGACACGTTTTCAATCAGTGATTTACTTTACCGCACGGTTTCATACATACATTCTTCGGTTCAAAATGATTTTTATCCGATTCAGACTAATTTTCTAAAGCAGTTTTGAATTCGACATCAGTCAAATTGCATTATTCATATAAAACTTTGGAGAACTCCAAGACAACAATGAATGCGGGAAAGCCCCGGAAAAACAACTTGATTAAGTGAACTTGTTTTATTTTGACTCGTTGTGTATTATTCTTCCATTACGTGTGGCATAGCTGAAACTAGCAACAAATATCCAGATATTTGCAATGCTGACTAACGCTTTTCAATTGTATGCGAAACAACCGAGGACAACAAGGTCCAATCGAACAAAAACAGCGGAAAGTGTGAAAAATAGCGTGATCTTTGCCCGCAGTTGTTCAGTTGAACGCCATGCAAATATAAAAGTCGCCACGATTGTTTTTCCTTTGATGTGCACCACTGCTGTCTTTGACGCCGCCCTTTGATGTACTTCACTTGACAATTTTTAGGTCTCGATCAATGAAATTCCAGTATTTAGACTATGTGATACTTTCTTCCTGGCGCCTCGTGAGCACTAGTTCATTTGGCCGCACCGCTTATAATAAACACAACCCTCGTTATTAGATCTTACAACAGCACCAGACACTCTTCGAAATGTGAAAACCGTGAGATTCATAATCAAGGTGCGACTTCCTCGAAACTGATCGAAACGATCAATGCTCAGAATTGACTTCACTGCTATGGCTCAGTCTTACTGTACATTAACTCACTCCAAAACTTCGGATTCTACGAACATGCCTTCGAAAACACAATATGTGGATTTTTACATAAAAACAACGTGGATGAAACATCATACATTCCTCAATTAGTGTAAATTATAGCCTGCTGCGTAGACGCTTGACGAGCCCTAATATTAAAGACGTCTGCGTACGAGGCTATGAGAATAAGACAAAAAGATTCAAGTAGAAACTGTAGTCGCGACCAGGCAAGACTCGTCAACCTGATTATACGTAGTAGTGCACGACCGCTCAAAACACAGTTAGCCGCCAGACGAAAGAATAATTGTTCTAACCCAAGGAATACAATACGATCCAGTACCACAACAAAAAAAATCAACTAAAACCCTATCATGCATCTCAAACTAGATTTCTTTCGGGATCAATTTCTTGCTATGGCAGTTTTTTTGCAAATGGACACGCGATCTGCTCACCTTTACAAAATGAGCGCAGTAGCAGCAAAGCCAACTGACGCTTCGGATGCCGTCACTGTTATAGCTTCCGTGATGAGTGCAAAGAGCGTAGGACGCTATCACTGCTGTTGCGATCTTTGTTAGACGTATCCTGCTCTGGCTTTAAAGGACCACCTCAACAAAATTGCCCGAGGGAGTACTGAATTTTAGTTCTTTTTTATAACTGACCAGCTCTTTGAACTGAATCCAAGGACTGTTTTTAAGTTAAAATTCTAGAACGTAACCCAAAAGGCGAGTTTGAAAGAAATCTGATTGAAAACGAATGTATGCTGCCCGATCTAATGCGATTTCGCATTTCAGTGAGCATGAACAATGACCGACAACTGACAGAGCTGTCAGGAAATAATAGTCTATTTTAGTATTATATCACGCAATATTGTTGTCCACGAATTGCGAGTGACAAATAGATGTGAAGGGTAGATCACCCTCGGAAATTGAAAAACAGAGAATGACTGTAACTGGCAAAGCTTTTGTAACCGCACAATTTTGGATTTCCCTATGTTTAAGACGCTGTTGTAAGAACGGAACGGAATTGAGATTGTAAAGAAGTGAATGATTGACGTATCGAGCTTTCGCAGCTACATTCCAGACTTAATCCGGTTAACCCCTTGGACCGTCGGCACGTGCCTACCCTGGGTGCCAGAGGGTTTTTTTTTGTTTTGTTTTGCGGCGACATCGCGGCTAGGGTAGCACGTGCCTTGCTAAGCTGCTGAATGAAAAGGGAATACTGCATTTCGTAGACTGGACTGGACTTGTAAAACGCGGACCAGTAAAACACGGAATTGTAAAACGTGGACTAGTAAGACGCGGACTTGTAAAACGCAGACTTCAGTTTTTTGAGTCTAAATCGGATAAAACTGAATGGTAACAAACTTTCACAAAAACTAATTTTATACGAAGGCGACAGCGCAAGACTATTTTTATTTCTGTTCACTTATTTTTATGCTGTTTTATTTCGACGGTTTAGCGAGCGAGGGAAAGAATCCCTGTTTTACCTTTTAGCTCTGCGCTAGTAACAAACAATTTATAGCAAAAACAGCTCAAGGGTTCCTATCAAGGGCGAATTAATGAATTCATTAATTTCATTCTTTGCTTCAATATTCCATTCTTGAAGTAAATATTTCAATGTTCAAAAGAGTGCCTTCTTGTAAAGCCATCATTCGACTGCGTAACATCGCAACTTATCTGTCAATAATCCTCTCGTGTTTCAGGCGGCCGGTTACCATTGAATCAATGACCTCTATCGATCTAAAGGCCTTTTAGCGGCGCACTCATTTCGCATAAATGTAATGCTTCTGTGATAAAAACAACGGAAATACAGAGCGGTAATCGAAAGCTTACAAGTAGATATTTGCCTTTGAAAATAACATCAGAAATGTATTGAGGCATTTCTTTTCTCAGCCGGTGTTTGACTACTCACTTCTTTTGTTGCAATCCTTTCTAACTTGAAATGATAAATTAAAATAAATAAATAAAAAAACTAAAAAACCTGGCCTCAACAGAAATCGAACCTGGGCCATTGTTATGTCTGCATGTTTCACGCATCTGGAACAATCTCTCTAAGACTGACATAGAAGTTTGCTTTCCTTCTACTTTTGCCAGAAAACACTGCTTTCTTTCTTTTCCAGCACCGAGCACTGAGCTTGTAATTGTGTGATGATAATAGTAATAATTATTAAAACAATATATATATAATTGTAATAAAAACCTTCCCAAAACCTTTGCAGCTGAAAAATCGTCAATGCCAAATAACTTGGTCAGTTTGAAGGCAGCAGGAGTACAACGTCGTATAGAAATAACTCTTAACAATAACCACTTCTTGTAAAAGACGTAGGGCGATGACGTCATTAGTCACGTGACATTGGTCTCAAGTTCGTTTTTGCTCACTGTGACGAAGATATTTTGTTACTGAAAAAGCAGTCATTGCAGTTTGAAGCACATTGGTGTGAGGCATTTCAGACTGCCCGGGTACCGAACAAAATACAAATATTAAGGGAGCTATGTACGATTTTCAAAAAGTGGGAGTCTGGGTAGAAGTGCGTATCTGGCGTTGCATTAAATGTGAGAAAACAACAAATTGCATGTTGGTAGATATTTATATGTTAAGTACATTTTTATCACTTTTATTGTTATGACGTCATCGGTCACGTGACCAGAGCGGACCGCATTTTTAAATCCGCTTGAAAACATTACTAGGATCTCCCTCTTAGGATTTTTTTAAGCGAAGTTGTAGCTTTTTAAATAGTGTTTCAAAAAATGGCCATGATTACTTTTTCCTAAAAATGTACGGCAGTAAAAAATACAATTGAAAAGTTTGATGGCTTCCTACTCCGCGATCATTTGCGGTAGGAATAAAAGAAAATTTTGCCAAAGGCAGGAGTGCATGCTCTTTATGATGGCGTTGTCAGTTTCTTCTCATTTCAATTGCTTTTTGCGAGGATGGATTTGATTTCTTTCAGACGAAAGGAGTGGGCCTGGGGAGAGGTTAAGTAGCTGCCCCTCCCCACCCCCTGCTGGGGGTCTCCCCAGCGGATTCCCCGTGGTCCGTATTGCAGGCTCCCGACAAGAGCATTTTCAAAATGGCGACGAATAATGGCGACAAGAAAGGGGAATCCAATGGAGTGATTTTGAGTTATAGAGGACAGTTTTGTCGATGTTTTTCCTTCTTGACGCGATCAAAACAACTCCCCAAACGTAGGGTATACCCCCTTTATTTGAATTCCCGATAAAGAAGAATATGGAATGAGTAGAAACGTGCGAAAACGTGGGTAACAGAAACTTACAGGGACCTGAGGTAAGCGTTTCTCATTGTACAATGACTTTTTTTAGACTGGTTGAATTATGTCTTCGACGTTTATCATGTTTATCAACTTAGCTTACTGGAATGAAAGCCGAGCTCGGCGTAAAAATAGATAGTGAGAACGAGGAGATAGTATTAAATGGCAGTCATTTCGTCGAGGTATGTAACTGTTATTTATGTTTGTCATCTGAATTTTAAGCTACTGTACTTCAAATTAATAAGAATCGCATCCTTTCATTATTTATACGTGAGAAAATGTTCCTTAAAATATTGACCAAGTGGCCATTTCAGGCCGCAGAGAAAAATTACGTCAGGGAGATTTGAAATTACTGCAACACCTTTGATGTGATACCTTTGAAATTGGAAGAAACATTTCAGCTCAGTGTGATCTCTTTTTTTATTAAAGTTAGACTAGAGACTACTTGCAGTCAACCTGGTAGCTAATCTAGACTTCAATTAAACAGTGCTACTCACGTTTTGGAATGCCTCTTTGGGCATGTCTAATAAATGAGACCATTTCTTAACTTAGAATTTGTTCTCACCATGATGTTTTATTGTATTGGTAAACATAGATTTCCGTTCCTTTTGCACTTTGTGGTCTACAGGTCATTTTTGGGACTAATAGAATGCCTAATGTTTTGACAGGATTTACAGAATTCAGAACTGAGGACATTCTGGATTACTGTCGAGTTAAACGATGGATTGTAACAAGTTCAGGTATTTGTTGATCTCTTAGTTTTACACATAGTTATGTGACAGTCAATTCTAGCAATTCCCTTCCTTGTCTACACACATTCATTACCTGAGGCATTTAAGATCTGCTTTTTGACCAGACATTTGTCTACTTTATAAAAAATCTGTTTGAAATTTTCTTAAGGCCTGTATTTTCAGTTGTTGGATGACCTTCAGTAGCATTTTAAAGTAGCAATGTAAAAATTCATGAGGCCTTAAGCTTAAGCAAGCCAGAAAACCTTAATTCCAATATAAAGCTAACTGCAAGCAACATGATGTAACGTTTGGCAACCAAGTGCTTTTTTTTAAACCGGAGTACTATGTAGGCCAACCGGAATCTTATGCAGGCTAACTGGAATGGCTTGCATGGCTCGCATGTTTCATGACACATAAGTGCCATACAAGGCAGAAATACCTAAGTCCAACCATTAGCATAACCTCAAGCCACCTCAGCTAACTATACTCAGGCTAACTGGAGTACTGCTTAGGCTAACCAGGGAGCTTTTTAGGCTAACCAATGTGCTATTTATATATAGTGGAATGGCTCTCATGACTTGTTGGCTCGCACTTTGTCAAGGCCCAAGTTTTTTTTTAACTCATATGGGAATCAGCCAAGTAGTAGCTGTAAATTTGATTTTTAACAAACTCCAGCTTAGTTTTTGTTGGCAACTTGCTCTACAAGAAAACCAAACATAGATTTCTGTGACATAATGTTTTGAAATGGACAGATTATAAAAATTCAGCTTTAGGGTCCAAAACATTTTTAAAGATTATTAAAATAATCTGACATTTTTCTGTAATGATTAATGAAAGGAGGGGTGCAAAGAAAATTGATTTCTTCCTTGCCTGACCCAGGTAGACTGGGTAAGGTGAAACCATTATAAGCTTACCCAAAGTCCCATGTTTCTTTCGAAACAACTACAACAAAAAATAAAAATCCATAAATGTCATTTGGCTAATTAATCTAGCAAGTGGAAAAAATTATTGGATCCACTAGCCCAACATAAAAGCAGCCAGTTTTTTTCACACACTGAAAAAGGCCATTTAACTTTAATATACTGAGTCTGCATGCTGGAAAATAGCAATTTCATCAAAATAAATAGTTTTTGTTTGTTTTGTTTCTATTTACAGGTGACTTGAAGACTTTGTAAGGACATTCCTGTTAGTCAAAATGAACTCAAAAATACACATTGTGTCAATATAATAAAATTGTCACATGATTGATTCCCACATGTTGCCAGTTTAAACCTGAATATACTTGAGTGACATAGCTATTTATATAATATGAACATCCCAGAACCCAATAAGGCCTACATGTAAATACTGACACTAACGTTTGGCAACCAAGTGCTTTTTTTTAAACCGGAGTACTATGTAGGCCAACCGGAATCTTATGCAGGCTAACTGGAATGGCTTGTATGGCTCGCATGTTTCATGACACATAAGTGCCATACAAGGCAGAAATACCTACATGTAAATACTGACACTTAATTACATGTAAGTTTTAAAACCATTCTGGGGTTCATGAGAAAAAAAAATTGTTTCAATAAAAACATGTAAAAATAATGAAATAACAGAGAATTTACATAATTATTATCGCAGGCGATAAATTTTACTCCAGGTTAAGTTAATGTGTCAAGTTTTTTTTGCAGCACAGGCTTGGTTCCACAGGCTGTGGTTCAAAAAAATATCCATACTTCCCCCAAGGATGGTTCTTTGGTTTGGACCCTCCCACCCCCAGGGATTTCCAGTTTAGCTTCATACTTTCTTTTAAAAATTTGTGCTATTGAGACCCCCCCACCCCTCACGGAATTTCCAATGACCATCCTTGGGGTGGGTATGGATATTTTCTGGAACTGCACAATGTAGGCATTTGCTTATGAAAGTAAGCTGCAGATTGATCTGATTGATACACACTAATCTATTTTCACATTTACCTGTTTTGTATGGGATATATAATTATATATTGTTTTTACCGGTTTCACTTGTAATAATAATTATAAAAACAATATATAATTATAATAAAAACCTTCCCAAAATCCTTTGCAACTGAAAAATCGTCAATGCCAAATAACTTGGTTAGTTTGAAGCCAGCAGGAGTACAATGTCGTATAGAAATAACTCTTAACAATAACCACTTCTTGTATAAGACGTAGGGCGATGACGTCATTAGTCACGTGATATTGCTCTGAAGTTCGTTTTTGCTCACTGTGACGAAGATATTTTGTTACTGAAAAAGCAGTCATTGCAGTTTGAAGCACATTGGTGTGAGGCATTTCAGACTGCTCGGGTACCGAACAAAATATAAATATTAAGGGAGCTATGTACAATTTCCTAAAAGTGGGAGTCTGGGTACAATTGTTTACCTGGCGTTGCACTAAATGTGAGGAAACAACAAATTACATGTTGGTAGATATTTATATGTTAAGTACATTTTTATCACTTTTATTGTTATGACGTCATCGGTCACGTGACCAGAACGGACCGCATTTTTAAATTCGCTTGAAAACTTTACTGGGATCTCCCTCTTAGGATTTTTTTAAGCGAAGTTGTAGATGTTTAAATAGTGTTTTTAAAAATGGCCATTATTACTTTTTCCTAAAAACGTACGGCAGTAAAAAATACAATTGAAAAGTTTGTTGGCTTCCTACTCAGCGACCATTTGCGGTAGGAATAAAACAAAATTTTGCCAAAGGCAGGAGTGCATGCCCTTTATGATGGCGTTGTCAGTTTTTTCTTATTTTAATTGCCTTTCGCGAGGATGGATTTAATTTCTTTCAGACGAAAGGAGTGGGACTGGGGAGATGTTAAGTAGCTGCCCCTCCCCTCCCCCCTGCTGTGGGTCTCCCCAGCGGATTCCCCGTGGTCCGTATTGCGGGCTCATGACAAGAGCATTTTCAAAATGGCGACTAGTAAAGGGAATCTAATGGAGTGAATTTGAGATATAGAGGACAGTTTTTTCGATGTTTTTCCTTCTTGACGCGATCAAAACGAGTCCCCAAACGTAGGGTATACCTCCTTTATTTGTATTCCCGATAAAGAAGAATGTGGAATGAGTAGAAACGTGCGAAAACGTGGTTAACAGAAACTTACAGGGACCTGGGGTAAGCGTTTCTCATTGTACAATGATTTTTTTTAGACTGGTTAAAGCTTATGTCTTCGACGTTTATCATGTTTATCAACTTAGCTTACTGGAATTAAATCCGAGCTCGGCGTAAAAAAAATAGATAGTGAGAACGAGGCGATAATATTAAATGGCAGTCATTTCGTCGAGGCATGTAACTGTTATTTATGTTTGTCATCTGAATTTTAAGCTACTGTACATCAAATTAATAAGAATCGCATCCTTTCATTGTTTGTACGTGAGGAAATGTTCCTCAAAATATTGACCAAGTGGCCATTTCAGGCCGCAAAGAAAAATTACGTTAGGGAAATTTGAAATTACTGTAACACCTTTGATGTGATACCTTTGAAATTGGAAGAAACATTTCAGCTCAGAGTGATCTCTTTTTTTAAGTTAGATTAGAGACTACGTTCAGTCAACCTGGTAGCTAATCTAGACTTCAATTATTTAAACACTAGTGCTACTCACATTTTGGAATGCCTCATCTGGCATGTTTAATAAATGAGACCATTTCTTAACTTGAAATTTGTTCTTCCCATGATGTTTTATTGTATTGGTAAACATGGATTTACGTTTCTTTTGCATTTTGTGGTCTACAGGTAATTTTTGGGACTAATAGAATGCCTAATGTTTTGACAGGATTTACAGTATTCAGAACTGAGGATATTCTGGATTACTGTTGAGTTAAACTATGGATTATAACAAGTTCAGGTAGTTGTTGATCTCTTAGTTTTGCACATAGTTATGTGACAGTCAATTCTAGCAATTCCCACTCCATCCTTCTCTCTACACACATTCATTACCTGCTTTTTGACCAGACATTTGTCTACTTTATAAAAAAATCTGTTTGACATTTTTTTAATGCCTGTATTTTCAGTTGTTGAATGACCTTCAGTAGCATTTTGAAGTAGCAAATATGAAAATTCGTGAGGCCTTAAACTTAAGCAAGCCAGAAAACCCTAATCCCAATACAAAGCTAACTGCAAGCAACATGATGTACCATTTGGCTAACCGGTGTACTATGTACATGTAGGCTAACCGGAATCTTATGTAGGCTAACTGGAATGGCTTGTATGGCTTGCATGTTTCATGACACATAAGTGCCATACAAGCCAGAAATACCTAACTCCAATAATAAGCATAACCTCAAGCTACCTCAGCTAACTATACTCAGGCTAACTGGAGTACTGCTTAGGCTAACCAATGTGCTATTTGTATATAGTGGAATGGCTCTCATGACTTGTTGGCTCACACTTTGTCAAGACCCAAGTTTTTTTTAAAAACTCATATGGGAATTAGCCAAGTAGTAGCTGTAAATTTGATTTAAATAAACTCCAGCTTAGTTTTGGTTGGCAACTTGCTCTAAAAGAAAACCAAACATAGATCTTTTTCTGTGATATAATGTTTTGAAATGAACAGATTACAAAAATTCATCTTTAGGGTCCAAAACATTTTTAAACATTATTAAAATAATCTGACATTTTTCTTTAATAATTAATGAAAGGAGGGGTGCAAAGAAAATTGATTTCTTCCTTGCCTGACCCAGGTAGACTGGGCAAGGTGAAACCATTATAACCTTACCCAAAGTCCCATGTTTCTTTTGAAACAACTACAACAAAAAATAAAAATCCATAAATGTCATTTGGCTATCTAGCAAGTGGAAAAAATTATTGGATCCACTAGCCCAACATAAAAGCAGCCAGTTTTTTTTTCACACACTGAAAAAGGCCATTTAATTTTAATATACAGTCTGCATCCTGGAAAATTGCAATTTCATCAAAATAAATAGTTTTGTTTGTTTTGTTCTATTTACAGGTGACTTGAAGACTTTGCAAGGGCATTCCTGTTAGTCAAAATGAACTCAAAAATACACCTTGTGTCAATGTAATAAAATTGCCACATGATTGACTCCCACATGTTGCCAATTTAAACCCGAATATACTTTAGTGACATTTATAGCTATTTATATGGTATAAATTCCCAGAACCCAATATGGCTCCATTCTGGGGTTCATGACAAAAAATTTTTGTTTCAATAAAAACATGTAAAAATAATGAAATAACAGAGAATTAACATCATTAATTATTATCGCAGACCATAAATTTTAATCCAGGTTAAGTTAATGTGTCAAGTTTTTTTGCAGCACAGGCTTGGTTCCACAAGGTGTGATTCCAAAAAATATCCATACCTCCCATGAGGATGGTTCTTTGGTTTGGACCCTCCCACCCCCTGGGATTTCCAGTGTAGCTTCATACTTTCTTTTAAAAATTTGTGTTATTGAGACCCCATCCCCCTCAGAATTTCCAATGACCATCCTTGGGGTGGGTATGGATATTTTCTGGAACCGCGCAATGTAGGCATTTGCTTATGAAAGTAAGCTGCAGATTGATCTGATTGATACACACTAAACTATTTTCACATTTACCTGTTTTCTATGGGATATATAATTATATATTGTTTTTACCGGTTTCACTTGTAATAATAATAATAATAATAATAACAACAACAACAACAACAACAACAACAACAACAACAACAACAACAACAACAACAACAACAACAACAACAACAACAACAATAATAATAATAATAATAATAATAATAATAATAATAACAATAAATAAACGGATCTTTAAACAGGATTAACCCATCAGTACTTGAGAGTACTGTTATCATAAGGGTCCTGTAAGATTTAAAAATAAAAAGGCAAAGCTACATGGGAAAAACATATAAATGCTTACAAATAAAAATGTTCATTGACCTTTTGCCTAAATAAAAGCCGAGAGTTCAGATTCCTTATGTCCGACGGTAAACTGAGGTTCCTAAAAACGAAAACCTCCGACGGACAAACTCCGGGTTCATTTTCGGCAGCTCGATTGAGGAAAATCTATTCCTTGTGTTGACACTATGACTAACCCTTGTAAATTGGTTCTTAAAAGGCGTACCTACATTCCAACTAGACAATAAAAAACACATAGACAGACTTTTCTTTTCAAATAACTGTCTACTGATGGAATAGGGATGTCAGTCTTGTTTCCCAGTGAGTCCTGAGGATATGCAGCTTAGGCCACGATGTTCGATATTGCGAATAAGTTGACTGCGTGTATTTGAATAGCTTGGTGTAATTAGACTACATTAGGTAAAACCAGGCATAATCATGTCCCTGTAATTGCTTTCTGCAGCTGCACAAGTAATGGAAGAACGAATTTTCCACAGTATAGTGACTCTCTCGGCCGCTTTCTTGTAGGTTTGTTGAAGTGGGTTTCAAAATTCAATGTAGGATCTAAATGGACACCCAAATACTTGTAGGTTGTTGTGCTGTTTATAGGTAATCCATTTACAGTCAGATTGAGCTGTTTACCTGGAGACGACTCAACCTTTTTGCAGTTTCAAAGATCACCGTTTCTGTCTTACCTTTTTTAAGATTTCCGATCAGTTCATTCTTGCGAAACCAAGTTGCCAGATTGTTGATGTCATCATTTTGATTCCTTTCGATAACATCAAAATTGCTTGAAGAAGAAAAGATTACTGTGTCGTTGGCATACGTAATGATTCTGGATGATTGAAGAGGCTGGTGAACATCATTAAAATATATAATGAACACTAGCGGCCCAAGAATGCTTCCTTGTGGAACCCCGTTGGGTTCTGACAGAACACCGTTGTATTGACCAGTCTGCTTTCGTAAAAACAGGTTATCTGTGAACCTTTAAGCTCATTGTCACAAATCCCATAAAAGGGAAGTTTTCTTAGTAGGCGCGAATGACTGATGCAGGGCTCAAAATAATTTTTGAATACTGACCGGTCATGTTGACCGGCCAAATCAATTTTTGCTCGGTCCTGTCTCGTTTTTGTCCGGTCAAAATATTGAGTATTTACTTTGAAGCAATAGCCTATTCTGCCAAAAATTTCGCCTCATAAGCTAAAACACTCGTTGTTAAAGAGTAAAAGGCTTAAGCTTAAATGTTTTGATCGCTAAAGGTGTCATTTTATTATGTTCGCTTTTTGAATTTCCATTTGTTCTGTGTTCTACTCTACATAAAACAAAATGCTCAGTAGCCGTAATGTTATGTTACTCTGCATAGTTTTACATTGGTTAACGACTTACGGGTGGAGGCGATCTTGGTTGTAAGCACTTTTAATTACTCTGGTCTTTACTACCGAACACTAAATAGTAATAGGACATATGCCCATGCTACAAGTGAGATAACTGTGCCTTTGCTCGGCATGTAGGAAGAAAGGAAACACCAACGGCTTCATGTCAACTGTGTCCAGTAAAAAGGATTTACGTTCTCGACTTTAAGATATCTATCCTGCATCATGCGATACCAATATCCCATTTCAAGCTAGCGGGGATTATTATAACAAAATTACCCTACGAGCAGAGTCTTCTTCATTCTTCCTAGATACGTCGGGAAGAGGTGACCGGTCAAAATGACCGCCGAATCAAAATTTTGTCCGGACAAATCGTCATTTTGGCCGGACATTGTCCGTTGACCGGCCGTTATTTTGAGCCCTGCTGATGGTATCAGAAGCTTTGGACAGATCGATAAAAACTGCTCCCAATATTTGGCCATTATCAGCTTCTTTCCTTATTAAGTCTGTAAAGTATGTAACGGCTAGTTCAGTAGAGCGTTTTTAACGAAAACCAAACTGATGATCAGAAAGGAGGTTATTACTTTCCAGATAGGACACCCATTGACTATATATTACTTTCTCTAAGATCTTTGAGAGGATGGGAAGAAGTGATATTATCTATCTCAGCTGAGGAGCCAGACTTAAGGAGTGGTAATACTTTGGCTTCTTTCCATTCAGCCGAACAGTTCCAGATCCAAGTGATAAATTGATAATGAAGGTCAGCGGCTTTGCTATTACTGAAGCAGCATCTTACAGCAAGCCAGGTGGAAAGTATCTAAGCAAGTAGCTTTTTTCCTATTGAGATTTCTCAGCTCTTTGTAAATTTGCGATTCATGGACCTCATTGAAAAAAAACTTTGTTTTCACTGGCTTAAGGTAATTCTGTTTTGTAGGACGACTCCAAATAAAGTCGCGAAGTGAGAAGGAACTTGACTTAAGTAATCCGGGCACAATTGTGAAATAACTGCAGAAGGTGTTAGCAATAAGCCTTCTATCTGTTGTTCTCTTTCCATTTACAAAAAAATGCTAAGCCTGACTCTGAAGGTGATTTCGTGGGACCCCTGACCCCTGACCTCGTGGGATCCCCGACCCCTTCTCATGCGCCGTTTCCAGGTGTTTCACCATTTTAGACCTTATATGAGTGAACGCTTTTCTTGTTTTATCATTCGACGCATCTTAATTTTACGCGCATATTTGCCTCAGGTGCTTTCGTGGAAGTTCTTCTTCCGTGTTCTTTCTGAAATTGCGGCCTGTCTGTTTGTCCTGGATCGAGTTCCACTCCAGGGTCTGCTCCACTGTGATCCTCAGTGTTGCTATCCGGTCGCAGCAAGATTTCTCCTAACAAAATCCTGCTTTTTTATCCCGGAGTCTGCCCTCAAGAGCATACTTTATCCTCTTTAAAATTTTGTTAGAAAGAACCTTACTGGCAACAGTCAGGAGCATAATGCCTCTCCAGTTCTTACACAGGCACAGAGCTCACTTCTTGGGAAGTTAAACCAGTAGATCTTCCTTCCAGTCCTGAGGGATGTCCTCCTCATTCTAGATCTTATTCAAAAGGGAGTGGAGGACCTTGGCCGAAACCATTTCACCTTCCTTCCAGGCTTCAGGGGGACGTTGTCACACCCAGGGGCCTTCCCATCCTTCAGGGATTTCAAGGATCTTTTGACCTCTACCATTGTGATTTGTCTTGTTCGAATGTCTAGCAGTGGCTTCTCTGTTACATCCGGTGGGTTCTCTGGGTTCGGCCTGTTCAGGACTTCCTAGAGGTGTTCTTTCCATCGGTTTAGCTGGTCGTCTGTCCTGGTCAGAACCACCCTGTTCTTTTTCTTAATAGGCTTGCTCTGGACAGTCTTTCGCCCGCTGAGCAGTCTTGCGAACCCCTCCACGTTTTGTTGATAGTCACATGATCAATCTGGTTTTCAGTGATTCCGTCAGGGGATCTCCATGCAAGCTTATGGGATTTCTTTTGCGCGAAGTGTGTTCCCCCGATAACAAGCCCATTTGACGCACAGAAGTCACAAAACATTTCACGGTTCTCATTGATGACTTCTTCACCGTGAATCCCCATGGACCATTCCCAGTTCCTGCTGTCCAAGCCCACCTTCGCGTTTAAGTCACCGATAACCATGGTGAGATTTCTCGCCTTCCTCTTGTTAAAGGCGGATTGAAGTTGATGGCAAAAGTCCTCTTTCTCTTCCTCCTCAGTGTCGTTCATTGGTGCATAGACTTGGATGATTGTAGTGTTCAGACACTTAGACTGAAACCTAGCAAAGATAATCCGCTTAGAAATTGGCTCCCACTCCTTCAAACTCCTTCCGACCTCCTTTAACGGGATCAATGCCACACCCTTCTCGTGTGGCGCATCATTACATGCCAGACCAGAGTAAACCACCTTCTCTCCAGTTGTCAAATGGATCGTCTCGGCCCCTGTCCCTCTTGTTCCGCTAACTCCCAGGATAGCGAGCCTCAACCTCTTCATTTCCATGGCTATTTGGTGTACTTTGCCCGCTCGATACATAGTTCGTACATTCCACGTCCCGACTCGGGTACGGTACTTGGGGGACAATAGCTTCGGCCTTGAGAGCGTCATAGTCCCCCCCCCGCCCTGTGTGTGTTTGGGCGGGTAAAAGTTACTCTCCCTTCCAGAGTGCCCCTAGCGCCACTAATCATTGCACTGGTGACAGATATTAGGCATCACGTTTCTCTGATATGTCAATTTTAATGAAAGATTAAAAATTTTGATCCTTTTCTCTTAACATCACGTAGTAATTATTTTGAGACATTGTTGACAGAATACGCCACCGTCAAGTTTTTTTTAATAGTGTGAGTTTCCTAATAGGGAAGGTGGCCGGACGACACGGTGGAACAGGGGGAAAGGCTTGTTACGGAATAAACAACTTTTTTTAATAGTAAAACAACACTTTATTTACAACACAGACTACTTACAAAAATATACTTAATTAACTTAAAATAAAATACTTGCGCCACTTACTTTACATATCTATTGTACAATGAAAAGTACGCGTAGCGCGACGTTATCAGTTTAATATATATAATAAACTGTTTTAACTTAAAGACGATAGGCCTGGATCTCACATAAGGAAAGTAAAGCGTGGCATCGTATAATGTAAGTTTACTTACTTTTACCAGCTTTTTTCTATTTGAGGTCTACTTACAGAAATACGCTTAACTTTGCAACCCTTACAGCACTAACTTGGCTAAGTACAACGCTTACGAATAGAAATATTTACAAAATTTGTTTATATAGCGATTAGAATTATAGTTGACAATATAGTATCAATACAATTCGAAATTTCCATTTCGATTTTTTATAAACTCTTCGAAACTACATGGCTTAGCGTTTGTCTTTTAATAACACACGCACTACTTAGCAAATAACAGGCAATAATTTTATTCAAGCTTGTTTCTATTGTCATTACCGGTAGCTGGCACTCTACCGAACGTTTGTTCTGTAAGCGTTGGTGAGAACATGCAATTGTTTGTCTGGTTGAACCATTCCACAACTTTTTTCAATAAAGATAGAGACAAGTGGCATTCAACGAAGGCATGCACAATCGTGTCTGATTCATCGCAGCAAAAGCATCTTGTTGTATTAATAGCGGAGCTCTCCAGCGGCCCGAAGGGCCGCAGAGCGGAGCCCCATAACCATCGTGCGAGGATAGAAATTGAGAAAACCATGCGTTTGAGTTTTCATGGTCATCGCGGCTAGCGGCATGACTCGCGGGCGCGTGCGCCTAGCGACGGCGACGACGACGTCGCCCAAAATGGCGGCCATACTCCAGAAAAAGCTTGACCTTGGCATCTTACGTGTTTGATATTGACCATCCACTGTTCGTTAAAAGTTGCCTATCGTACAAGTTTGTAGGACACTGCACATGTTTTTAGATTTTTTTGTTTTTAGATCATGTTGAAAATCGACTAGGGATATTTCATTTCGCCTACACGAATCGATTGCGTGAAAAGGCGACAAAATCTTTAGCGGTTGCTCAACCGCGGGAATGAAAACTTGTGAAGAAAGTGATTAGCAAAAAATATTTCTTCGTTATTATTTTTTACCCCATCACTTCAGAGATTTTGTCTCACATAAAAAAAAAAAAATGATCTGGACATTTCACATCAACTTAAACGAAGCCATTGCATGAACAGGCGCCAAAACCTTTGGCACGCTGTTCACGTTTAAAACACGCGAAGAAAGCTAAACATAGATCTTCGTGGATATTTCTCGCTCTATTTACCCATCTACATCATGGAAACTTATTCCAAATCATTCAGGACAACCTTGTAACGGGAAGAACCGAAGTAATTGCGGACTTGAAGTCAAAAGAGCGATGTCCAGGGTTCGACCTGCGCTGAAAATCACTGAATTGAGCTCAAATAAAAGTGAACTCAAAGCTGATCAAGTTCACTGAAGTGAAGGATAAAAGACTGTTAAAGGCTACACCGATGAAAAGGGAGAAATTGATCTTCGTTAATAATTCATATAATGTATATGTCGGTAGTGTTGGAGAACAATACAACGAAATTGCCGTGTTCGTCTCCGATATTATTGGGCTGGTTTGAAATCTTTGCCCTGCCGAATATACAAGCCTTCTTCAATAATGAGGTAACAAACGTAAATGTATGCACTAAGCATAAGCCTAATGTTTGAGAGAATTTACTTCATCTATGAACAAATTTGAAGTTGTGTCGCATTTCAGATCTTTCGGTAAATATTTATCAAACGTGACGGTGTTTGTACATTTTATACAGACAATGTTTATTAAATATTTCGTTTAGACTAGTGATGTTCACTATTGGATTTTGAAATAAATTATTTAGCTTCATGGAACAAAATCACAATTTCGGCTCGCTTGCATTTGTTTTGTACCTGCTTATCAGTGCGTGTGTTGAAATATCTTCGATGCGTAAACTATTTCGCCGGTTTCGTTGCGAGTTACTTGTGCTTGGCTGAGTGAGTTCAGACTTTACCTACCGCATATTTATACTTACCAGAAATGAAGAAAATTCATTCAGTTCTCTACATACAATTCTCTAAGGTACTTAGCAACGCGTACGATAAAACAGGATCAGTTAATCATTCCACTAAACCGCAACGAAAAGAAGATGGTTCAAGCAGTCAAAACAAAATTGTAAGCTCATTCTAAGTAAGCGTGCACTACTTCCCAAATTACACACTGCCACAATTCGTACACAAAAGCTGCTTTAAAATGACTTACATAACCGGCATCATCAATTTTCAGAGTTTGTTTTGCCTCCTCGATTTTCTCAGTTTGCCGTGGCGTGAGTTCATTTTGTTTACTGTGTTTAGCAGCGAGTTCACTTTGTTTTTCTGTATTTTGTTTTTGCCTTGAGTTGATTTTCTTGCCCTGACAGTTTTGTAGTAAATCAAAACAAAGTCAAGATTCTTTTTACATTGAAAAACTCATAGAGGTCCTGGAGATGTATTAATTAGTGTACAGAAAACGTTATAAAAAGTTTAACTAAGATTTGTTTTGCGCCGACGTGCGTACGTGAGGAACCCATGCAATAAAATGCTCTCGTCAAATTCTATTTTAGAACCTGTCAGTAACAGGCTGTCACAGGAAAGAAAATTCAGACGGGACCACGAGATATATTGAAGTCGCTTTCGTCAACAAAACCATGAGAGGTTATTAACCATGAGCAATTAAAATTTATTGTGTACCTATACGGGCCACTGTATAAGCTTAGAAATGTAGTAATAAAATTAATAAATGGGAGCTCCGCTTTTAGGCCTGCCTAAATCTATATATTACAGTTCGTTACTATTACACAACATATAAAGACAGTTGGGTGCTCTTACACGACGTAAAGAGCGATTTACCTCGTGCTCAACAGAATTCGAAGAGTAGCTTGTACTGATGTTATGTACAAGGCTTTTGTAATAAAGTACAACTCGAACACATCTGTTGTCATTTTCTATTCCATACAGGAGCAGCTCTTTTTTGGTTACAAGTGTTCTATGTATGCGTTTAAAATTATATTCCCTCAATTTATTTTTGACTAACCTTTCCTACAAGAGCAAAATTGGACTTCCAATCTATATTTCCAGGGCCGAGTTCCTGCGCCCGTTTTTGGGGCCAGAGGCTTCGGTTGTAGAACCGTTAATATACAGCCAGTTAAATTTCATCTTTTTTTAAAGTTAATTATCAAAGCGGGGCTTAGCTGAAGGTTGCTGTTTTAGCCTTTAAGTCTCCCCTGTTGAAAGTGATGGATCTTGCCTTCTGAAGCAGGCGTTTCGGGATGAAAATAGCTTAGAAAGTTCAATTTAAAGTTAAATTTCTTCGAAAATCTTGGAAAGATAGCAATTTTCCATTGTCGTTAACGAGATCTGGGACTGAGATGGCTCCCTTGTCCCTCCATTCTTTTTGATAAAAGCACTTGCTATCAATCCGAATGTCTTTGTTATTAAAAAGTATCAAATCTTGATCGTCGTCGTCGTTGTGTTTGTACAGAGTCTTCATCCAAGGAAGTTGGTTGATATCTGTTTGTAAAAAGGTGGAATTTCAGACTCTTCCAGAAAGTTTTGATCATAGTTGCATCGGAGAAGAAAGTTTAGCGCGCCATATTTCTTTAAGAAATACGAATACGATTGGATAGATTTCCTTGTTTCTGTCGGAATTTGGGCTGAAACTAACAGTCTTGAAATCCAGGCTAATCGTAGAGATCTGAATAAAATTGTCGGGTTGGGGCGCGTAAACCGAAAAGGGAGAGCTTGCGGCCCCTACAGATATCAAGCTATGTATTTAACTTTTTGATTTTTACTGTTACGTTTTTTCGTTAGTTTTCTTTCTCGTTATAAGAAATTTAGACTCCGAGGGCTCTCTCCGGCTCAGTTGTCAAATTTACAGAATTTCTCCTGTTAATTCTCCAATGTTCGAGCCAAATTGGTTTCGTTTTCTTAACATTAAGTCGAAGACCAGATAGATCACCGAATTGTCCGACTGTTTTAATTGTATTTTTCACTGAAGCTAGGTTTTTAAAAACGTTGACGTATCATAGGCAAATTGGCTAATCTTTTGTCTCGGTTTTAAATATTTTAATTCCTCCAAATCTTTCGTCTTGCCTTACTCGAGCAGGTAAAATTTCTGCTCCAAGTATAGAAAGATATGGAGAGAGGGGGCAGCATTGCCAACCTCCTCTAGATAGTTTAAGTCGTTTGTCCATTGTGCAATCCTGCACTTTCAGTGTTAGTATAAAAGGTTGTTACCCATCATTTGATGTTGTTTCCAAAGTTAAATAAATCGAGTGTTCTCTGAATAAAAGGCCACTCAATGCTATCGAATGCTTTTTTGAAGTCCAGTAACAGCAAAATAGCATAATAACAGCGTCATCTTTGGGGAAGAGAGTGATCACCCCTCTGTATTAAGAAATGGATAATTCTTGCACTATTAATTCGAAAAAGCATTTGTAAAATTCCACCGTAAAACCTTCCTCACCAGGTGATAGACGAATTTATAAATCGAAAGATACAGTTCTCAGTTTGATTAAGACCCAGCGCCGAGAGATATTCTCGGACAAGAGCAGAATATTCAAAATAATGAAAGAGTCATTATATGTGCTTCTGTGCTTGAAAGAATTGCGAGTTTTAATACCATTTCAATTTCCATAATATGCTTTCGATGAATGGTGATATGCGATTGACTGCTGACAAAAAATAAACAACAAACAAATTGAAAACCCTGAAAGAAAGCCGAGCCACTGAATAGAATAAGAAAGTTTAAACAAGCAAACAACCGTGGACTATGATCCTACTGGTATACGTTGGATCAATAACGATCTGATCGGTTTAAAATAGAAAAATGAAGACTATAAAAAAAGGCAGAGACCGATACAACGTAGAAAGGTTTTAAATTTGTGTGCTATATTTCGGCTGGCCAAACCAGCCTTCTTCAGGTACAATGGGAAATTACATTGTCACTGTTAATGACACTCCAACTAATCCCCATCGAAAAAGTCTTTTCAAACAGGGACTCAATCTGTAAGGCCAGGGAAGCCTTTTTAATCTTAAAATGCAGTACAATTGATCCCGAAGGTCTTAAGATCCGCGAAAAAACATACTGATTTATTTATCTGTACTGTTGTATCAGCTATTTTACTATTTTTAGTTTATTTTAGTTTATTTTTATTTCATTTTACACTGTCAATTTTATTACCTTTACGTATTTCCGGTATTACGCAAAATACCGCAATCACTACATATAAAACCCTTCCAGTGTAATTTCCCATTGTACCTGAAGAAGGCTGGTTTGGCCAGCCGAAATATAGTACACAATTTAAAACCTTTTTCGTTGTATCGGTCTCTGCTTTTTTATAATAGAATTTTTATAATATAATAGAATAAGATATGTAATATCCGTTCTCACCCCCAACTTTTTTCGGGATTTTTGGACATTTTTGTGTCGGGAATTATTCCAAATAGTTGCTAAGCACAACAAACAAC
>OY855903.1:27824454-28124454 GCA_963693305.1 Meandrina meandrites
CCCTTGATTCCAGCTCTAAAAGCAAATAATAGAATGATATAATAATTATGTTTAGGTAGTTTATGTTGTCTCACTATACGATAAGCTCAAGAAAAACAAACAGTTTATTTTGCCGTGCTTATGTGCTTACCTTGCGGTGATTCTTGGTGAGGACAATATCAGGAGAATCAGTGCATGTGTTTATTTTTCTTATTCTAGTTCTCTTGTTGTTTTCGTTATTATGGAAAAAGCAAAAGCCAAGCTTTCTAAAGCGTGTTTTGGTGTGTTATGTACTCGTTTCCTGCACTTATTTATAAACACGAAAAGAAAAACTAATTTTGAACCTAACTTGTTTTTGTGCACGGTGACATACATCTAGTCGCAATAACGTCATAGAAAAAAGGGAAATGAAAAAAGGCAAATAGAAATTAATCAGGCAAACAAACTACATTCTTGGCTGTGTAATGATTCTCAAAGCAGTCATGAATATGTATATAACAACAGGTTTATGACTTTTCCTTCTCATACTTATAATTCTGCACATATAACATGGATTCCTTGTGAATGATGCAAACTATTAATAAAGATTAAGCTAATTAATTCCTTTGTGCTTTTTTCTTTTTTTATACGACAACGTTATTGCATCTAGGTGTAAATATACCTTTAAGTTTATCTGAAGTAAGCTATGGAAATACTGAGAATTGAATTTGAATTGAATTTTAGCATATTTTTTATAATTATAGCTCAGTTTACCCATCTAAAAGAGGAGTGCAAGAGACTAGAACTTATATAACCTCTACCTCTCTCGAATACAACACCTCCGATATATGGATACTCAGTTCTTCTCCTTTGGCGACAGTATAAAAGAGTTTTGATTGTAGTCCTTTGATTCTCATTCAGGACTAATCTTCGGATGATAACCCCGGCTAGACGAACTGGGTGCAACCATTTAATGTGTTTCAGTATATTTTTGTAAGGTTTTTCTTGTAACAATTACAATAATTTTCAACTTGTATTCCCTGAAAGTACTTACTTAACATGCTCGTGGTCAGAACATTTGACAGCGGAGGCGGAGGACACGACGGTTTTTACCACCATGAACAGAACAAAGAAGTTGATCTAGAAAAAAATAGAGGACGTTTTGTTTTCATACTTTACCCTAATTTATCATCATAGTATTGAAATACAAGATCGATTGGTCACTTCTCTTTTTTGGCGAACAGCTGTCTCAGATATGTAATATTTTCATAATTTCACCAGAGTGGCAAATTTGATTTCTTGACATCCAACCACAAAATCAATTTTGATTAACTGTAATCCACTTCCATCCTTGTAATCCTTAACATCCTCCCCAAAATACTTCTTCTATTTTGCTCTGTAGAATGTTTTGCCCAATTTGGCTCGACTTCGCCTCGGTCCATAAAAACGCAAAAAGGAACTTGGCCAATATCCAGCCATCTTGACCGGACAAGCTTTGTCAATAAAGAATTTATTATGTGGCCAAAAAGAGAACTTTTCCTTGCTGAACCGTTGTGGGAAATCTCGGGCGTTTGCAAGATAGGCCCATCTTGCCCGCTCGGGTAGCCAATCAGAACAAAGGATTTGCTTCATCTTCCCAGCTTGCGGATTGAGCCTTATAATAATTAAACATACTGCGATAATGGCGATGACGGGACCAATAAAAGCCCAGATGGTTCCATCCTCTGTAGAAAGCCAGCAACTACAAAGAAAATAAAAGGCTTTTTAGGAAGACTGACATTTAATTCATAGCGTATAAAAGAAAAAAAGTTCTTACGCTTCATTGTTCCCATAGCTGTCCGGGTTCATAGAGAGTGTGATAACGACAGGTATGATTGAGAAACCTGCAACAACAGAAAATGAAATCGATATTTCCTTGAAAGGAACATTTATGAGAAGTCTGCGAGACACTTTTGCAAAAAAGTTAATTTGAGCTTTCCAACACCGCTTTTTATTTTAAACTGTCTCCGTTGTTGTTTGGTTTTATCGCAATTATGATTTATACAATCAAACCAGTGCTTACTGACGCATCCCGTAGGTAGACATGTCCCATAAACGGACACTAAATCATGGTCCCAGCCACATACAAGCACTACATTTGAAATCTCCTGTAAGGGGATTCCTCTTCTAAGTGGATACTTTGTCTGGCCCCATTGGTGTCGGCTAAGGGAAGGATTAAAAATGATAGGAAAAGCTCAGAGAAAGAAATTTCCGGCTGTTCTTCCGCACTTCTCTTTGCATGAAACATGGAAACCGTTTAATATCCTGCTAATACCGTTTAATATCCTGATATCTACAAGAAAATGCACTGGGAGATCAGAATTGCCAATGTGTGATATCAATGAGCGATTCGCCTACCCCATCCAAACACATAGTAGTAAACCATTTTGATATTCTCCGTTCTGAACACTTGGACAACTTTCAGGTACAGATGTAATCCCTCCACTAACATCCAGGTGAACGCGGTGAGGAAGAAGTAGTGCAAAAACACTGCGATGACTTTACAAAGGACCTACAAAGAAAGGACAAAGTTTTAAATACCTGTGTAACTTTGATTTGTTTTTATCGACTAAGGTTAAGGGTTTAGGAATTTTAGTCTTATTTTTTACCCTTTTAATCCATTTAATCCACTAAACCCTTAAAGGGGCTTTGTCACGGATTTTAACAGTTTTTGAAAGGCCAAAATTTATATTTGTGTCGAAGGAAACCTAAAAATAATGGTCCAGTTTTATTAAAAATTGCTATATTAGAACACCAAAACTGTTAACAAGCGTCTTTAACTGCATTTGGCTACGATGGAAATGGATTACAACTTGAAAAGTTTAGCTAAACTTTTCAAGTTGTTTCGACACGTCTTCAAAAATCGATGTTTATAGCCGTAGTTAGATTTCTATCCACATATTAAGGTTATATCTTCCTTTAGATGTTCAAATATAATGTTTTTCATGGGTAAAGTTGCCTACCACTAATTTTAGAACAGTTTAGACCCGAAAATCTACGAAATTCCCGTGACAGAGCTCCTTTAAACCCTACCATGTTCAGAGGTTACGTTACGCTAAATGTGGACGATGTCGATTTTACATTGTCTTACCTCACTGGATGTTTCGTTTATGCCAGCCAGAAAGAGAACGTGGGCGAGAAGTAATGAAACGACTAGATTAGTATGAATCTTATGTCGTTCTGATGACAGTGATCTGGAACGAAATCAAGAAAAGTTTAACGGACCGTTTTAAAACAATTTTGTGCAGGGAGAGTGGCCTAGTGGTCAGAGCGTTGGACTTGTAATTCTGAGGTCCTAGATTGAAATCCTTCTTCCTCCCTCCCTCCCTCCCACTAAATGAATTTCTGTTCGGTGGCCCTCAATTGAGCTAGTCCACGCTTTGTAAATAGCCAAATTAAAATGGTTAGCCTCCAATGATCTCCAATCAGTTGGGATTTATCGGTGCTAAAGACACTAAAATTGAAATAATGTTATTTATTTATTTATTTTATAAATCATCCAATTGAAGCAAGTGAATCTCAAAAGCTCTTTACCACGCGACATTGAGGAAAATATCTGTTTCATTTATTACGCAAAGTTAAGAACAGGGAATAGGTTATACAATTGTTTGGTTTTTGAAAGCATTTACAGCAAATAGACCCCAAACTGTGAACCCCAGGTCAAGAAAGAAGTAATGGAGATAATAATTATAAATTGATATAAACCCAGTAGGGAGTTGAATAGCCTAATGGTAAGAGCTTTTGCTTATTAGGAAAGACCTCTCCCGTCTCTAAAGCTATCGTATAATTACTATTGTTTACTTACTCGATACTTAAGAATATGATAAGAGTAATGATCAGAGCTGCCGTTGATACTCCACAACCGATGTAGGTTATGATACTTATGGCCAGCTTGTCGTCCTTGGAGAGCTAGAAAAACAGCAAGCAAACGTACACATAAACAAAACAGTATTCAAAGGTAAAAACAAAGAGAAACAAAAGTCAGAGGTAAAAAGGAGAACATTTTCCTCGTTACTATTACTCCAGTGGAAGCTTAGGAAAGCGAGAAATGCTATGGAAACAAATGATGATGTGATGTGATGTGATGTGATGTGGTGTTGTGTGATATGATGTGACTTGGGGAGATGTGGTGTGACATGGGGTGATGTGGTGAGGTGTAATGTGATGTGATGTGATATGTGTGGTGATGTGATGTGATGTGGTTTGGCATGATGTGATGTGATATGATGTGGGGTAATGTGATGTGACGTGGTGAGGCGTGATGTGGGGAGATGTGATGTGATGTAGTGTGGCGTGATGTGAATTAATGTGACGTGGTGTGGCGTGGCGTGATGTAGTGAGGTGTGATGTGATGTGGGTCAGTGATGTGATGTGGTGTGGCGTGATGTGTTGTTCGAAATCACTTGTTTATTCTTATTGCCAAAACCTTAAGCGGACTGTGGAAAGCGTAGCAAGTGGTTATACTATAGCAAATGATGATGTAATGTGATGTGATGAAATGCGGTGTAGTTTGATGTGGTGTGATATGATATGACTTAGGGAAATGTCATGTGGTGTGATGTGATGTGATGTGATGTGATGTGATGTGATGTGATGTGATGTGATGTGGTAGGGCATTATGTGAAGTAATGTGATGTGATGTAGTGTGGCGTGATATGATGCGGTGTGTGGTAATACTATACTAAATGATGATGTGATGTGATGAGGTGTGGTGTAGTTTGGTGATATGATGTGACGTGGTGAGATGTCAGGTGGTGTGATGTGATATGATGTGATATGATGTGGTAGGGCGTTATGTGAAGTAATGTGGCGTGATGTGATGTAATGTGATGTGGTGTGACATGGCGTGACGTGGTGAGGTGTGATGTGCTGTGATGTGGTATGTGTGGTGATGTGATGTAGTGTGGCCTGATGTGATGTGGTGTGTGGTTATACTATAGTAAATGATTATGTCCTGTGGTGTGATGTGATGTGGTAAGGTGTGATATGAAGTTATGTGTAGTGATGTGATGTAATGTGATGCGAGGTGACATGGTGTGATGTGGTGAGGTGTGATGTGATGTGAAGTGATATGTGTGGTGATGTAATGTGATGTGGTATGCGTGATGTGATGTGGTTTGATGTGATGCGGTATGGTGTGATGTGATGTGGGGTAATGTGATGTGATGTAGTGCGGTGTTATGTAGTGTGATCTGCTGTGGCGTGATGTGAAGTGATATGGCGTGATGTGATCTGGTGTAATGCGATGTAGCGTGATTTGTTGTGATATGATGTGGTGTGATTTTGCGTGTTGTGTTGTGATATGATGAGCATGATGTGATGTGACGAGGTGTGATGTGGCGTAATGTGACGGGATCTGATGTGATGTGATGGGGTGAAGTGTAATGTGGTGTTGTGTGGCGTGATGCGATGCGATGTAGTACGTTGTGATATAATGCGACGAATGCGATATGGGTGTGGTGAAATGTGATAAAGCGTGACCTGTTGTGATATGACATGACATGAAGGGGTGTGTGATATGATATGACATGAAGTGGTGTGATGTGTTGTGATGTAATGCGCACGAATTGTTGCGATGTGATGTGGTGTGATGTGATGTAATGTGGTGGGATGTGATTGGGTGTTGTGTTGTGTTATGTTATGTTACTTTCATCATATCATTATATACAAAGCATAGCATTGATGTGATCTGAACATTTCCCAATTTCATAGTGTCTTTTTACTCTTTTTATTGCATGCACTAACAAGATTTTAGTCCATTTTATTGATATTAGAAATTTTACCAGTTTTATACTCATTATTATTCATAGTTAGATATTAAAATTATTGTAATTTATATTTTAATTGTTTAAGCGAGGGCCACGGGTTTGTCAGTCAGCGACTGTAAAGTGTTTTAACCCTCATTAAATAAAGTTACTTACTTATAATAATTATAATGCAAATGTCTTGATCTAATTTTTGTTGACTGTGCTTTATTACCAAAAATAGAAGACGTTCATATTAATGATAAAAAATGGAAATAACCTAATTGCACTTGAAATAACTTTAAAAGTGGATCTACGTGCTCTGGCAAACCTTTGGTTTATTTTTGACAAGAAAGGAGAAAACTAGTTCCCATTTGCATCAGAAACTCAAATACCAGATTAACGGAAACTAATGTATTTTAATCTTACACAAACATCCGGAGCCCTTTGCTCAGACGTGCCATTTTTATGACATTAAATTTATATACACATATGCAAATCATGTACATACCGGTATTTTCGTGTGTTGCATAAGTATTGCAAAACTGGTGAAGTGGTCGGTTTGGCACACTGTCTGCGTGGAGCTCGGGTTGGTGGTTAACTTCTGGACACCTTCCTTTGACCAGTCACTTAAAAAGAAAACATTGCTAATCGTAAGTTAAATGTCTTCAAATAAAAAAATCATTACTTTGTAATAGAACCATTCTTTGATATTTTCTTATTAAGTTATTGAACTCTCAGATGCAATTTTAGCTTAGATCGTTGTATCTTTATAGTTTATAGTTTTGACCTTTCAACGTTTAGATGTACTTAGTTTAAATCAAGATGCTTGTTTTTAGACCGAATTGCCTTTTTATTTGGTTTGGCAAACTAATGCCTTAGACTGTTTTAAGGTAAGAGATAAGGAACTTTTATTCGTTTTCAGACATTAGTCTTCGGCATTCATCAGTTGGCCAAGATAAATCCGAGCCCGAGTAAAGTTCGAGTCCCTTTTAAATACCCGCGTCACGTTATACAGCACATCGAATTACTCTTATAAATATGAGCTAACCAATCCCAGCGAGCGTTATTAACGCTAACCGGAGAGCTGTTCAGTCCTATTTAAAGCCATCCGTTGTGAAATTTAGTCTCAATATTTAGAGATTGTTTTGAACTCGAAGAAACGCTGATTATACCTTTGTTTGGAATTCCAAAATGAGCACTGGCTTTCAGGGTCCTCGGCTGACTATAAAAAAGAGAGTAAACTATTTTTACACGTGATTATGAATATACACCTAATCTGCTTCGATCTAACCCATCGAAAATTTTCATACGTTTGGCTATAGATTTCTTCCAAAACGCAGACATGTCGTGTGTGCGACATTATTTAATAATCAGAACTACTTACCGACGTTTTGAAGGTCAAAAGGGCAGGAGGCGAAAGGTCATAGACAGGTTTGCCATCAAGCTTAAGAAAACAAGACATGACAAAAGAGGACACACGCAGGTTCCCGCTGCAACAGAAATAAAGTTTAGTTAACCATAAATTAACACCGCAACAATAAAACGAGCACAAAAATTCCCTCCATAACCTTACTTTACCTGGTTCCTTTATTCGGCAGTCCATCTTCAACGTTTTTGTAGAGTAGGAAAACATACGAGTAGTTATCTATTTAAGAGCAAGTACTACACGTTAGGTATTACATGTTACATATAAAGACATTGAGAACATTTTGTTTCTAATAAGGAAAACAAAAACAGTAAAATCTCGGTTTTAATACCCCCCCTCCTCCCTGCTCACAAGCCTTTCTGGTTGTAGGCACATCCGTCTGCTAACAAAACGGAAGATCTAGGTAAAAGCCACCTACCAATTGTAATTCTTTTCCTGCAAACTATTCTTCATTATTACCTCCCTCACAAAACATTACACTTTACCTTACTCCACTGCCTCAAAACATCGTGGCTTCTGTATGCAGCAATGAGCGTACGTGAAATTAAGTGTAACCTGTCCAAACAAGTAACAAAGATTACCTTTTGCATTCACAACTGTTTCCTTTGGAATCAAAACAAAGTCAGAGACGTCTTTCCATGATTCTCCTTTGATGTGTGAGTAGTTGGGCATTCTGAGTTCTTCAATCTCTGATGTCACACTTTTTCTTATCACTTGAGCAACTAGAAGTAATAACAGAGAATCATTAGACTCTCAAGGACTTAAAATAGTCCGTTACATAATTAATATCTTAAGGTGCTCCATTATAAGAAATTTTAATTTTAATGTTTTTGGAATCACGGGATATTTAAAAATGTTTTTAAACTTATTCTATGCTCCATCATCTCTTGAAGCAAGCGTTCAGTTTTACAGTGGGAAAAGAAATACTGAAGAATTTGGGTTTTGAAGTTAAACAATGTCCAAATGCAAATCACCAATTACGTTATCCTCTGTGCACTGGTATACTCGAGATAAATTGCGGTAACCAAATGGTATTCCAACGCATTTAGCATTTCAGACGACAGACCCTCGTCAGATGAGCTCTTGTCCGCGAGTGTACAGACAAGCCAGAAGTTGCCACCATTTTAGAGTGTTGTATCATTGTATATTTTTAATCATACTTACTCGCTATTTTAGAAGAAATGGTGTAGTTGATTTCTGGTGAAAAGTTACCGTCGACCACAGAAACAAAAATCTCTTCCAAGGTCTGCATCAGGTTGGGCATCTATAAAGAAAACATCAGTTCCATCAGATACGAGTCGCTAAACCTGTGTAAATTTAATCATGTTTACATGACTATACACAAAGCAACAGCGAAAGGGAGATTGTAAGGGGTAATACTTCAATGCTTGATTAGTACTTCTCGTAAGTAACCATGTTAAATCTAGGTAGCGCAAAGTCGGCTTGTGTACATAAGAATGGTTGCAAGCTTGAAATAGATTACAGATTGTCCTAGGACACAAGTTATGGTGAACCTTAACTATGCATCTATCGAAGATCTACTAAAATCTCGCGAAGGTGGCGTGGAACACTAAAGAAACGTCCAGTCGTTTATTCAATTCTTCGTTTCTTGGAATAAAAAAGTTATCTGATTCGCGTGACAATAGCATTCAGTGGATTAATTTCGTGCTGTACAGCGTAATAGCAAGTGAAAAATTTAAAATGAACGAAAATCACTAACTTCTCGAGTTTGTTTCCAGACTTCATGGTTTTTGTCATCAAGGCAGTTAGAAGCAGCTTCCAAAATATCCTGCAGTGGTTGCTGGAATGTTAAGATTTTTAGTTAGTCGACAGTATATTTAATTAGAAACTATAGATAGATAGATAAATAAATAAATAATTTAATTAATTAAAAAATAAATATTATGCTGAACATTGCGAATTGCTACATTTATGCTACATTCAAAGGGATTAAAATAGATTAATTCATTTCCCGCGACCAATTGAGTAATGTACTGTACATATTCATTATCACCCACTTCGTCAACTTTTGTCCTGAGCCAATTTCTTGTTACTTGGTACCTTTCCTGACATTCTCTTATTTCATGACCTTACCTCCACAAAGTTTGGATCTCGTGTAGCTATTATAGCCATAATAGCTTGGTATTCTTTAAACATTTGGACACATAAATCCATGATATCACTGTTTAAAGTTGCATTGGATGCCAGGGACTGGTGTGTGTCGAGTACTTCCCGAAGAGCAGATTTGTTGACCTCGCCACCTTCTAAGGAATTCTGTAGACAAAACCAAGCAAGAAATTAAAACAATACGTGGAGGAAAATAACTAGCTTAAATTTCATCAGTGTTTGATGATACAACATAGAAGATTGCATGACACTTGATTAAAAAAAAATTAATAAAACATACAAATGTACAAAATACCATTTTAAAACGTGTTACATTACATACACCTAATTACAATAACGTTGTCATAGAAAAAATATGGGTAAATCAATTTTTGTTATAACACGATTAATATGTGTACGAATGGGAAGTCGTGCATGAGTTTCCTGTAAATGCTGCCAGCTATGGTGATTAAGACGGAATCCGCCAGGACTTCGAGTAGTTATTGGACAAAATTATGTACCAAAATTATTAACACCTTATTGCAAGCTTTTGTGTTACTGCTTCAAATATCTTACCAAAAGAAATCTTTTCTAACAGCACCAAACATCGAAAATAGATTTCGAAGTTCCGCTGAATTCCACTAAATCGCTTAAAAGACGTGAGCTTTTGCCTATAGCTTGTGAACTTTGAATTTCATTTTCTCAGGCTCTGGTAAGAAATTGTTGTACCAAAATCATTTACACCTTATTGCAAACTTTTGTGATACTGCTTCAAATATCTTATCAAAAGAAATCTTTTCTAACAACACCAAACACCGAAAACAAATTTTTAATTTCCACTGAATTCCACTGAATCGCTTAAAGACGATTTTACAAAATGGCTGCACGTGAGAATTTGCTTATAGCTTGTGAACTTTGAAATTCATTTTCTAAGACTCTGATAAGAAATTGTTGTCGGTGTTATCAGGGATTATTACTTACATCTTTACCTTTTATTTAGGGTAGGAAATAACGCAATAGGATTTAAATTATTCTGGTACTCGATTTTTGTCCAACTTAAATAAATATTACTCGACGTCCTGGTGGATTCCGTCTTAAACTAATCACAGACTGTGATTCCTACTTGGTTTTTTTTCATATTTCTTTGTTATATGACAATGTTATTGCAATAAGGTGTACATTCCGGTGTGATCGCAAAATATATTCTTGCACTGTTTCGGTGAGGCTTTTCGTTAGAAAATATAAAAAGTTTGCTTAGCTGAACCTTAATTCTTTTGCAAGAAAATAACTTACTCTCCAGAAAGATGGATAAAACCATTAAAGGTTTAAAAAGGTCAGTTTGAGCAATATGAATACGGGCAAGGCGTGTTTCGTGATTTTTTTCTATTAAGACAAGGCCAGGTGTATGGTCCAGATTATGTAAGACAAGTGAACTTACTTTGATGGATTGTACTTCTTTTATCAGCAATCTCAACTGTTCTTTTATTGTGATACCTAAAACACATGAGAAAGAGGAATATAGTTAAGATCCTAATCTCAACAGACGACGGTGCTTAGCGTTCACTAGCTTCCGGTCTTTTGAATTGAAATATAACTACAACTACACTGAAAAGAAGTCTGAAAATAAAATAAAACGTTACACTGGTTTAAATATGTAAAAATGTTAGTACAATTTTTTTTGTAAAAGTCCCAACGTTTCGGCTAAAACTTCAGCCTTTATCAGGGGAAAGTGACAAGGAATTTGTTAAAAAGCACGTGTAACGTTTTATTTTATTTTCAATCATGAATCAACCACCTGGTTACAGGACCATTTTTACAACTACACTACTTGGCAAGAGTAGGAAAGTATTGATGTAACCGTTGCTCAGAAAAGTCCGTATCTTCCATTAACGCTAGGTTATACAAGTCGATAGCAGTGACATGACAGACCTGGTGGTATTGACACTGAAGACTGAATAGGAAGCATGGTTGAACTTGTGTACGACGGCTGTGCTGTCGAAATACCTCCTGTAGCTGGAAAATAAATGAGAAAAAAGCTTTGGCATTACTAATATAGGTTTACATCAAGAGAGAATTCAGAGAATTCACGGTACGCAGTTTATTATGAATTCACGGTACGCAGTTTATTATAAATACCCATGCCAAACAAACGATTGGCGCAACAGTCAATCATGCATATTAATTTGATAGCATGATTCTAAAGTCAAATTTGAGATGTTGATAATACAAACAGACCAGGTGCTGTAGGTGCCCGGGTGAAGGTGCTCCTTGAAAATGAAGATGAATCGTTTATTGGACTTGTATGAGACGAATTTGTGTTCAAAATATCAACTGTAACACACCAAGAAGTAAATCACATTTATGTATTGCGGTTAATTCTAATGCCGAGAATTCACGGTACGCAGAGGCCAATTTTCTCTAAATACCAAAAGAAACTATCAGTGAAACAGCCAACCAATTGCCATTTGCTAAAATGATTCTTAAGTCAAATTTAAGATGTTGGTAATACAAACAGACCAGATGCTGAAGGTGCCAGGGTGTACGTGCTCTTTAAAAATGAATATGAATCTTTTGTTGGACTTGAATGAGGCAATTTTGTGTTCAAAATATCATCTTTAACGCCTATTAAGCAAAAAAAACATAACAAATTCGTAGCGTTATTTCACTTGGAATTCCCTTCTGGTGAGTAGGTACTAAATCTTGTATATCTGGCTATTGTGCGTCCCGCCAGGCCTTCCTGCTGGACCGACAAAGCCAAATATATAGTACGTTGTATGCAACAAATCATGCATCTGGGCCAGGAGCGACCATTTTCTGATTTTCAAGAGAACGATTGTTAAAAAAAAATGTTTTTTTTTTCAATACAGCAGGTTCAAAGTACGCAGCTCACAAGCGACCCCTTTGTTCAACACGGCTTAGAAAAGAGATGTTTGGACTGACCATTTGTAGTTCAGTGGTCACGGTCTTACTTATATCAACCTAGAAATATTTTGAGACGGCAACACCGCATTTAATTATATGGCAAGGCAGTCTTGAGGAAAATCCGAGCATTGTGACTGGTTCTTTCTTGGTCGGGATTTTGCCATGGAAACGGTCATAAGCCGTGTATGTTTTGCCTTCGAAAGCCCGCAAATTCAAATTTTACAGGTGAAAAGAGTGCCACATACAGTAATAAACTATTTGTTAACCTAACTTGCTCGTGCTATACTGGAGAATATTTGCACTAGGTCGTCTTTCTACGGAGCTCGGGTCAATATTCCCCAATACGTCCCACGCGCACAGTTTGTAAGAGGTTAATATTGACGGCCAGTCTGAAGAAAATATTTAACAATTATTCCATGAGCCCGCGTTGGATATCCAACAAGGGCGAATGGAATAATTGTTTTATTAAATTCTTCTTAGTATAAATCAACTGGACATTTCATTTTGATGTAAACGAAGTGATAGTATGAGGAGGCGGGAAAATTTGTGGCGCGGTGTTCACTTTTTGAGTTGATGAAACACGCGAGGAAAGCGAGCGAGAGAGCTTTCTTCTGGAGAGTTTCCTCGGAAAATCTCCTCTTAAATCGTCTTTTCATCCTGGAAAATCGTGACAACAATTAATGTTTACGGGAAGATCCGAAGCAATAGCTTTTCTGGAAATTATACGCCTTGTGCAAGACGAGCGAAGCAAGTGTTTACATATTGTACTTGTTTACGGCTCCACGCTGGAGTTTGGCTCAAAAATGAAACATATCAAAACATTTAAGGATTTCAAAGATAACATAAATTTATTCACAATACCAAGAGATAAGCGCTCCATTCTGGTTATGTGCCGAATAATTGAAGCCTAAAGTTGGTTGCTAAGCTGGCGCTTTGCGCCGCCATATTGAATTTATTGTGTGACACGCACCAATGCTTGATTTGAGGCTGCTTTTGCCGCTGAAAAGCTTTGCTACATCTTGGAAGACACAAGTTCAGCTCCGCTGAGCTTTCCTGTGAAAGTGTCTGCAAAATAGTCTACAAAAGAAGCTAAATGACGATCATTATACCGGACGAACGTGATTTAGGAAGCGGCATTGTGTTACACTATCGATCATTGTGAAATATCGACTTTACGCGTCTTGAATTCAAAGTTGATGGCAGAAATAAACTTAACTCATGTCCTTTGTGTAGTTCCTTGGTATTTTGGCTCCATTTAATGGCTATACCGTGGTTTATTTCGTTTTTTGGACTCGTGACATTATATTTACACAACACCGCAAGAATGTGCCGCCCAGCATGAGATTCTTCACGGGATACGTGCGCAGTAACTCAGTACGCCTATTATCCGCTGTGCCCATTAGCCGAGGTCTCAAGTTAACACCGTTGCTATGCATTACGTAGTTGTTTACACCGCCATGTTGAACTTCGTCAAAGGACGGACAAGATCGTAGATTTTCGGCATTCTTCGCGCTGTAATCGGTCAAGTGTTGCCACAAACACTTCGAACAGCGGTTTTATAAGAAGATTTCAAAATGGCGCCCGATAGAACACGATCTTATGATGCGGTATCGGCGAGAAACTACCACAATTTTAGGACCTACACAGACCGCACTGGAAGGTATTTTAAGAATAAAGTTGTAGATTTATCGTATCTGAATGAAATTTGCGTGGTTTGTTGTTATGGGGTAAGAGAAACTTTTCACTGGAGCCCGGAGCAAAAGGAGTTTTCTTCGCGATGTAAGCGCCGCGCAAATTATCAGCACGTGTTTTTTACTTTAAAACTCGATATCTGAGGAAAGAAGCGGTATTCCGCTCCGGGCTTCCGCAGGATTTTTCCTTTTCTGTATAGGAATAGACTCCTACATTTCATTTTGACCAGCTTTTAAAAATAAAGCCGTAAAACGAAAATTTCTAAATTTTGAGCCCGCAATTCAAATGGGGTGTGTCACCTGAGGTGTGAAAATTGTCACCTCAAACATCAATTTTTCTGAAGCTTAACTTACGTTGTCTTGACCTGATATGTTTTTACTTCAACCACTTCTCTTAATTTTGAGAAATTTCCATCCAAAACGGACCTGTCAAACTCCAGGGTACCACCTTAAACTAAGATAATAAGCATCTTACATAAGATAACCACCATCTCATATAAAGACTGAAGTGATCTAAGTTTAAGATAATACATCTCAACTTAAAACAGCAACGTCTTATTTATTTTTAAGATTCAATTTTGTCTTACTCTAAGGTTTTGAATGCGTCTTAAAACAAGACTGGTGCGTTTTATAATAAGAATGTAACCTCTCATCTAAGATTACTACTTCTTACTTTAAGATGATGAACTCTCGACTGTCATATTCCTAGAGGTAGAACGTCTTAAATTGAGAAGGTTGCTCATCTTAAATAAATTTTAAGACGCTTTGGAGATCGTTAAGATGTTAGCGTCTTAACAAAGACGCGCTACGTCTTAAATTGAGGTAGTGCATGGCATCTATACAATATTCTACTTAATCAATGCGCTGGACATAACTTAACGTTTGTAGATAGGATTTTACGACCTTGTGTACATGTGGAGTCAAAATCTGAAATTTTGGTACCGTAATTGTTTTATTTTTATGCCAAGAAATGTACAGTGTAAACAGAATTCAAGCATAGCCCACAGATGGGGGGCATGAACATTCTCGATTTTCCGTTTCAGCCTTTGTAGGAGGACTACTTCAGCGTGTAGTTTACATTTTTTGAAAAGAACTTACGGAAGAATTGCGAATTGCTGTTCCGTTTTCTTACATGTAATTCCAGCCAAAATTGGCGGAATGTTTCGTGCCAGTACGTTTTACTGACGGCCATTGCTCTTTTCCGAAAGGCGGACCTCTCGGGAAACAGCACAATTTTTTGATTGGCTCATTTCGATCCAAAATGGCGTCAGTTTTAATTGAGCAAGTGTTTTGATTGGCTAATTTCGATCCGAAAATGTCGTCAGCTTTTTGATGCGCCAAAGTTTTTCGTTTCAGTTCGTAAGTTTACTGACCTTTACTAAACTGTCTGTTTTCACCTGACAAAGGTGTAATCTTCAAAGCTAAAGGATATTCTCGGAGCTGCTAGAAAATACTTGGAGATTGAAGACAATTACCAGTAATTTGGATTAACAGACTGTATGTCTGAAGATAAACTGAACACAGAACCGTTATCGTCGTTTTAAAACAGCCAAGACCTCCGTTTAGTACTTTTATCTTTTCTGTTTGTTTTGTTTTTGTTTGGACTTGTAAGCATAATAAAGTGTTTCTCATTATATTTGTAGTGTTTGCATTTATTTACAGATTTAAATGGGCGTTTTATGCAACACAGTATTGTCTGTTCTTATAAAAGTTAAGGCTCGCATCATCAGCGCGCGTGGTTATAAAACTATATAGAGCCATCTTAACTTAAGATCAAAAAACGTCTTAGCTAAGAAGTTTCAAATCTTTTTTTAAGATGAAATTTCATCTTACCTCAGAACTCTTTAAATAAGACGTTATCATATTAAAGTAAGATGAAGATAGATCTTAATTTAAGATGATTATAATTCTCACATTAAGATAACAGGTCCATCTTACCTCAGAACCTCTTAATTTAAGATTTTAGATTTTACGGAGCGGCTGTCATCAAGACTACTACATTATGCTGAAACGAAATTGCACTCAGATTCGATGAAGTTTATTGAAGTATAAAAGGACAAGATCAAGATTGAAAGGTAACAAACTTAACTGAAGTGCTGAGCCACATTTATGTCTAACACTGAATGAAATTGTGTCCGTTTTCTGGTCTTCCCGTAAATTATTTTCTGCTTTTCTTCTTCGTTCAGTCGCTCTTGTTGTACATTTACAAGTATTTTTAATTCAACATTTCGCATCAATCCTTTCAGTTTTACGTAGTTGAGTCAACTATGGCATTTTGTGGTATTTGTGTTGTTTTAGGGAAGGCACTGTCGATTATTTCTTGTATAAGCTTATAAACCTCGCCAAATTTGCCATTTTTCTGATGGAACTTTCTCTTCCCGCAGGAAAATTTTTAAACTGAGCGGCACTTGCCGCACTCGTTTCCCATATAAGGTCAAACGCAGGTATAATGGCTGATAACCGAGATCTAGTGAACCAATCAGAAAGCTAGAATTGCATTATCCGAGGTTGAGAATTTAATAAATTCCGTATATTCAATATAATGCGGTATTGCTGTCTTAAAATGACAATTAGTTTTGTATCACGATTCAGGATCATTCTGTTTGAAAAGTAAGCGAACACCAAACATATTATTGTTGTTTATTAAGAGCGCGTTTTTATTCACAATTCTAGAATGAAAATTGTCAGAATGTGAAATGCGAGCGTTTCTTTTTTCCGCATTCCTATTCCGGAATGAACAGAACGCCATTCCGTCCATTCTGCCCACAGCGGCAGAATGAACAGAATGTTGCGAATGAAAATCCAAGATGGCGGACGGCGAGATGAGCGCTGCGAATTCAAATACATCCCTACAGGAGATAAAAATTAGGTTACACTCTTGGACACAAAGAAACATTGCTTCTAAGGTTTCCCGAGGTGCTGAGCAACGGCAAAACTGAAAAGCTTGACAAGATTACACCATCTATATATCGCGAGCAAGCGCGCGCTGTGAATTACAAACTGACGATTTTCTAGTAATTACAAACAATTACCTGCTTTTGTTCGTCTTTATCAAGCAACCCTTTATATTGAATAATTCGTAGAAGTGAATTAGCGTACAGTAAAAAAGTTGTTCAAGCTGTGCAGACGGCAAGAGATAAAATTTCTGCCGATGTATTGCGGAAATGTCTTCAATTTTGATGCGCCAGTGCATGAGCGAAATCCGATTCAGTGCGGCGATGTCAACTTCAATTTTAAACCAGTCTCAAGCCTTAAAAGTGAGACGGCAATACCACGAAATATTGACGTCTCTTACGAAAGCAAAACTAAACTAATATTTAAATGCATTTAACTAACAACATACCTGACAAACAAAACTGACCTGTTGATGTTGGTAAAGGAGTGGTACCAACGGCCCCGCTGTTGCTTGATGACCATGAGTAAGGCTGGTGCAAATTAACGGAAATTGGCCCTGCAGTTTCATTGACTGTAATAAAACAAGAGACACTTGGTAAATATGCTCTTGGAAAGTACCAGTAGTCTTCATCCAGACCGGTTTCTACAGCTGACCAACAATATAACTGTTGGCGCCAGAATTTGTTTCCATAGTTTCGTGTTTGTTGTTAAGTTCTCGTAATTAGTTTCCTCTTGGTTAGAAGTCGTTTTTGTACATGTAATATCTATTTGCATATTGTATATATTCTTTCGCGTGTAATTTATTTCGTTAGTAGGGTTTCGAGTTTGTGTTCGTAAAGGCTAGTGTATTGCTCCAGCCTGCAAGTTCGTTTTTGGTTCGTCACATTCTTCTTGTAAGTTTCCTCGTTTATTTCGCTTTGTCGTATTCCTGTAGTTTGTAATTTTGTTATTGTCATTTACCGTGTTTAGTCTTCGTTCAAATTAAGGTTGTTGGCAACTGCCAAGTGATTAGCGTTTGCGACATCAATAACTGTTTTCTGAAAATGGTGGACAAACATGAAAAACAAACATATATGTCGGAGCCGACGGGATTACAAAAAGCTTGTCGAAAAATAAGCTGACGGTAATCTGCTTTAGGTCGCTAAAGTAAACACGATGAAGGACCAACAATACAGCCTTACTTCTGAAGACGAAAGGTGAAGCATTCGTTTTATACAAAAGAAGTTCGTTATAAGTATTGGGTAACACCTGCTGAGGAGATGTTGAAAGACAAGATCGCTCGATAACGAAAAGCGATAGGAGTAATTAGAAGAGGCAAATCTTACTTGTGTAAAGTCCAGCGAAGAAACTAAATTAGTATGTTAAAATAGCTCAGGTTTTTTTGGCATTCAGACTTTTAAAAGCAACATGTAAAGGTTGAAGATTGTCCTGCTTGGCCTAGATTAACCCGATACTACTGAGTTTCTCAGACCCACCTAAAAAAGTTAAGCTTAGAAAAGTAGCTAAGCTAAATGAATTATTAAGTTTTTATCAAAGGCTTCGGATTCAACGGTAAAAAAGGTCGTAGATTTAAAGAAAAACCATAAAACCCTTTCTCATACATTTCAGATGTGCAGTCAGCAAAGTAAAGTTGAAGGTGCTTGACATTTGTTATGGAAATTTTTTAGAGCTAGGCAGAAACTGTCGATTGCATGTTATTAAAAAGAATCTGAAAAGGATTTTTTCGCCTTCAATTTTAGAATAAATAAGTGCTGGTGTATTTCTCAAAGGCAACAAATTGCATTTAGTCCGGCGGCTTAGCTTGAAATTTTAGTTTGTGCACTTTTTGATACAAGCATGAAATTTGGCACACTGGAAGTGGCCACCAACAGAAGTTTTTTTAAATATAGTGCCAAGCCCGAAAAACGCCAGTTTCCATGGAAACCGTAATTTATTAACCCCAATGAAATTTATTTAAATATTTATTTGTCCTGGTTTACAGACAAATACTATTATGTCAGGTAGTGATACCAAAATGCACGTCCCAATTTTAGAATGAAATGCTGTAATTAAGACTGTTCACAGCCCTCTATATTTTCGTATTATGAATCGCGAGAGACCTTGACGCTAGCGCAAAACGAAAGACGCGAGGGAATAGAGGGCGGGGAACGAAAAATCTTTTTCCATACAATAATTTCCTAGTACATTATTGGTATAAAAAAGATGGTAAAAACATAACAATTGTAAGCCAAATTTAAAGCATTCATATCTGTATTTTTGAAATAAAAGGTGTATAAAAGTGCAAGAAGAAGTACTTTATGGGGGAGGAGCCTCTTGGCTAAACATTTCATTGCTGTTTACTAGCTGGAAATAGGAAATTGGCGTTGGCACTATATTGAGAATTGATAAGTATGCGAATGCTTGTAGTCGTGCAAAGTTTGGTGCTTGTATCAAAACTCGCACAATTCAGGAGCTAAGCCGCCGAACTAATTCACTTTAGGCAAATCCTTATTGTTTTAATTAACAATGGTAATAACATCCGTACGCAACGCGGACCTATTCATGCAAAAGCTCTAGCCGCATTCACCTTTAGTCTCCTTGAGTTACCTTTTAGAAGAAAATACCCCTCCTCTGCGTCATCACATAACCCCGAGTTCTTGCCACGTTTCATGGATGAAGTCTTAGCAGCAAGACTACCTTCAGAAGCTATTATCTGAATAATCCCTCCTGCTCCTCCACCTGCATAGTAGTCATTACCATCACTTTGTCCATTTCCTCCATCAACATTAAGTCTTCCATTCGCCTGTATTTTTACCTGTTGGTAAGAAATAGTCATTTTATCACCACCAAACGGCGAATCCAGATAGATTTAAAAACATATTTATTAGCAAATATCTATCTATAGGCTACTCCTGAAAGAAAAATTGCTACTTAACGCAGTCAATTAGCTTACTAGTTAGAGTTATCTCTATCCAAATTAGGCTGCCTTTTTGTTTTATCATCTCCAATCCGAGATCAAAATATTCTGGCCATGTGTGACTCTTATATTTGATTGTGCAGGTTTCTGGTGAACTGAGTAAAGTCACTGGATAAATTTCTTACGTAATTTGATGGTATTGTAGTTACAAGCAGACATCAAAACGATGCTTATTAGAAAACAAAGGCCATGCGAGGCATGGCTAAATAGCCCACCCAGCTTGTTGTAACGAAAAGCGCAAAAAATATGTTAGAATGTTTTTTACTATCGGCAATGATCCGCATTGCCGCCAGAAATCATCCATCTTTCAGTGTGTTAGGTGCTAACCTCCTGTGTTGAACGCTCGTTACAGCGTCCATGGATACCCCAAGCTCTCCGAAATTTTGACGAGAGTTTCCAAACATAATGGCATGATAACTGGAAGCTAAGTAGTTTTCATTTGTTTTATGGAATAACCACTTGTTTCTAGAATTAATGATTATAACTGGTTCTCAAGAAATAAGAAAGCGCAGTCAGTGGTTAGTTATTTTATTTAGCTTACCCTTTGAGCTATAAGGCGAATAAGTCCTCCAGATCCCCCAGAACAATTTCTTGAGCTCTCTGCCGTTTGACCTGAAGCTATGATGAGTGCATCTAAAGTTGGATAAATATATTATTTTGATTAGAGCTACATTAAGAGATTCATGATGTTTCTCGGGTGCACTATTGGCCAATTTGGCTCGAGGGTGCCCTCTCGGCTTTGCCCCGTACGTCATGATCTCTCTGTTCAAGAGAGTAGAGTCATAGAGCACTTAAGACCCGAATTAGCTCCGTTTGTGGTTCCTGTAATAGGTTTCCTTACGGGAGAGGGTTATGACCTGGGCACCCAAGGGTAGAAGAAGGAGAGTACAACCAAAGACAACCTGGAGGTGTAGGGAGGAGAAACAAAGAAACGAAATGGGTAGGAAAACTTGGACTGAGGTAGGAAGAGTAGTAGCAGACCGAGAAGAATGTAGGCGTCCTGTAGAGGCCTTATGTAACACAAAAGAGATAGGACCGGGTAAGGGCAACATTAGGAGGTTAATTAACAGTTGCAGAAAAAACGATACTTATATATATTTTTATATTTTTAAAGGTTAACCAAACTGTCACGCTCGTGAAGTGAGCGCAATTTGTAGTCTTTGGAATTAACAAGTGCTTATTTATTCCCAATTGGACAAGAATAAAATGATGTACATGTTGGCATAATGACATATCCCCTGTATGTTTCACTGACAGGTCGAGACAGGCATTCTGTAGATCACATGCTTTTACACTGCTCTTTAGCTGCTCTCTTTATCTTTTTGGAGTTGATGTCAAAACTGCGGAGCCAGTAAAACTAATTAACATGTACAGGATAAAACTCTGTTTCGACAGTTGTCTATCACTCTTAATGGCACACGTAAATATGCGACGAGAAATAGCTATTCTTAGTATAATAGTAAAGCATTGAATAGCGTTGCTGGCGCGTGCTGATTGGCTACTGAAACTCCAAATATCCTTTACTCTTCACCTCCAAGCAACTGGCTCGCAAAACCTGAAATCGTTCACAGGAATAACTAGCCACCACCACTACGGTGAATAATTTTACAGCCTTGTGTATATTCTGTAAATACTAATTTTGTCGTTCTTTTTTCGCTGTGTACGTAAAATCAATAATTGTAAACACTTTTGTTTCTTGGCCATTTCAGTTTGACAATTGAAATAACAAACATGGCACGGAATTTACTTGACGTTTCACATGCTACAACACACATCTTCAGAAGTAATGATTATAAAAATTGAAAGAAAAATCAACTTTACAATTTTGAAGCGAGGATCTGGAACCAGTTTAATTTTTAAGAATTTTATAACCGTTACTTCTTAAAATGTGTACGGTAGCATGCGAAACGTCGAGGAAATTCATGCGTAGTCCAAGTTTCATATTTTTGTTGCCGCTGTTTGCATTTTATGTCATATCAATAATTGTAATTGTTATACTTTGTTTGTTGCTTTGAAAATCTTCGGAAGCATTGAGGCGATCTTCGACAGAAACTGCTGCAAAATTTTATTGAGCTCGGCTTCAGAATACCCCTTATGTTATGCCCTCATCATCTGCTATTCTTTTGTGTTCATGCTAATCTAGCCGCCTCGTCAGCATGTACAAAATACAAAAGAATTTGAAATCTAAAATGAGGTCTGGCGGGCAATTAACGTAAAAGAATAATAAAAGGGTAAAAGAGGTCTATGGTTTAAAAGGGTCTATAAGCGCAATTTGAGATTCATAGCAAAACATTTGAAGGTCATTACTTATGGTAATCTCTCCATTCTCAGCTACAAGTTCTATGGCTCCGCCTCCAGCAACACTCGAGGGTTTCTTAAAGCACAAACCTGAAATGAAGGGGGACTAACATTAACAGCTAGAAGCACTAATTAGTTTGGTTTATTTCTTTGGGTCAAGCGTTGTATACTCGATGTAAAAGAAAGAATCGACTGCGAAACGAAAGTGAGCACGTGCTGCTGAAATAATAGGAAACAGGCTTCATAAGTATTTTTTAAACTTTGTTCTTCTCATGATGCAAGTATCTTAACAATAGACTTCTACTGGACGCGGTTCTATAAAGCCTGACTCCAAAAAGGTGTCCGAAAATGGGATAATTGCCCGAGACACGAGGTTCTAGAGCACTCGAGGACGACATATGAACAATGATTTAGCCGCGATTCTTTTTAGAGTTTTTCCTTGACCTTTTAACCTGATGCTTTTCGATTGGTTAGCTAAATGTTTCAGCGTCTTTCGTTTTCCAAATACATTAATAATGGTAATAGGACTGAGTGGAGTCCAATTCAGTTTGTAATCATACAAGTGATTAACAAAATCGGACAACTACGTAGCGGGAGTCTTATTTCTTTAATCAAGTGATTACAGACAGAATTGGACGACACCAGAAGTTTATAAGCTAGAGGCATCTCCGGCAATGGGCCTTGAGATTTGTTTTTCGCAAGAAGGTTATTTTTAGAACAGCTTTTCCGCAGACCATTTTCCGTTCACGGCTTTTGATTGGCTCGCTCACAAGTCGGGCGAGAAGCGCTTACCCTCCGATTAGAAGAGGTTTATTTGCCTAAACGGCGATTTACACAGTACGACCTTCTCGTATACGACAGGCTTGCGCAATGACTACACCACGAATCGCGTCGTATAAATTAACCTTCCACATCCTAATGTCATAGGCCTGTCATAAACTTGTCGCAAGCGAGAAAGTCGAACATTTTACCGTATAAAGCTCCGGTAATTAGTTTCTTCCTCAAGACTGCTCTTTGAAGCGTCGTTATCGACAGACACCTTCTTATGGATGATGGTGCAAAAGTTTTCGCCTGTTTGTTCTATATTTCTCTTCATAGTCCGCCAAAATGAAGGGCCCTCCCAAACCAATTACGACCTCAACTAAAGGCCGTAATATTATTTGCAACAATTTGCAACAATCTCATCACGAGGACGCCATAAACAACGACATTTATTCCGCTTCCTGTTCCGCTTTGTCTAATTTTTTTCCTTGAATTTAGTTAATTGCTATACTTATGGTTAATTGATATTACTGGAAACTCAGTCGTGTTCTATTGGAAATCCGCTCCCACTGTTTTATAAAATTATAGGGTTTGGACTGCATTCCTTGAGAGTTTCTACTAAAAGAATACTACTCACCCTCGTTTTCTATGACTGATAGTCAACTTTGCTGCGCCTTGTCGACTATTCGCTCATAGAAAACTCAAGCTCGTAGTCTAATTGTTAAGTAGGACTTCGTGTCGTCCACTTCTTAATACTCTTGATTAAACAAATTGGACTCCCGCTACGCTGTCATCCAATTTTGTTATTCACTTATTCCTATAACCATATTCAATTTACAATATCAAACCTCCGCTTCCTCCAAGCAGCGATTTTGTGTTGTTGTTATCATACGACGGACCTGGACGTAAGAAGCCGAATGAAGACTTCGCCTCTCCTCCATGGCTGGATCCAGGCATACATTGCCGCCGCTCATTAAACTGATGTCCAGTTATCTTCATTGCTCCAGGACCAAGACCTGTAATAGTGTTCAAAGAACTTGAAAATCTTTTTTCGGCGATAAATCAGGGGGTTAGCTAAATAGTGGTACCATATAATATATAGATTTAGGCAGGCCTAAAAGCGGAGCTCCCATTTATTATTTTTTTTTGCTCGAGTTAATTACAGAGTTGCCAAATAAGTAAATACTATATTTCTAAGCTTTATACGGTAACCCATATAGGTATAAAATAAATTTTAATCTCTCATGGTTGAACTTAATATCTTAAAAACCTCTCATGGTTTTGTTGACGAAAGCGACGCAAATATATTGTGGTTAACCCGTCTGAATTTTGGGTTCCTCATGTACGCACGTAGGCGCAAAACAAATCTTTGTAAAACTTTTTACAATGTTGACTGTACACTATTTAATAATACACATCTAGGACCTTTATGAGTTATTCAATGTAAAAAAAATCTTGACCTTGTTTTGATTACTACAAAACTATCAGGGCAAGAAAATCAACTCAAGGCAAAAACAGAAAACGAAGTGAATTCGCTGCTAAACACAGTAAACAAAATGAACTCACGCCACGGCAAACTGAGAAAATCACGGCGGCAAAACAAACTCTGCAAATTGATGGTAAGTCACTTTAAGGAAGTTTTTGTGTAAGAATTGTGGCAGTTTGTGATTTGGGAAGTGGTGCACGCTAACTTAGAATAAGCTTACAATGTTGTTTTTTAAAACTGTTTTGAACTGTCTTCCTTTCGTTGCGGTTTGGTTACATGAATTTTATGTAGAGGACTGAATGAATTTTCTTCATTTCTGGTAAGTAAATATGCGTTAGGTGAAGCCTGAACTCACTCGGCCAAGCACAGGTAACTCGCAACGAAACCGGCGAAATATTCATTTACGCATCTAAGATATTTCAACACGCTCACTGATCAGCAGTGATAAGAGAAACAAAACAAATGCAAGCGAGTCGAAATCGTGATTTTGATGTTAAAAATAAGTTTTTAAAAATCCCATTATGAACATCACAGTTAACTCCACTAACTAAAACAGAAAATAGTTCGTCTAAACGAAATATTAAATGAACAATGTCTGTATAAAATGTACAAACATGAACACGTTTGATAAATATTTACGGGAAGATCTGAAAACCGACACAACTTCAAAAATGAAGTATAATTCTCTCAATATAAAATTGGGCTTATTCGTAGTGCACACATTTACGTTTGTTACCTTATTATTGGAGAAGGCTTGTAAATTCTGCAGGGCAAAGCTTCAAAACCAGCCCAATAAAAATATCAGAGACGAACACGGCAGTTTCGTTGTAAGCTTACTCCAACACCACCGCGCATAATTTATATGAATTATCAGCGAAGATCAATTTCTTTCTTTCCATCGGTGTAGCCTTTAACCGTCTTTTATCCTTCACTTCAGTGAACTTGATCAGCTCTGAGTTCACTTTTATTTGAGCTCAATTCAGTGATTTTCAGCCATGCTCAACCGCAGGTCAAACCCTGGTCATCGCTCTTTTTGACTTTTAGTCCGATATATAATGTTCAAGTCTGCAATTATTTCGGATCTTCCCGTTACGAGGTTGTCCTAGATCATTTGGCATAAGTTTCCATGATGTCAGTAGATGAATAAATAGAGCAAGTCTTTCATTCAGCTTAAAGGTGAACAGCGTACCAAAGATTTGCCGCCTTTTCATGCAATCGCTTCGTTTAAGTTGATATGAAATGTCCAGATCATTTTTTTAAGTGAGAAAAAATCTCTGAAGTATATAAAAACTTTAGATGTGATGGGGTGAAAAATAATTACGAAGAAATATTTTCTGCTGCTGACTTTCTTCACAACTTTTCATTGCCGCGGTGAGCTTTTGCCGCCTTTTCACCCAATCGATTCGTGTAGGCGAAATGAAATATCCCTAGTCGATTTTCAACATGAAAAAAAGTGCAGTGTCCTACAAACTTCTACGATAGGTATTTATTTAACGAAAGGAGGATGGTCAATATGAAACATGTAAGAGGCCTGCCCAGGTCAAGCTTCTTCTTCAACGCGGTAAAACGTAAAAAACAAGAAAACTACTTCAAAGATAAAGTTTTCATTTTTACTGTTCAAAGTTTAGTACTTAACAAGTATTATCCTGATTTAGTAAATTTTTTGTAACTTCACTAAAAGTGTTTGAAAACGGCGAAATGCGGACTGACGGAGCCATTGCCAAAGCAATTTTGTTTGGGTGCGGAGCATTTTGAAAGTAAAGAATCTCGTTTGAGAGAACTAAAAATATATTTGTACTCAGCAGCTATCTAACATATCCTTACTGATGCTTCCACGTTAACGTGAATGACTTCTCTCGAAGTAAGCCTCAGACGTTTGACCGCGGTGAAAGCTTTTTCTGGAGTATGGCCGCCATTTTGGGCAACTTCGTACGTATGTACGTATGTAGAACGCACGCGCCCGCGAGCCATGCCGCTTGCCACGATGACCATGAAAACTCAAACGCATGGTTTTACAAATTTTCCATGTTCGCATGAAACCTATGGGGCTCCGCTCTGCGGCCCTTCGGGCCGCTTAGGAGCTCCGCTAATATATAGATTTAGGCAGGCCTAGAAGCGGAGCTCCATAAGTAATTGCTCATGGTTAAACTGAATATCTTACGACACAGGAAATAATTTGCTCACACGAAAATGAAACCTCTTGAGACAAAACAAAATAAACTCACGGCAATATAAATAATGAATGACAGAGCATCGTTTACCTCTTATGGTTTTGTTGACGAAAGAGACGTCAAGATGTGCCTCTCTCCACCCAGGTATAAAATTGGATACCGGCGAATTTACTGCTGGGGGTAACCCTGCGATGGACTAGCATCCCATCCAGGGGGGAGTAGAAGTACTCCTAGTCGCTTCATGCTACGGAAACCGGGATAAGTTCCGGCCTGATGGGCCACTAGGCTACTACTACCAATTACACCTCTTAGAGTTATTTAATGTGAAAGGGACCTTGATGAAGGGAAAGAAATTTGTTTAGATTTAACTCAAAGTTAACAAGGCAAAAAAAAACAACAACAACAACAAAAAAAAAACGGCAAAAGAAAGTGAACTCGCGCATAAACAAAATGAACTCACGCTACACCAAGGAAAATCACCACGGCAGCAAAACAAACTCAGCAAATTCATTTGGAACCGGCAATGCAAGGTCTGTAAGTCATTTAAAGCAGTTTTTTGGGTAAGAATTGTGGCAGTTTGTGATTTGGGCAGTGGTGCTCGCTATCTAATGAGCTTACAACCGTCTTGGTTTTGTTGTATGATTAATTATTCTGTTTACGAATCTAAAGCGAACGAGAAAACTAAAATTGAAAGTATGCAAGCGACTAAAATAGAGGAGTTGGATAATAAGTCGCATAAATTTATTTTGGTATGCAGTATCGCTGAGTAGTTTAATTCGTTTACGTTTTCTGACTTGTTTGCACGATACTTCTGTACGTGTAGTTATAATTTGCAATTTGAAAAGGCGAGATCGGGTTTTGATCCTTGCAGCTTAATTATTAATATTTTTTTTCAAAATTCAACAATGAATGTCACAGTTGACTTCACTTACTCAAACACAATTTGAAACGAAACTTTGTTTTAGTCTTTTGTTTATATTAATATTTTTAAGTGTCACGCCTCTTTTGGTTTTTTTTCCCGCTTTCAGTCAGTTTTCATACAATCGCTTTGCTTAAGTTCAAATGAAATTTCCACATCATTTTTTTAGCATTGGAATAAACGGTGAAGTAATGCAGTGTTCTTAACGAACCGAAATATTTTTGCGTAAGAAGGACTCCAATCTCTCCAAATCAAGGACAAAGGTAAATCCATCCCCAGGCCTAATCCGTCTGTACGGTCGAACAGACGTGTCATCCAAAATATCTCGGCTCGATGGGTTTACCAATTTCTAAAGGTATGGATGCTCCGCTATAATACTGTTTCAGTATATGAGTATGATAACAAGAACGTACAGGATTATTTCTCTTCTTTAATGAGCCAAACAAAACAAAGCGTGTTTTGCCCTATATGCATTTCACGGTATTGGGTTTGAGAACCGTGATGTACCCAAGTGAAATCCTGAAGGGTAGCCCTTGAATCGCCCTTGAAACACTTGACTGTTTCTTTGTGCTGGGAAGCAGTGGAAGAGATACTGATGAGTGAATTGATAGCAGGTAAAAAGACCAGAAAGATTTTATTAATTTAGTGACACAAGCCACTCGATTTTTCGAGCTCTCCCAGCGGGATTCGAAGCCATTACCTGCCGCATACCGGAAATTAAGCTGTCACAAGCTTGGGACAAAAAACATCTGAGTACCCGACGCGAGTTAGCCTGCGAGAGCAGACGCTTTTTTCGGCTCGAGTTTCACCCGCCGAGAAAAGCGATTCCGTCGTCTTTCGCACTCCGGTTCAGTGGATTCTTGGTTCTATTTAAAATGTTTGTTTATACGAGATGCTATTAAATCCATTGGTAGGTAAAAGAGTTTCATCGGCGAAAGAAAGTGTGGTCTATTGCTTTTATGATCTAACTATCGAAATCGATTTTTAAAGAAATGGGAATCTATTTTATATTTCGTGATCAAGTGTCTTATTCTTTGGAATGAAGCGGTAAACCAATCACAGCGGCTGAAAGAATAAAACACAGGTTATGTTCCACACCGAAATCCACGAATCGACGCGACGAAAATGTTTAAAAGTTCGTTTAAAGCTGTAAAAGTCATAACCAAAGGAAAGCCAAAGGGTTAACGGAAGAAAATGTATTCGAAGATTTAAAGTTACTTTTACGAGGAAATCTAGCAAACTGTGGCCGGAGTCATTTAGGGACCGCTCATTATTTATGTAGAGGGGGGGGGGGGGGGGGGCAGGGAGAAAAGAAGGGGGGGGGGGGGGTCAAGGCTATTTCAGATTGGCTAGAGGGGGGGGGGGGGGCTAAACTTTTTTATAAAGAAGTTTAGGGGGGGTCAGCAGTTTGAGGTATACAGTATTGTAAGAGGTGTTCATTGGCCAAGGTGGGTGAAACAGTTAAATAGTAGAGTGTTAACACTATCTGTGAAACAGTAATGCTAAATTGTATCATTTTATGCTAATTCTATTGTTTTTCTTTTGCATAAACTCCACTATTATGTACAACTTAGTGATTTGTATTTTACAGAAATACTGTTTGCACTCTAAACTCCATTGTTATCGCAAATTTTAGTTAATAAAGAATCCAGACCTATCTGGTTTAATATTTGGTTTGACTGAAATTATTTTCTGCTATAAACAAAGGTAAAAAGCACTTGACAGGCCTACACAGACTCCTACATGTACGTTCGCGAAATTTGTAAGTTGCTGTTTTGTATTGGATTTGGTCGTCCAATTTATTTTGCTTCTCACTTGTATAGAAAGGGCACTATACGCTGTCAGCTGTATTATTAGGAGGCGTTTTTAGTTGAGAAGAGCCGTAAGACTGCCGCCCAGGAAATGTTTTCAGAGGTCATAGGTCTGCACGGTTTCCCATAACTAGATTTTTGACACCTCTGTATTTAACTTGTCATACGTATTGCTGTAGCGGTTAGTCTCTGCTCATCCACATACAGCTATTTCAGATAACGTTGTCGGGATCAAAGCTGAAAGACAAGACTGAAAGGCAGTATGGGTAGAGGAAGAGAGCAACTGCACGTGCTAAATATTAAAATATATAGTGACATGACAAACGCGGATTTGCCCGTTTTCTTTCTTTTCAGACATGTGAAACAAGGTGCTTTTAACCACACTGAATTTAAGAAGAATTTTCAAAACTCAGAGCCAAGCGACACTAAAAGTAAAGCTACAGAAAGGCCTCCTGAGAGGAAAAACAAACTCGTGAATTCTTCGCGTGCGAAATACAAATTTGTACATTTAATGAAGCTTATATGCAAATTTATAGTGAATACCCAGAACGCCATACGGTCTTGTCTTTTAGCTTTAATCTTTGACCCGACAACGTTAATTGAAATAGCTGTATGCAAGATAAGTTTTTAGCTCTCAAAATGTTCGAAAAACTGGCCACTGGTCCACACGATACGCCGATTTTGTGATATAGTACCGGTAGGTTAGTTCCATTGTTATGCAAAGTAGCTATTAAATCATCTTATGATTGTATGTAGCATGCATTTAATAATTACTTAAGGCATATAAGAGGAGATATGAGGCGAGGGCGGGGGGGGGGGGGGGGGGGGGGGGAGTCATTATGTAAATATTGAAAAAAGAGGGGGGTCACTTGCTAATTACCTGGCCTGGAGGGGGGGCCTTACAGAAATTTTGATCTTTCCAATATATTTTTCCCTCCCCCCCGCTCTACATAGGTAATGACCGGTCCCTTATCTGGAAAGCAAAGGATTGCACGGAAAGTTTGCAAGTTTACAAACCTAACAGACTGCACAACTTATTTAGAATAAAGGTTAGTTCCAGAAACTCTGCTTCGGAAATTTTATTTCGAATATATTTATTCCGTACAGTAATTTTTCGTTTTCGCCGAATGACAGACTTTACAGAAATCACTGAAAGCGCCTAAAACCAGAATAAATTTAAGCGCGTATAAGTACATAGCGCGCGATTCTGCCATCAAAATAATTCAAGAAAGCTTTGAGGTAGTTTTTTTCTTTCAAATATGTAAGATTTCCGAGTAAATGTTGAATGAAAAGATATCCATGTCATTAAATATTATTCCAGTCCGGTGAAAGCGTAACTGTTTATTGTGTTTCTTCTCATATGATTGTTTTTGCGTTTTGTGTTGCTTTTCCTCTAGCTAATTGTTCTTGAATCGCTCCAACTGCGCTGGGCGGCAAAATCATTCTAGTGAACCACCGTCAGTAAATATTCATTAGGATCATTTATGACAATCACATCCTCTGTTTTAATCATCAGATAAACCAAATAAACTAACGTTATTAAATTATTCGTCCTTACGCGTAGCCGAGCGTAGTGCTGCAATTTCGGGAAGCCGGCTGAAGACGGAGTTTACCGGTACAATAGAACATGGGTTTTTTTACCTTTTTGACCAAGCAGAGTGCGCGTAGTATCTGAGTTAGTTCATAATAGCAAATGGTACAATAGGTGCGAAATACCGGAAAAGTTACGTAAACCTTTACTGAAAAAAGAAATATGCGTGATGATCAGATACGATATTACCTAACATGAAAAAGTTGTCTGCAACTGAGAAAAAACACGAGATATCACGAAAAGTACTCCTTGCCTTTATATAATTCCACGGACGGCGGAGTGCTTAATCCAACCATCACTGGAGATGATGACTGTGTGAATCCACCAAGACATGTTGCATTGAACACCATCTCCTCGCAAGTCATGTTGATATCGGTTTGTATTGAAATGTTTCCATTCAGGCTTGTTATACTTAGGGCATACTTCCCGGACACTCTAACTGTTGAACCGCTCCCGAACTCAATGTTACCACTGAATGTTATGTTGGCGACAAGATGGGTGACATGTGAGGAGGTTCTGTTTTGAAGCGATGCGGTGTAATTGCAACGTGTGCAATTAATGGACGGAACAGTCGTGTTGATCTCCAGTACGTCACCGCCTTCAAGTATAAGATCACCGGCTAAAACAAAACAAACAATTAGCAAATGTAGAACTTTCCCCCTCTGCGTGGTGAAAATGTGAACTGACATTCAACTCCATTTTAGTGTTGAAAGACAAATAAGAGCTTTCACCAGTTGGTAGGTTGAATGATACTTAGAGCAGCCCAGTTAGAAGATGCATCTGATAAAAAACGTCTCTTTTGACCTTTTTAAACTCGGCGAGTGTAAGGAAAATACTTCGCTTCGAGAATATTTTTGCTTGAAGTGGTGGACAATATGGGTGAGATGTTTAGGCTCGTGGTGTTTAAAAGGTGAGTCATCCAGTTTACAAACCTTTCTATATCAAATATTCATCAGAAGAGGAACAAGAGTCGAATTTAGGTTCGGTTCCTCTACTGTTGGGAGAACTCGGAATTTCATTTCAAGTAATTTTTGTCATTGACTAACATCTTTCTCGCATCTCCACAGAAAAAAACACATCCCATAAATAAAATAAATAAATAAATCGACTTTGTTTAACGAGGGTTGCACATGACAGTCTTGAGACTGTCAAACCTGTGGCCCTCGAATTCCCGATCGAATTGGAATTGCCCTACGAGGAAGGATCATCAAGCTATCAACTTCAACTGGTGTGACCGGTACATGTTCTCACTGCCTTCTCTGTAACTCAAACAAAATGAACGTATTTTTTGAAAATGTCAGCACCAAACTATAAAGTAAGAGGTTTTTGTTCTTTATTTTGCAGAAAAGGTTTTGTTTTGATTATATTACTTGTTCATGGCTTACAATTTGCTAAAACCGCCACCTATTTCGTGTCATTTTCTGCCATGAACTGCTAAAAAAAAAAACAGCGGAGAATTTGCCTTCATTACTTTTCTGTTGGAAACATCTGGAAAGATTCTGACTTTTGAATTCTAATTCCAGTCATTCGAAATGGAAATGCCATTTTTACATTCGAGGTGAAGGGAAATTGTGAAAACATATCACAAGGTGTCGAGTTTTGGAAGCAGCGCTTTCTTAATAGCACAATATGTTTACTGGTTGAACTGAATATTAATTTCAAACGTTTCACAACACTTGGTTTTGTCTTATTAAAGACGTCAGTCAAATTGTCTGTCAGGTTTTAAAAATTTCGTAAATTGCTTTCCATAATTAGCAACAAAAGTTAAGCAGTTCTAACGGGATGCTTTTTTTTTACCAACTGTGCAAAATCAATTTCGAGTTGTGCAAAGAAGCAAATTCTACAGATCAGTGTGACAGAAAGATATTCAGAAATTAAAAGCAAATAACAGAGCGAACGTCCATCGCGATTAAAACGCCATGTGAATTGTAGTCGAAAAGATTGTCAAAGGCCGGAATGGCATAATAAGTCTGATCACGAGTCAGTCATACTCCTATCTTATCCTGTATATGCATGGTAATAACCACTCAACTAATTATTGCGTGCGGAAATATATTTTCCGCTTCAGAAGTGTTGAGGGCGACCGAGCGCTTATTCGCATTGCTAACAACAGAAGGGATTTCCAAACGATCCTTGTTTGTAATGATAGCTCATATTTTCTAATTGTGATCAGTCGAAAGTTAGTCTTCCATTCTCGTTCTCAATGCAACCACGAGATCGATTACAGCACGTTTCATGAAAAAGTTGACATATTATGCCACCTGACATATTAACCAACGAGGCTCACACTCAGATCTTTTCGAAAATAAACGAAATGCATAATATTCTCAATGCTAATGGTTTTCGCTCCTTTTTATATTGTATATGTGTGTATTTTGCTTCTGTTTTTTCTCTTGTGGTATATTTTCGTCGAATTTGTGTTAACAAATGTCAAAGAAAATCTACTCTATTTCAAGCTGTTAGAAAGACAACTTCAAATTTGCGATGAAGTTGGTGTTTTTCCCCTTATAACACGTGTGTGGTTTGTAATAAATGAATTTATACTAAAAAGAAGAAAAACCGAGCAACTCGCTGATGCAAGTAACAACGAATTTCCGGAATACTCAATGTCGAGGCTGAACGCTATAAACAGTGGGCATATTAATGATCCAAGACTTAGAATGCCCTTAAGGTAATAACCTCATCGAGTATGGAAGTTTACAAATGGTATGAAACACAATTGCAAAATCTAACTTTCCATTTTAAAGACTGAAGAATACCTACCGTTTTGGGATGCTTCAACACCATAAAAGAAGTGCTACGAAAGACAAAAATGGTAATACGTGACCTATAGAACTGTCATTAACACCCCTTCTTCACCTAAAAAATTGCAAATTAGAGTGCCAAGTGTTTAAAAGACAAACCACAAACCTGGAATTGAACAGCGTTAAAGATTGTGAAGAACAATAAAGTCATTTCCAGCCTCATCGTAACGTCTTGGTATTTGCCGAAAGCTGAAGAGAATTTTGGCTACAGCATGCGAAAGCTGGGTGTTAAATTAATAGTTAGCGCTTCCCATTAGCAAATATAATACTTTTACCACCGAGCATTTAGAAATTTCATGCGAGACACAAGACAAACACTCTGCACCTGCCTAAAATTGTTTTGTAAATTTCAAATTCCAAAATGCAAACACAGTGACATAAAACTGTCCAAGAAAAAATAATTCCCGAAGTCTTAACTTTTTGCAAACGAAGCTAAAAAGTTGCCTCTGAGCAAAAAAAAAATCGGTTTTAAAATTTCAATATGTAACAATTATTTTAACGGCGCTGCGAGAAAAGGTAAGTGGATCCCCGACTCATGACGTGTGGTGTTATTGGCGAAAAGAAATTTCATTGGCTATAAGGGTAAATTAACTGTCAAATATGTTTTCTTTGTAGCTGTCAATAAACCAGCATGAGTGGACTATTTTAGCATAATTTCACCCAATCGTGAAACCTGCCTTCAAATGCAAATTTTGTCTTTGACAAAATACACATTGGCCAAGGTCCCATTTTAAGTTCTAACAAATATCGCCCGATAAGCTTCGATTTACATTGAAGAGTTAAATAGATCCAATTTGTCTTCGTGAAAAACAATACCATTTCCTTAGCTGCGCTTCTTTTCACGTTTGATCAGATGATAATCTTTTTTCGCTGGCGGAAGTTTGTGTTTAATATGAGCAAAAATGCCGAGACCTGTCCATAACTTGTGTAAACACCTTTCCTATGTTCCCAACACTCACACGGGAAATGAAATCTTGACAGTGTTTTACAAATTGTCACTAAAATAATTTTCTTTTAGTGTCCAAGTTGTTAGTCGGCAGAAACTTTCGAGGAGCTAAAAACAGACATTATTTCGTATCCTGGAAACCAAACATATTACAAACGTTTGACTTTTATGCAAATCACTCGCGCTAACTAGAATATGTTGTTTGAATCCTCTTTGTGACAAATTAAACCTGCTTTAGTTTAATGAAAGAGGTCTTCATTTCAAACGGCAATTCAGTGATCAGCGAATGACTGGCTGTACAATATATCTGAATCACAATCCGATCATTCAGTCCTTCTTCAACTTTCAGTAATCCCTTTTTCGTCATTAAATTTCGCGCTGCTTCTCGTTAAAGAATTCTCAATATATAAAGAGTTTTGAATCATGTCGTTCAAATGTTTTATTTATATTGTCTTGTTGTTAAATGAGAACATTCATAACGAATTTAAACAGGAGACCCAGTTATTCTTAATTCAGCCGCAAAGAAAAAAACCCGCGAGAATCGCGACATTGCAGATTTTGTTTACCAGGTTCCTGCAGTGAACTTCTTCAATTTTTTTTGTTAACACAGCAGGACAAGAAAATTAGATGTAATTTCCAAAAAGGTAAAATGTGGTTTAGAAATCTTGAAACTTTTATATAATAAGTGCAAGAATGCCCAGATGTCAACATCAATAATATTTGCGCACTCCACTGTTGCATGGCGGCATGGTCACTCTTGCCATTTCCGGCAGGTAGCTAGCACAGTGAAAGGTTAGCAGCTTAACATGACCACATTTTACAATATTTCGTTTTGCGTTCCTTTTATTAAGCTTCTTAAATTTTAGCATTCAAAGAACCTTTTTGACATATTAATCAGTATTAGACAATCTACATTGAACAACTGTTCTGTTATGGAAAAGATGTTTTTGCATAAAAGTTAACTTGCACTAAATACTATTTTTGCAAACATATAAAAAAAAACCCAGAAAGATTTTACTTTTTCCTTATAAAAGGACGTATTTATTGTCGCCGCGTTAATTATAAGGGCAGTCTGAGCTAAGCAAGTTGGAGCTTGATAATCTGTCTCTGCCAAAAGAGCTGCAAACATTGTGAACTAGAGGAGACCATTTGAGGATTAGATGAATGAAACATTCAAAAAGGAAAATCGACGCAAAACGTACCTGATGGATTTCTGAGAAGCTCCTCGGCAATTTTTACGATGTACTTTCGCCTTTGACGCGCGTCAGTCAAATGAAGTATCTTATTAACCTACTGTAAAATACTGATCCTCGTTTTTCCGCGGTCCGCATATTACCGTGTGGACCTTGACATGCTTGAACTCGATTTATAAAAGGCTCTGAATTATTTTGTTGGAATTTTTTTCTTATATTACAGCAGAATCTGGAGCATGCGACCAACATCAAATAAAAGAAAACAGAACCCAATCTAACGATTTATCGATGCCATTTTAAAACAAAAATTCTGAAGGATGGTCCATTCCCTTTGTACTAGAAAAAATGCATGCATGCACGATTTGGTTAGTGAATTTTGGTCGTTTACTTTCAAATCCACAAAGATCATTATTGCTTAGTAAATAATTGTGTTTGGAACTGAAATTTAATTTCCTGTATAAACCCGGGGCAAACTAAAAAAGGAAAAAGATAAAATTTAGACCTTCTATCATAAATTCTAAGATAGTGATGGTTAATAAATAGTGACTCTTTATTGATTGGCGCAGGCGATGAAAGCAAATTGTGACCATCCATGCAAGTCTTTGATTGATATAAAAGCTGAACAGAAAGGAAATTATTTTTTAGTGTGAGTAAACATGGTCAAACATGCAAAGGCCGTTCTCCTTTTATCTGTAGGTTCTTAAGCAAGGCTTCATCAACAATAAATTAATTGTCCTTTCCGAGAACATTTTTAACTCGCAATTTTAATGGCAAAGCCGTTTTTGATTTGTAGTATGACAGGCGTATTGTATTCTTTTATTGGCTTCCTGTTCAACATTTTATTAATCCGCTGACTAATGCTTAACGTGCCTATGAAGTAAAAATAATTCCTGCTTATTTTTAAGGCTTTTCAAAATAAAGAAGAATGGCGTTTTCCTTTTTGAAATATCTTATTTCGCCTTGGAGATATTTATGTTTTTGTATTATGGAAATAAGGAAAGTGATGGCGTCATTAATCGTTCCACAAAAAGATAAAGCACTGAATTAAGCATATCTCTTAAAATATAGGAGCGGTGTTCTTCAAACTTGGCACCATAAATATTCATCATATTTCATCGTTCAAATATCATCATTCATCGTTGCGTCGTTGCCATGGCAACATTCTTGGTTCCAGTCTCCTTCTGTTATAAACCAAATATCTCCATTTGCAAGTCTTTAGAGTTGAACAAAGGGTCCGGCGTGGAACATACGCGGTACCCATATTATCTTTGTTAGCTTGTCGGGAGTATATCACCTTTGGTTAAATTGGGAATGTCAGTATTCATAGAAATAAGTCTTTGCGGCAAAACCGCTACCATGGCAACGGCAAACCGTGTGTCATTTTGTGTCTTTTGTAGTGTACATTTATCTCCTAGAGATATGCTTGATTCAGTGATTTATCTTTTTGTAGGCGTATTTTGCGTATGAGTACTAGACGCGAGGCGAAAAGGCATCTCATATCCCATTATTTATTTCCTCCTTCAATAAACACGAACCTTTTCTGAATTTGAAATCGAAATTCTCTACCGTCAAACTTAACCAAAATTGATGAACTGTGCGAATTCTCGAATGATTAAATCCTTCACATGATTCTTTAAACCGCACAGTTAAGGTGGCTGGATGTAGTTTTTTTTTAGCCCTAGGGTGGTTGTTTTGAAAATGAATATTGTCTTGATAATGATCACATGTGACCAAAGTTTGATTTTTTGCTGGTTTCATAGGAACAAATGTTACCATAGCAACGATAATAATTTTCTTCTGTTTTTAAACAGGCCTGATTTTCTCGAAATCTAGACTCACTCTTGTAATTCATTTTTTGATGTGTTAAAAGATAGTAGATTGACTACATGTAGACGAAATCTCATAAAAGTCTGTAAGAGCGTGTTAAAGTAAATCGAGAATGAATATTTTCGCAACATTTTTGGGTTTCCTATAATTGACAGTCTACCTGGGGGACCAGGTAGACCTCCAGCCTACAGGCCCGTGATCCTCTTTTGTACTAAATCCCGGACTAAATCATGGTATCAGTATGAGCTAACGTTCTTACAAATGTGCGGTGTCAAGGTCTACCTCAGTAATGTCATATAAGGAGCGCACGTAAAAGTGAGTCGTGTAAAAGCTGCTCGACTTGACTTGACATAAATCCTTGCGTTTCCGTTGAACATACGTTCTCCATCTTCCCCTGTCCTAGGCAACTCTTTCCTGTTGCTTCCAGCTCAGTCCGGTTGGATGTACTTCAGCCTCTGTCGATATTCTCCATGCTATTTTCGGCCTTTCTCGGTTCCTTTTTCCCCGAGGTGTCCATCGAAGTGCATCACATTGGCAAAGGTTTTCTCAGCGTATAACTTAGCCAGCACTATTTTCTTTTCCTGACTTGCAGGTGGAGAGCCTGTTGTTCTGCTCTCTCCCGTAAATCGTCATTTCTGATTTTGTCCTGCCATTGAATTCGGAGGATATGCCGTAGACAGCGGTTAATGAAGGTCTGTAACTTACTGCTGGAAGCCTTGGTGACACGCCAGTTTTCACAGGCATACCGGAGAACACTCTTGAATTTGGTGTTGAAGATTCTAGGCTTGGTTTTCACTGATATTGCATGTGATGTCCTAACTGACCAGGCATATGCAAAGCAGTTGTTGTTGCCTTCCCAATTCTTGCTATGGGATATCCTGTTCCGTTATCTGTGGGTGCATAACATTGTACTTGTTCTACTGCGGTATCTTGCTTGGACCCTCGATGACACTGGTGTCCTTTAAATTAGAAATGCTATTGCTTCAGCAGACAGCATCAGTCCTACTCCTTCCGTATGAGGCGAGTCGTTCTCCTCATCACCGGAATACAGAAGGGTGTCTCCTGTGATCGGGCAAATTTGTCCAGACTGCGTTCAACTTGTTTCACACAGGCCAAGAACTGCGATGTTATATCTCTGCGGAAACTTACGCTGTCTTCCCAGTTTCGAACAAGGTCCGGGTCTTCCAATTTCCGATGTTGGTAATTGCCCTGGTTGAGAGAAGATTATGCACCGTAGTGTCCGTTTAGCTTTCACTACGATGTGTCTTATGCAGTCTCTGGGGGGAGGAGGAGTTGATGAGTTTACTCTCTCGTTGACGTTTCTGCGGTTACTTTTTTTTACTGGGAAGGGTTGCTAGCCCCACGCCCAATCCTTCTCCTTTACCGGAAGGGAACTGCCTACGTAAGCCAATTCCATAATAAGGATTAAATGCTAGACGGCAAAATGTCTACAAGACAACAATACAAACAACAGCAAACTATGTTCTACTTAATGATTGATTTATTTTGCGACCGCATTGGGTCATTCGCTCAAATATTCCGCCAAGCAAGCAAGTCATCTGTCATCCCGAAAAAATAGCTCACTTTCGACTAAATTTTTACGGCCCAGAAAAAGCACACTTTCCGATTAGGCTTTCAAAAATCGTATGCATGAAATCACTTAACGCCCTGCCTCAAAGATAGATGTCGCCGATGACAAACACAAGACTTGCCAAGAAAACAACTAAAACATCTTTCCAGCAACGACCAGCCAGGGTCTCACACGAGGACTATTTTCTATAAACTTTCAAGAAAACATCTACAATGCACCTACTAAGCCGGCAGTACTACTAGACCGAATTAAAAATGGATAAATGCGAACTCAGCTCAGTGGCCTCGACATTCTCATCCATTGTTTTCCGAGCCCTGTCGCTCCTAGCCACATTGACTTTAATTTTGAGATTTTATTTTTTTATTTGAAGCCTTGACCATTTTTTGAGAGAATGAAGAACAATGAACAATAACAGCTCAGTATATATTTTTCTTATTCTAGAACCCCTCAGTCTACTGTTAATGTTTTGAACTTGATAATAATGAAATGTCGAAATGAAATGGGTCATCGAAATGTCAACAATTGAATCTTACTACTGTAATTTGATCCAAACACATAACACGTTCTTGCTCATAGACTTGATTGGCCTTTGTTACATCTAAATATGCATCATTTTTAGCTGGAGAAAGATTTAAAATTTCATTATAGTATATTTTAGTGTGTAAACATAGCGTTTGTTTTTCTTATAAAACTGACCAATCAGAGTAACGCTCGACATTTGCATTAATTGTAAACCAATGTATTGTAATCGATGCAGTGTGTCTGATCGCAACGTAAGAAACTGCCGGTGTAGGCCGCGAGAGGCTGTTCTTAACGCGGTTTACACTTTGTATATTTGGCGCTTGGAAATTTGAGGCAATGAAATCCTCCGATCCGAACGTGCTTTTTTGGCCCAAGTCGTCGATCTGCTACTCTGTTTTTTGTTCAAATCAGGATCCGCAACACTTGAAAACGTTCTGTGATATAGTTTCATGCAATGGACTGCAGACGTTTGTTTTTCATGCCCATTATTTAAAATGAGTTTCCTATCTTAGTTGTAATGCGAAAATTGCGGCGTAACAAGGTCGACGGTTGTTTGAGTCTCGCCCGAAAAAGCCAAGCCCGAAAAAGAAAAGAAATGATCAAAACGGTTGAGGAAAATAATCGATCTGCGATCTGACAATGACCGCAATTTTTGCGGAAAACGAGTTCAATATAGTTGATGTTCGCGGACGTAAAAACGTTTTTGGTAAAAATGAGCTCTGAGAAGGTTTAAAAGTTTACAAAATTTGGCAGAAAACCGCAAAATTACTCAAAACGATCTTTGCTATTAATTTCTCTTCGCTGGACAAAGACAAAGGTACATTCACTTTACCACCTGAATTCGGGTTTCTGTAACTCCGCTTCAACTTCCAATTCTCTTTCTTTCAGGTACATTGTCATCTTTGTATTCGCAGTTTTTTCGAATCTAGTAGACAAATCAACTGAAACCACTTTCCCACAACGCTGGATTTTAACAGAATCGGACACAAATACTGCAAAATACGCATGAACAGAATATTATTCGCAGGTAAATCACCGTCGGCAGGCCCGTAGCCAGGATTTTTGCTGGGGGGGGGGGGGGGGGGGGGTGCGTATGAGCGCCTCCGGCGTGAAATGTCGAGCGCTACAGGCACGAGCCCGAAGGGGGGTCTGGGGATATTCTCCCCCAGAAAATTTTGAAAAATCGGTTGTCTGAGGCCGCATTTCGTGCGTTTTGAACACAGTTTGTTAGGAAACAAACCATATAAAGGTGAAGGTTGCAAGGACAATGATTCTGGTACATTTTTAAATTCAAAACGTAGTTTTAGAAACAGAACCTTGTAAACATAATTTACAATTTATTTAACTAACAATGACGGCAGTTCTTTTAAAGGAAGACTGGAAAAAGATCGATATCTTTATTTCGGTGTCAAATGATAATTACATTTATCACATACGGGGCAAAATTACTGAACGCTGATTGGTTGAGACAGAGGGCATTTTTTCTTAATCACGAGGGCACTTTTTGGTACGCAGTGCATCTGAGTTTGATATAAATGCGGTTATTTCATCAAATGTGAAAGAAAATCGGTGGGCAGAAATGAGTGGTGCCTTGGTGGAATAGAGAGAGGACTTTTCAATCCAAATTCGTTTGTCACAGCCCGAAAAAACTTCTGGACGATTGGCGCTTCACCGCGGAGAATAGAAATTCATGGCGGCTGAGACCACTGAATCGACACTGAAAGATAACATTTCTTCGTTTTGCTTGCTTCGCCTTATTAGAAACAGAGCCTGGAAGGGCATAAATTTAGTTGGTACTTACAGTTTTCGCTGTGGAAAGGAGAATGTCAGGTTCAAGAAGTTATTAAAGCTCGTTCGATGCAGCATTTCTGCGCGGTCGGACGCCTCGTAAACAAAGGTAAATAAAATTTAAACTGCATTCAGTTTTATCTGTGAAGAAACTATTATGAGTGAATTGCACATGCTGTGTTATCATGCTTACTTTTACTGTTTCTCGACATAAGTTGATTATTGATGTGGTCATTTTGCTACGAGCAAATATTCTTGCCAACCGGTTTACGCCATGGCGGACCTCGTTTAAGCTTTCTTTTGTACACAATTTTGCCCTTTATGTGATAAACACGTAATCGCAATGTGCCCTCGTGCAATTAAGGATTAATTTCACTTGCATTTTCAAAGTTTTCCAAATTGCCCTCGTCGCTTCGCGACTCGGGCAATTTTGTGAAAACTTTGAAAGTGCGCGTGAAATTAATACTTAATTGCCCTCAGGCCCATGCGATTACATATACAAATCAGCCAGAGTCGGTTTGCTGACTATGAACGGCATTAGTTAGAATGTATCGTTAAAATTAACCTAGAATCACACAATTTGGTAAAAAATATGCCACACGAATCTTCAAATGGTGGACCCATTAAATGTAAATAGACGAAGTACAGAAATACTATTTCCCTTTTTATTTATTTATTTCTTTTTATACTTTTTTCACAAGGAGCGGACTTCCAAGGCTCGTGGGGGCTCGTGGGGGTCCTCGGTAGGCTCTCAACCACTGAAAAAGAAAGAAAATGGATCGAATGAAAGCTCTGTATATTTATTCTCTTCATATAACCTCGCTTACGAGTCAAGCAGACAGGTGTTGAGAAGAAAGCAATTCATCAGCCCGGGGATAGAGTCTTGAGGTGTACTAACAACTTCTAAAAACTCACCAACAAACAAAATCTAATATATAGATTTAGGCAGGCCTAAAAGCGGAGCTCCCATTTATTATTTTTTGCTTGAGTTTGCACTGTTTCCCAATTAATAAGTAGCCACGCTATTTCTTCGCGTATACGGTTGCCCATATAGGTGCATGTCGCTGCACTTTATTGGGTTCGTCATGCACGTAGGCGCACACATCAAATTTTAGTGTCAAGACTTTTCATAACTCTAAGGGTAATTCAATGTAAAAAGGACCTTGATGAAGGCGAAGAAATTTGTTTTGATATACTTCAAAACAGTCAAGGCAAAAAGATCAACTCAAGGCACTGAACAAAGTGAACTCGCGGCTAAACAAAACGAACTCACGCCAAAACAAAGAAAATCACAGCGGCAAAACTAACTCAGCAAATTCATTGGGAGCCGGTTTAAGTCATTTTTAAGCAGTTTTTTGTGTAAGAATTGTGACAGTTTGTGATTTAGGAAGTGGTGCTCGCTGTCTAATAAGCTTACAATGTAGTTTTGAACCATCTTGGTTTGGTAGCATGATTACTACGCTTACTACGCTGCATGCTTTATCGTACACATTGCTAAATACCATAGTTAATTTTATGCAGAGAAGTGAATGAATTTCCTTCGTTTCTAACAGGCAAATGTGCGTTAGGAAAAGTCTGAACTCACTCACCCAAGCACAGGCAACTCGTAATATAAAAACCGGCGTAAATACTCGTTTACGAATCTAAAAATTTATCACGCGTACGAGATTTCAACAGACTCACCAAAATGACAAAAATGCCGGCGAGTGAAATAGAACAATTGGATGATAAATCGTTTAATCGTTGATGTGAAGTATCGTTGCCGAAGGTTTACACGTTTTTTGCTTTGATTTGTTTGCGGATTTTTTCTGTAAATGCAGCGCGCGAAATCATGTCACAAAATCCAACGATGAACCTCACAGTTAACTCCACTAACTAAAAAAACACAATATTTGAAACGAAGCATTAAATGGGGAAAAGTGTACAAAAGTGATTAAAGCTAAGAGGTTTGAAAGCAGCCGTTTTATTAAACGAAATTTAAGCGGTTTAAGCTTATAATTGACGGGAAGATCTGAAAACCGACACAACATCGAATTCGCTCATAAATGAAGTATAAACAGATTCTCATAACAAAATGTGTACATTTACGTTTGTTACCTCATATCTTGAGAAGGCTTGTAAATTCTGCAGGGCAAAGCTTTCAAACCAGCCAAATAACATCGGAGACGAAGCAACGAAAAAGGTAGTTTCGTCCAATGTTCGTAATAAACTCACACCACCGACATATGCATAATCTGAATTATCAGCGAAGATCAATATCTTTCTTCCTTTCGGTGTAGCTTTTAACAGTCTTTCATCCGTCACTTCAGTCAACTTGACCGGCTCTGAGCACACTTTTATATTAGCTCAGACCTCAGTTAATTTTCCAGTCTTGGTCAGCCGCAGGAACCGACGACACTGCTTCAACTCTCGCTGTTTTTGACTCGTACTCCGATATATCATGTTAAGGTCAACAATTATTTCGGATCTTCCCGTTAAGAGGTTATTCTAAATCACTTGGCATAAGTTTCCATGCTGTAGATAAGTAAATAAAGCGAAAAATATTCACGAAGATCTATGTCCTCCATTGGCAAGCAGACTTGCAGCTGCTTTTCTCCCAAGTAGAAAAAGTTTTCAGTGTAAATGGCTCTATCAGGGGTCACTAATACAAACTTTGAAATATTTGTTGGGATATCGTAACAACAAATTCAGGAAAACTCTCCACCATATCCAGTTTTCCCTTAAATACAGTCGAGTGATCAACATATAAATTCTCCTGCCAATACCAATATAAGGAGACAGGGAACGAGAATAAAGACAGTGATCACAGTGAGCAACTTAATTCTCAGACCTAACACTAATTGGAAAATGTAACTAATCCTTTGGATATTTCTAAGATATTTCAAACTTGGGTCTAAAAAGGGTTACAATTTTTCATGTGCAAAAACAGTACTTTCAGACAAGACGACTTGAAGTCTGTAGGAAACGAAATGGCATTTTTCATCAAAATAAGAAGAGATGAAAAGAGCTATTAGTTAAAAGGAGATTCGACTTTTACAAACAGGTTACGGCTGCTTTCTTTTATACTTTGAAGGAAGAAAAACTGTTTCCCTTTTACTGGTCCAATTTCAGCACGCAAAACAATCCGTTTGTTTTTTTCTGGTCGTCAACGTAAACTCTTCCTAATTATGGAAAGCAATTTGCGAAATTTTTAAAACCTGACAGACTGTTTGACTGACGTCTTTAATAAGACAAAACCAAGTGTTGTGAAACGTTTGAAATTAATACTCAGTACAACCAGTAAACATATTATGCTATTAAGAAGCCGCTGCGTCCAAATGTCGACATTTTGTGATGTGTTTTCAAAATTTCCCTTCACCTCGAATGTAAAAAAGGCATTTCCATTTTGAATGACGAGAATCAGAATTCAAAAGTCAGAATCTTCTCAGATGTTTATGAGAGAAATGAGGGCATTAGCAAATTGTAAGCCATAAACAAGCAATGCAATTTTCTGCAAAATAAAAACCTCTTATTATGGTGCTGATATTTTCAAAGATACGTTCACTGTGTTTCAGTTACACAGAAAGCAGTGAGTGTATGTACCGGTTACACCAGTTTAAGTTGATAGCCAACTGAACGATGCTTGCTCCGAGGGCTTTCCTAAAGGTTTGCCGGTTTTCTGCCCCCACAAAAACCAGCACCTTTAAATTCTGATTCGATCGGGAATCCGAGGACTACAGTTTTCACAGTCGCAAGACTGTTATGTGCAACCCTCGTTAAACAAGTCGATTAATTTATTTTATTTATGGGATGTAGTAAGGTTACGGAACAGGTTCGCCGGTCAAATTTTTACAAAATTGAGATATTTGGCATACATAAACTATGTGGTCTAGGCTTTCTTTAGCAGAAAAAATAAATTCGAAATCTCTTTTCGCTCCCGAGTTATCGGAAATTTCCTTTTTTGCGTGACTCATTACGTCACAGTCCGAAGGCGTTGGCTGTCAACACAGCTGGACGTCCTGGGAGTTTAGCGCGGGAGAGTGGCTTTATACAGCACGTAATCACAACATTGCATTGCTTGAGTCGCTCGCTTGTTCGCTCGCTCGGCAGACATAATTCTAGTTTTGGATCGAGAGAGAAAAGAAGAGAAAGGGAAACCAAAACCGTTGGGTTTCAAAGGCTGATCATTAATCTTGGAAAAAAAAATCAATAAAAAAATTTTGTGGGAAAAAGAAAGAGACGTTGGCAGAAGTTGACAAACGGTCGTGGTATTTTTTTTTACAGTCATTGAACGATCGCGAGAAACAAAAAAAACCGCCGCTATTTCGGCTAATTTCTCAAGCAGAAAAAATAACAAGCTCGAAAGCTCATGTCGAAAGTATGCAATGGACAAAAACTCCTGAGATTTAATATTTCGTGTTTAAATTGTCGGCAAAGGAAACTTTGATCTTGAAAATTATTTCAAGATCAAATCCACCGCCATTTTCGCGCTAGTTTCGGCACACACCAGGACATTGGTCATGATTGGTGTATGAAGGTGACAATCCGGAAAACCACTCCCAGGGGGCGTGCTATGTTGACTAAACTTCTAAGCCGTATTTCTCGGCTAAATTTTTCTTGGATTTTGCCATCTTCGAGCGTATTCTTTGCGTATAGGAATTTATCGTACAATCATGAAATTTCGCCCAACAGTACACGAAACCCTCCTCTTCAAAAGTATGTCGGGCTTTAGCCGATTTGTTTTTCGTTTTAAAGATATAAGTCCTAACGCTGTCTCCATCCGAGAAAAGTATGTTACCGAACTTTAAATTGTAATAACTTTGTTTTGAAAGTTGATCAAAAGAATCCCCGACACACTTGTGAAGTCAAACATCTGCTGAATGTCATGCAGTCATTGTTTTTTTCGTAAGGCCAAAATCCGACGAGAGTTTGCCGCATTTATAAACATCGCTCTATTTGCACTTAACTGATTGTAGCTCATTTTATATTGAATTTCGCAAGTAAAAAACATTTTCTCATCGTTCTTGGTTCTATAACCTTGAAAATGAAAAATAGGTTTAGGCATTTTCCTAAAATTACGCGCCCGTGAGGATGGTTTTGCGCAACGCACCTGCGAACCTGTTCCGTAACCTTAATCACTGGCTTGATGGAGATGCGAGAAAGATGTTAGTCAATGATAAAATGGTACTTGAAAATAAAATTCTAACTTTTCTCAACAGAAGCTGAACTAGTTGAACCGAACCTAACTACGACTCTTGTTCTTCTTGTAATGAATATTTGATATAGAAAGGTTTGCAAATTGGATGACACGTTTTAAACACCACGAGCGTAAACATAACACCACTTCAAGAAAAAACATCCTCGAAGCCAAGTATTCTCCTTTCACTCGTCGAGTTTAAAAGGGTGAAAAGAGACCGGTTTTTTTTTTCATAACACGCATCATCTAACTGGGCTGCTCTCTAAGTAACATTCAATGTACCGAGTGTCTTGAAAAGCTCTTATTTTCTTTTCAACACTATAAATGGAGTCGAATGTCAGTTCAAATTTACACCAGGGGGGTAAGGTTCTACATTTTCCTGATTGCTTGCTTTTTTTAGCCAGTGATCCTATCCTTCATCATGGTTACGAAGTGAGGATCATCGCTACTGCTCCATCCATTGATTGTACAATTTGTAATTACAGCGTGAGATGAGAGGAAGTCATTTACAGTTTCTGCTCCTTTTCTAAATATATTAAAAACGACATCTGTGTTGGACTAAACTCACTAAATGACTTTTCTGCAAAAATGTCTCTAGTCGTATCCTCACGTCACGTTGTTTTTCTTTTGATTTAACAGAATAGAAATCTTGATCATGGAAAAGTTGGGGATGGCTCAGTAGCCGACGGTAACCGAGGTAAAAGCAGACGGTGTCACGACGTCCAGGCGACAACCGTTCAGTAAGTGAATTGGAAAAATGGATCACAATAAAGAAGGTTTTACTGCCAAGGAAAAATTTTATGTTAAGCATAGACGTTATTACAACCCGGTATTTTGCGTAGTTGGGCGTTCGGCCATACCTTCGCCAAATAAAGGAAGTAGTTGGTCGCAAACAAGAAAAAATATAGTCGAGGACTACGGAGAAAGGGGAGCAAACGTTTAATTTTAAAAAGTACGCAGTTAATCCCTCAGCTAAAACGCATTTTGCATTTTGTACAGCTCTAACACTTACATTAGCAAGCTAGAAAATAATTAATAAATTGAACCGAAAGTTCCTAACATCTTTCTGAATGCATTAATAAACAGCTGGTCCATTAACTGCACGCAAGTTACTAAACCGCGGTTAGTACAAATCGAAGTAAACCTCTCTCGTGAAAACGCGGCAAGAGACGCTCACTTATCTTCTTTCAGGTAAGAAATCAAATAATTTGGTTCGCTTCCTTTTAACTACTCGCATTACGTCAGTTTGGGAAAGTAACTACGAGAACCTCAAATAACTTCCGTTGCTCATGTACAGAAAGAAAGTGCTGCAGTATGTATTTGCATCATACGCGTATAGCCGTCGCATTTCCCGTTGGAATTCGTTATTGTTTTTTAGCTCGAAAACAATACTAAATTCCAACGGCAAATGCGACGGCTATACGCGTATGTTGCAAATAAATACGCCGCAAATACATGTGGTTGTGAAACACAAATTTATTCATCCCAAAATCCAGAATTTGGTGATTTCGCGTTTGTGCTTTGCATAAAGCGGCTGAGAAATGCACTAGTACGCCAGCAGCACGTACAAAGCTGTAATTTCACCTTCTCTTAGCTTCAAGATGTCTCTGACAAATTGTTGCGACAAAACAAGTCCGCAAATGGGAATCCCCTATTTGCTGATGTAACTCATCTTTTAGTGAGTCCATGAACGTGCTTTGCTAAAATGTTGCATTTACTCAAACTTAATTAAACAACATACAAACTTTATAATTCAGGTGTAGCTAAAAAGCGCGAATCCGAAGAATCAACATTGCATAAAGTCTTTTCTAGTGCTAGGTAGTTACAAACTCCATTTTCAGGACCGAACATCTGCAGTAATGTAAGTACGCAAGTACGCTGGGTATGACAAAGTGTGACGCCCCCCCCCCCCCCCCCCCCCCCTTTGAAAAATCCTAGCTACGTCCCTGTCGAGAGTACAAGTCAAGTACAAATTGCTCACGAAAAAAATACGAAATACGAAGAAACTGGAAGCCGATTTATGGAACTAGGCTTGGTACATACTAAATGAACTTCTACATTTAATCATAATCAATCTAATAATAATAATAATTATAAAAACAATATATAATTATAATAAAAACCTTCCCAAAATCCTTTGCAGCTGAAAAATCGTCAATGCCAAATAACTTGGTCAGTTTGAAGCCAGCAGGAGTACAACTTCGTATAGAAATAACTCATAACAATAACCAGTTCTTGTATAAGACGTAGAGCGATGACGTCATTAGTCACGTGACATTGCTCTCAAATTCGTTTTTGCTCACTGTGACGAAGTTATTTTGTTACTGAAAAAGTAGTCATTGCAGTTTGAAGCACATTGGTGTGAGCCATTTCAGACTGCCTTGGTACCGAACAAAATATAAATATTAAGGGAGCTATGTACGATTTTCAAAAAGTGGGAGTCTGGGTACAAGTGCCTATCTGGCGTTGCATTAAATGTGAGGAAACAACAAATTACATGTTGGTAGATATTTATATGTTAAGTCCATTTTTATCACTTTTACTGTTATGACGTCATCGGTCACGTGACCAGAGCAGACCGCATTTTTAAATTCGCTTGAAAACTTTACTAGGATCTCCCTCTTAGGATTTTTTAAAGCGAAGTTGTAGCCTTTGAAACAGTGTTTTAAAAAATGGCCATGATTACTTTTTCCTAAAAATGTACGGAAGTAAAAAATACAATTGAAAAGTTTGTTGGCTTCCTACTCAGCGATCATTTGCTGTAGGAATAAAAGAAAATTTTGCCAAAGGCAGGAGTGCATGCTCTTTCTGATGGCGTTGTCAGTTTCTTCTCATTTCAATTGCTTTGGGCGAAGATGGATTTAATATCTTTCAGACGAAAGGAGTGGGCCTGGGAAGAAGTTAAGTAGCTGCCCCTCCCCTCCCCCCTGCTGGGGGTCTCCCCAGCGGATTCCCCGTGGTTCGTATCGCGGGCTCACGAAAAGAGCATTTTCAAAATGGCGACGAATGGCGACAAGAAAGGGGAATCTAATGGAGTGATTTTGAGTTATAGAGGACAGTTTTGTCGATGTTTTTCCTTCTTGACGTGATCAAAACAAGTCCCCAAACGTAGGATATACCTCCTTCATTTGTATTCCCGATAAAGAAGAATATGGAATGAGCAGAAACGTGCGAAAACGTGGGTAACAGAAACTTACAGGGGCCTGAGGTAAGCGTTTCTCATTGTACAATGATTTTTTTTAGACTGGTTGAAGCTTATGTCTTCAACTTAGCTTACTGGAATTATAGCCGAGCTCGGCGTAAAAATAGATAGTGAGAACGAAGAGTCATTTCGTCGAGGCATGTAACTGTTGTTTATGTTTGTCATCTGAATTTTAAGCTACTGTACTTCAAATTAATAAGAATTGCATCCTTTCATTATTTATACGTGAGGGGATGTTCTTCAAAATATTGACCAAGTGGCCATTTCAGGCCGCAAAGAAAAATTATGTCAGAGAAATTTGAAATTACTGCAACACCTTTGATGTGATTTTCAGCTCAGTGTGATCTCTTTTTTTTTATTAAAGTTAGACTAGAGACTACTTGCAGTCAACCTAATCTAGACTTCAATTAAACAGTGCTACTCACGTTTTGGAATGCCTCTTTGGGCATGTTTAATAAATGAGACCATTTCTTAACTTAGAATTTGTTCTTCCCATGATGTTTTATTTTATCGGTAAACATAGATTTCCGTTTCTTTGCATTTTGTGGTCTACAGGTAATTTTTGGGACATATAGAATGCCTAATGTTTTGACAGGATTTACAGAATTCAGAACTGAGGACATTCTGGATTACTGCTGAGTTAAACGATGGATTATAACAAGTTCAGGTAGTTGTAGATCTCTTAGTTTTACACATAGTTATGTGACAGTCAATTCTAGCAATTGCCTTCCTTCTCTCTACACACATTCATTACTTGAGGCATTTAAGATCTGCTTTTTGACCAGACATTTCTCTACTTTATAAAAAAATTGTTTGATATTTTCTTAAGGCCTGTATTTTCAGTTGTTGGATGACCTTCAGTAGCATTTTAAAGTAGCAATGTAAAAATTCATGAGGCCTTAAACTTAAGCAAGCCAGAAAACCCTAATTCCAATATAAAGCTAACTGCAAGCAACATGATGTACCGTTTGGCAACCAAAGTGCTTTCAGGGCTAACCGGAGTACTATGTAGGCTAACCAGAATCTTATGCAGGCTAACTGGAATTGCTTGCATGGCTTGCATGTTTCATGACACATAAGTGCCATACAAGCCAGAAATACCTAACTGAGTCCAGTCATTAGCATAACCTCAAGCCACCTCAGCTAACTATACTCAGGCTAACTGGAGTATTGCTTTGGCTAACCAGGGAGCTTTTTAGGGTAACCAATGTGCTATTTATATATAGTTGAATGGCTCTCATGACTTGTTGGCTCACACTTTGTCAAGGCCCAAGTTTTTTTAACTCCTATGGGAATTAGCCAAGTAGTAGCTGTAAATTTGATTTAAACAAACTCCAGCTTAGTTTTTGTTGGCAACTTGCTCTACAAGAAAAGCAAACACAGATTTCTGTGACATAATGTTTTGAAATGAACAGATTACGAAAACATTTTTAAACATTTAATTAAAATAATCTGACATTTTTCTGTAATGATTAATGAAAGGAGGGGTGCAAAGAACATTGATTTCTTCCTTGCCTGACCCAGGTAGACTGGGCAAGGTGAAACCAATATAAGCTTACCCAAAGTCCCATGTTTCTTTCGAAACAACTACAACAAGAAATAAGAATCCATAAATGTCATTTGGCTATCTAGCAAGTGGAAAACATTATTGGATCCACTAGCCCAACAAAAAAGCAGCCAGTTTTTTTCACACACTGAAAAAGGCCATTTAATTTTAAAATACTGAGTCTGCATGCTGGAAAATAGCAATTTCATCACAATAAATGGTTTTTGTGTGTTTTGTTTCTTTTTACAGGTGACTTGAAGACTTTGCAAGGGCATTCCTGTTAGTCAAAATGAACTCAAAAATAGACATTGTGTCAATGTAATAAATTTGTCACATGATTGATTCCCACATGTTGCCAGTTTAAACCTGAATATGCTTGAGTGACATTTATAGCTATTTATATGATATGAACATCCCAGAACCCAATAAGGCTACATGTAAATACTGACACTTAACTACATGTGAGTTTTAAAACCAATCTGGGGTTCATGACAAAAAAAAATTGTTTCAATGTTTCCAGGTTAAGTTGATGTGTCAAGTTTTTTTGCAGCACAGGCTTGGTTCCTCAAGGTGTGTTTCCTAAAAATATCCATAGCTCTCCCAAAGATGGTTCTTTAGTTTGGACCCTCCCACCCCCTGGGAATTCCAGTTTAGCTTCATACTTTCTTTTAAAAAATTCTGCTATTGAGACCCCCATCCCCCTCGGAATTTCCAATGACCATCCTTGGGGTGGGTAAGGATATTTTCTGGAACTGCACAATGTAGGCATTTGCTTATGAAAGTAAGCTGCAGATTGATCTGATTGATACACACTAATCTATTTTCACATTTACCTGTTTTCTATGGGATATATAATTATATATTGTTTTTACCGGTTTCACTTGTAATAATAATAATAATAATAATAATAATAATAATAATAATAATAATAATAATAATAATAATAATTCGTCTTTAAGTGTAAAATATATACTATAAAATAAAAAACAAGTAGGCCGCAATAAGTCCGGGACCACTTCAAACAGTGTTTCATTTTTTCAGTATCGTCCCCAAAATAACCCATTACACTAACTTTTGCTGTCCGACGATTTCGAGGAAAAACCTTGGGCTGGCGCGTGATCCTAATGGAAGCATTTTATTGGAGACATGTTTTGTGAGGGTTTGGTTAGAGCAAATACCGAAATTACGTATAATTTGTTATACAAGTGACGTCATAAGGTGTTGAGTTATTTCTGGATGAGATTTTTGTGTAAATTTTTGAAGTGTTATAAACGTAATGGAAACAATGAATAAGAATTATAAAAATTATGGCGAGCAGTGCTATATATATCCCTGGTTAACAATTATTCAAGCAAAACACGCGAGAGACAAACATTATTTACTTGTTTGTACTGTTCAGGGTATAATAATCATCCTTTTATAAAATAAAGAGGCGGTATCACCGCTTACAGTTCTTCTTCCGCAAAGATGGTTAACAGAAAGATAACTTCGGGAAATATCAGAAATATACTTTCCATAAACAAAGGCAAACCCACACATGAAGTAAGATATAAAAACAGCCCAATGGCGGAAATTGCGCTTTCCGTCAAAAAGCAGCAGCAACAATGGACATAGTTATGTCAAAGGTAGGCTCTTCCGCGGTCAACGATCAACACTGTCTTTTCCAATAAGCTGAATAAAATGCTACAAATGTAAAATTACCCGAATCTGTTTGTCCCACAAGCAATAGCGTAGCACAGGATTACGCCAGAATCAATGTATGTCACGTTATCAAGCCAACTTTGCCCTTGATCTGGGACAAACCAGAAATTGCATTGGTTGTGGTTAAACTGAATACTGTAATATGCCAATATCTATACAGCGAGGAGTTAATTATAAGTGGAAAGCATTGAACCAAACGAATCCCGTGTTGTAATTTTGATAGTTTTTATGATCCAATGTACAAATGTACTATTCTTAGGAGACTTTAAGTTAATCTTGTACATCTGCTACTAATTTTAACTTATACTCTGTATTTCAATTTTTATTATAAATAGTACACGACCCCACAAGCATTGTGCTTTAAAATTTTATCGTGTTCAAATTATGACGTAGTTGCTACATTGTGTTAACTGATTTTCACAAACCAGACACGGGGTGTGGGTCTTACCTTATCTTACTGCGTGGAACATTAACCAAGAGACCAATTTTGTCTGGAGTCTTCAAGTTGCCCGATAACATAATCATTTCCCCTGCGTGCTTACGTAAACATCGGGGTGACAAATAATTTATTACATATTTTCATGCGGTTGTTTGATGATAATAATAATTTAAGGTGACTGGTTTCTTAGAGCTCTGTAACCGTGGGTGGTATAATTTACCTTCCGTTATGCACGCCTGTCCTTCCTAGAGTAATTGTGTTTGAAACTTGTTTCTGTCTAAGCATCCATAAAAGAGTTTGGGTTTGCACAGCCTCTTTAAAAGGAAATGAGAAGGTTTAGCGGCAGATGCCAGCTTTCCCATTACCGACTGCCACATTTACAAATGGTAAAGATACCTTTGTTGTGCACCGCTTCTCACAAAGCATATACGTTCAAAGGAATGATATAGGAACTGAAGATAATTGTTTTTGCTACCTTAACCAATTATGATGTTGTATTAACGTAAATGTAAACGAAATGAATTTCAAAATGGGTGGCATTCATGCTACAATGGAATGCCTGACAACTGAGTTTGATGAAGATACCAGTGGCCGAAAAATGCCTCAAACAGAATTACAGTTTTATCTTATAAAATAAAATAGATGACCTGCATGTAACATTCTGAATGTTTCAGTTGGACTATTCAAATCAAAGAAGTGTATTCTTGATTTTTGTTGATAGGGCATTTATTTACGCATCTTACGAGAACTCTAGATCACTTACGCGAACGACAATTTAGGGCTCTACTGATGTCAGCCAAAAGTTTATTGTACTTTTTATTTTTAGCAGAACTAATTTTTAATTTCTGTTAAGTGACTGGTGGAATACGCCAGATTTCTCATATCATGCTGACTAGTAACTTATTAACTTCCAAGATGCGATATTCTGGTAGAAAACACTTGGTATTAGATTCCTGTACAAGCAATATGGCTGACAAGAGCTATCAGATAACTAAATGGAGAACAATGCATGGCCTTACAATTAATGAATGCCCGAAGACATCCGACAATTTACGGAGATCTCCCGAGCTTCAGCACATCTGCAACATAACAATGTTTTAAAAAGTTGTAAAATCTAGATTTAAGAAATCAATACTTCATTAGTTCACAGAAAAGTTTTCTTGCAGTTCATGATATTCGCTTGCACATGGTCTTCAGCTGTCCGTAGCGTGTTACTCGGTAACTTTTTGACACGCAACTGGCAAGCCTCGCATGTACGTGATAAATCTTATTTCTCGAAAAGCTGACTATTTATATCTCTCGACCACCTTGAAACACAACAAAGGATGCCGTATTGAGTGTATATAATATACATAAGAAAATTAGTTCCACAGCTAATCCACTGGTAAAGAAAAATGCCGAATTTTTAATACGCGGTTGTTACACTGTGTCAGGCAATATTGTTTCGCAAACAAAAATTAATTTCCAATCACATTTAAACTTCTGCAATTAGAAACAAATTTACCAGACCTTAACTTTGCAAAAACCCTTATAAGGTACCGTGCCGGTTTAACAAATTATGCTTGTTGTGGTCAACAGCTATGAACTTGAACCATAATTGAAGTTCAATAGGGACATTAGTTTTCTCAGGAGGTTCACTGATCATATCCCAAGTCTCGGGCCAAGTCGCATTAAATGCCAAACTATTAAAATAGCTGGCTAAGTCAAGAAGCAGACAAATCACGAACACATTAAACTCATTACAAACTTTTCAACGCTGTAAAACAACATGAAAGGCGGGTAAAAAACATCAGCAGATGTGAAGCATCTGCCCATTGCATGTTGTTTGCAGAAACAAGTGACGAGAGCATTTTAGAATTGAATATACAGACTGTATATTTATTTACCATGACTTGTATGTAACTACTTGCAGTCCTTGCAGTTGAAAGACATTCATCTTTACAGAATCCCATATAACGCCTTCCTAAACCTACAAACGAAATTTTAGTAACATGGACGGGTATTGGCTTGAATTACTGAAATACTTTGCATTTGCGTGGGGACTTTTTCGAGATCAGACAGAGTTAAGGTTTTAAGATGATCCCTTTTGGCTTTGTAAGTACAACTGCTACTCTTATCTTATTCATTCGTGGCCATACTGTACACCGAAGGGTGGATGCCCATCGTCCCTAATTTGTTTTCCATATGCGATGAAAGCAGGGAAGGAAGTCGCAACACAGTTTCACGTTAATCGGAACTGCTTTTCCACAACGACGAAATCGACTCCCAGATTCTGTGCCAGGAAGTAGATTTACACGGGGTAATTTAGTTTACAGCTGTCTTCCTTGAAGGTGAGCCGCGGAATGTATTGATTCGTGTTGCTTTAGACTTAACTGATCGATCAGGAATGCCGAATTTCACTTTTCACCAAATCGCGGCTAGGAAAGAAAATTCTAGAAACTTAAATTAACTGCGAGGGCACAAGATCATCAAATTACTTCATTAATTTTCATGCATTAACACAAGAGATTTGGTCTTGCTGCTAAATTAATTGCGTGCATGTTCAGATATTTCAAAAAGCCTACTTCTTGTCTTTGCTCTCGTTACAAATCTTAAACGTTTAAAACTTGAGAATCGATCTAAAACGATTAGAGGATTAATGACCAGGTGTTTTTATCATAATTCCACTCCGATTTAAGCCGATTGTTCTGTCATGTCGACAGGTTCCTGCACTAGAAAACACATGTAGGAGCAGATGAAATGAATTTAAAAAATAATAGTTCTCCCAATCTGTTTTCATGATATGTCAACTAATAGGCTGTTCTAATTAAACTGACTCGTGTTTTCACTTACAGTTTTTACATCATTTTAAACACAAAATTAAATTAATTAGTAAGGCAAAACAATATATAAAGATCTTGTACGCAAATATTTCACCGAAACTGACATCACTCTGGTTTACTGAATTCGCGTTAATTAAAAGAAACTTTTTTTTAAAATTGACGAAATTTGCACGACAAGACTGCAAACTTTTCCCAACCAAATAAATTTATGAAATAAGATCTGTTTATCATGTGTTCCATTTTGCAGCTAGTAACTCATCACAAGTTTACTACCCAAGCCAGCTATGAAAAAATTTAGTAAACTATTTCCTCTCGTTTGGCTTAACTTCTCTGTATGTTTACAAAATAAAACCTTAAGAAAACGTTATAACATGTATCACTGAAATTTCAAATGGACTTTAATGAATAAGGCGAGCAAAATAATACTCTGACAACGACGTTTTTTTCTTTTGTACATTTGATTTTGTAAAACAAACTGCAACTACCCAGCTTGATTTCTTATACAAAACTAGTTTTACCATGCAAACTGTTAAGTTATTTGTCTATAAAATAAAGAAGTTAGGTAATCAAAATCTGATTAAAACTACACAAATTGATCTGTCCATTTTACTGGAGCAAGCACTAAGGAAATCATTAGACTAGGCAGATTTAATGGCCAGGCAAGATTTCATAAAGTACAATTAACTGCACATGTTCTACAGGGCCAGAGCAAATGTAACGTAAAATATAACGGCTGCTTAAATTTGAATTTAATTTCCAGTATTTGACACAATGTATGGGTGGGGTACAATAGGAAAAGCTAATAAAATCAATATCACAGGGCAGTGAATGGTGCCGAATCGAATCCATCAATTTTTTCCCACACCAAACCCGTGGGCTGCAAGTAAGGATGTCGGTGGGTCATACGTGCCGCATGTCGATCAGTGTTTGTTTTTCTTTCCACCAGACTAAGGTGGTGGTCGGTTGTGTTTCACCGTGTGTGTTAAGCCTCTCAATCAATTCAAAACAATACATCTTTCTATAAAGATTTCGCACGGTTAGTGTTGAAAGTCGCTTTTCTAGTGCCGCTAGTAAAATGACGACATGGTGTTGGAATGATCAATTGTTCAGGCAATGCTGTTCATCCAAGCAACCCTGTTAAGAAAGACCAAGCACATATTTCAAACAATAATCAATCAATAACGGCAAAGCATTTAGTTGACATACTGCTTAAAAATGCTGTAGCAAAAACGGTATTTAGACCAGACATCTAGCAGCCATTAAGTATTTGCTTTAAAAAATAGCGGGGAGTGGCCGAGGCGGGCATATGGATGCCGCATTGGTCATTTTCTTCGATGCAAAAATCATCATATTCAATTTGCCTATCTCCTGCTCAGTGATTGTAATATCAACGAACGATTTGACCACCGTGGTTTGCAAAGTGAACTCTTTGAAGTGATAAGAAGCGATACTCAAGCAACTGGTGGAAACCAATTCCTGATAACCCCAGTGACTTGTAGACGATCAGTAGCGATTCGCATTCACAAGGAGATTCGTCCCATTAGCGTTTTAGCGAGTCTCGACGTGCCATTTAATCCTTAGCATGGCTGTTGTTGATTATCTTTGAGCCATACTGCTGAAGAACACTTACATGTGTATTGATAAATTACCTACAACAATATAGAACTTGTCCGTTTTCAGGGCTCAGTAAACTCTGGATTTGAGGCTGGAAGATGCACTTTTATGAACATTCTTTGAGCCGCTTTCGGCGAGTTGAACTAAAGATAATTTTTGTTTCAATACAACTTAACGTTTTTTAAGGAAAGAAAAATTTCAGTCGGGAGGAAGTCATTTGCTTCGGAAAGGATATCAGAGAAGAGTTTATCTTGTGCTCAGCTTTGCAAAGAACCATTTACATTTATTATAAGAAAAGTCTTGCATCTGCGTTAGTGGTTGATAAGCACTGACTGACTACATAACTCTCACTCAATGAGCGACGCCGATGATTTTTCTTTGCTTTGGCTGGGCAAACAATATCAACATTTAAATTCTTCTTTCACTTTTCACATATTTTCTATAATTCGGCTTGGGAGAATTTGGTTTAAGTCAAGACGCTTGAATTTGTTTTGAAAAAAGTAATGAGAAATTACAAATTAATCAATACTTAAGTCCTTAAATATCTAATAAGATGCGAGGCGACTATCCGGTGCCGAACAGCGATAAGTTAGGATATTAAAACGGTGTGTTTACAACATCTAACGAGATTTAAGTAGATTTCGCGTGACCAATATAGTTCAAGGCTTCCACCGGATATTCATTCCTTTTTGGTGGAAATTCGCCGTGTCATATCTCGTCTTTAATGGAAAATTAAATTTCTTTATATTGCTGTTTCTTCATAACTGATTTAGACATGGATAAAATAATTCATTGTGTCAGCGACTTAAGAACTTAAATGTAAACATGTCATAATTAATGTGGTTTTAAAAGAATGGAGCAGACAGTTTGACTCCGAGTCATTCCGCCTCGAGGAAACAAAATTTAAATGAATGAAACTCGACTTACTTACGGGCTGCGTTTATTTGATTCGATGAAGTTCGCATTAAACTTCGGCAGCGGAACAGCTCGCCCCCCTTCATTCTAGATCTTGATAACAGCGGGAGACGGTATTTTCATGTTCCCGCCGAATTCGCGCTCTGTGTTCTTCATTCCCCGAGCTTTTATCAATTTCGGCAAATATTTCCATATAGTTGTAGCTTTGAAAGCTTTTTTCAGGCGTGATTTGAGTGGCAGGAAATGGTACTTGAGCATTTCGTTCGTCGTAAGTAACTGTAAACTAATCCCTCTTCATTTAGGTTCCCTTCAGTGAAAAGTAAAAGATCAATACGAGATTGCATTTGGTCAGCCTAATGGCTTGAAATTGTTGTGTCCTTATCCATTTTTGCTAGGCTTTTTGCTACTTTACTTTGCTACTTTGCTCCCAAACGATAAAAGCCGATTGAGAAAAAGTCAGGTGGCAAAATTGTCAAGATTTAATTTTCGAAAGGTGGGTGTTTCTTCATTGTAAAAATCCGGTGATTAAGAAACGCGCAGTGTCTTTTCCTCTTTGCTTGTTCGCATTAGCCAAGACTGACCATCCATCGATTTTTCCACTTGAGAAACAGCCTTCGAAACGACAGAGTCGGAAAATGTCTGCAAAAATCACCCTTCAAATATCATTATGATTCTTTGGAATTTCTAACATCGTTGACAAAAAGAGATTAGTGGATAGCCATTTATGTTATTTAAACCTTTTTCCTCATAATTAATCTTTTTCCTGTTTTTTTCTGAAGACCAGAAAGGAAATTAAATCGGCAGCAAATCAAACGCAAGGAGCAGTTGTATTTAACTTGGCAATTCCGCGAAGCATTTCATTCACATCTGAGAAATATTAGCTAAATATGTTTGCGTGCCGCGAGGATATATATATCCGATAGTTAAGGTAGAGCCAGCCGACTTCGTCATCAAATATATAATGAGTTTCTTTCGGTACAGGTCTTAATGTGTTTTCCAGTTGTGATAGGTTAAAATCCCACATCGTTGTGGAAGATTAGATGGGCTGGTTGTCTGGAAGGGTTAGTATAAACTGCCGTCCTGCAACCGTACAATCACAACACTACAGCTACCGTGTTGAGTTAAGGCTGGCGAGAGAGCTGGAATTGTTCTAAAGATTTCGTCGACTTTTGAGAGAAGTCTAAAGCGTTATACCAAGAAAAATGTGAGTATGAATGTCGGTTTCTTAAGCCATGCTACCGATGTGAGTCATGATATTCGGTCGCTTTGTTAGGCTTACTGTACCAAAGCGAGTTTATTTTATTGTGTACAATTCGGCTAATAAGTATTACTCGTCTTATAAACTAATGATTCGTGTAAGATTACTAGCGCTTTGCTGAAATGTTTTCAACTGAATGAATTCCATTCTTTTCTGAACCCTCGTGACTTTAACCTCCAAAAAAGACGGCTACTTTCACAAAATCCTCTCCTAATAACTTCATTTTTGGTGTTTACTCAAACCAACGAACAAACGAGTTTTCATTCCCTCGGCTAATAACAAAAACATTGTTGTTGTAGAAATCATTACTGAAATCATCTTCTTGTTATAATAGGAATCATTGTTTCATTCTAGGGTTGAATCATTTCCAGCAAGATCGCGTTACGGTTAACCTCGCATATGCCAGATATGCTCATCTTGCTTTTAAATTCATAAACACATGAGCTTGAATTGACAGATTTTCCATAATTTTTAGATTAGACTAAAAATAGCCGCATCTCGAAGTCAGAGTGTTTCAGGCAACCGGCGCGAAGGTGTCAGGCACCGGTTGCCTTCTTAATGAAGCATTTTTTCGGGAAACATCGTTCGATATTAGCCTCTTGCAATCTTTTATGACCACAAGACTAAGCTGTGAAACTTGCTTTTCAGGCCTCGCGAAAGGAAAAGGTCAGCGGCCATCGCAATTCAGAGTCAACAGGCTAAAAATTTGCATATCGTTCTGATTAATTTTTCGTGTTTTCGATCTCGTGACCTCAATCTTTCACGCGGCGTTTATAAAGCTGGTCGTTTAAAGAACAAATTGCCTCTTGTGATATCTCTGACATACACGTCTTAAAACTGAAACATTATCTCTTTGCTGATAGGTTGACTTTTGGCCTTTCTCGTAAATTTAGGCAATGATACATTTTCTCTAAAAACACCAACAAATAAACTTTGTATTTAACTGGTACGCCTAAGGTAAACTTTGACTAAAGCGATTGGAAAACCACTGTCTGGTTGGCCCCTCTTAACAACCAAAGCAAATTGTCTCAAGATCTTAGACATGCAAGGAATCTCGAGTTGGGAAAGTTAATACCGTGTGTCAAGATTTGAGAGTTTGCCGTGGCGTGCCTCGAATTTTACAGTGCATGCTGGCTTATGGCATGACAAGAAATTATAATCTTTTGAAAAATTACTTATATGTCTAGTGGGATTATTTCAGGAAAAATGTTAAGTAGCAAAAACTCCAAAAAGTGGAATTTGTTACATGATAATACTTTTTCACGGTATTTAGATCGAAGCTGAAACTCTTTTCTTCGGCAACACAATAGAAATTTCTGTCGTGCTTTCTCACACTTCACTGCAATTTGATTGAGCTGATTAATATCATCAACTGAAAATGAGTCTTTAAGCTTTTATTTAACTAAGGTTAAGACAGCAAAATTCTCAAAAATTCTTTCCCTCAAAAGCGAGTAATCCTATGACGGTTAAATTTCAAGTATATCAACATCTACAACCCGAAGAAACCCTGCGGGAATTAAGTAATAGGACATCAAGAAGGGAAGCATCAAATATCTATGGTATAAGATCTATGAAGTAGATAAACATTCCTGAAGACCGAGTGAAAACCATACCATTTTAGAGAGTGGAATGTCGTGCTCTGGTGAATTGAAATGATTTTTGACAGATGAAGTGTCTTCCAGGAGAATCTGTAAAATTCATGCTAAAGACAAAAAGCCGAACATTCACACTTTATTTGAGGCTTGTATTAGTTTCTCGAGGGGCTGACATGTGAATTCCTCTATCTAATAAAAGAGAATCGTTAAATGGAGATCAAAAAAATTCGCCAAATGCCATATTTTCCTTAACTTGTTTGCTTCTTCTGTGAACGGATGTGGTTTTGTATCGTGACCAAGGTAACCACGTAATCCACACCATCACTTGAGCTACCTATAATTACTTTTAAATCATTCTTCTTTACTTTGTATAATTGTCAACGGCAAATTTAGGTTTGAACAGGGTCGTTAAACCTTTAAATATTAATATGCTTCTTTAATTAACTTATTTGCAACGTTCAGAAAGAAACATGTGAAATGTTTGACAACAATCTTCAGTATATTTTGTATTTTGACAATATTTACGCTATTTAACAATTGGACTACGAGCTCAAGTTTTCTATGGAGGCGCAGCCGAGTTGACTATCGCTCAAAGAAAGCGAGGGCGAATCGAGGGCTATTTGTTTTAGTACGCACTATAAAGGACTGCGAAACATACAATTTTATGTAATTTTAATCCAAAAATCGAGAATATCTTTTCCCTTGAAAGAGCATTGCGCGTGCGATCCTGTTCTATTAGCGAATCGAAAACAGTGGAAGAACCAATCAGTTTCGCGGAAATCGATTTCCTGTAAAACACGAGTGAGTGTCAAAATAGTCAGGACGTTGTGGGAACGATTCCTTGGCATCTGAGCTGTGTGCCAGTAATCATAATCGCAAATCAGTGCCATTTAAGGTTGTATCCGAGTCGGTCAAAAAAGGTTCTGTATGAAGTGAAGAGCTTTTAATAACCGCAATGACCAGCCAAAGCTTACAACACAAAAAAGTCTTCCTTTGTAAACTTGTGGGATTTGACCATAATTATGAAAGACAACAATGCGGTTTAGTGGAAAAGGATCGCGTTTCATAATAATTATTCGTTTGTGAACAATGGGGTGGGGGCTGGATGACACACAAAAAGTGACCTGGGGGGCACGCATTGAGACATGAACAGGCATCGCATTGACACAAAAAGATCACTTCATGAGATAATTAGCTTAGTGGCGAGCCAATATAACACAACTTCACTTCTTGACAAAGTGCATGCTTCATACTAATCTCGATGCGAGTTTTGGCTACCAGCAGGAGTCTACAATTGACCTCTTAGGATAAATACGCTATTCTTCCTTCCTCCGAACAGAAGCAACAGTGCAGTCAAGAAGGAAGAGCGTCTTGTGCTTGTGAATTTGGAGTGAAACTCAAGCCTTGCAGAAAGATACTTGTGAACGCCATGAATTTAACGAGGCTTCACCTTGCCCTCATTTCCATTTGGATGTTATTAGGTACGTATTTATCGCCCATTATTGCATTTCTAGTTTTGAGTTGGCCAGTTTTTAAGTTAACGTTTTACGGATCGAAGTAGTGTTGGCCAACAAAGCTCCTGCAGTTTTCTGCAGCTTGTTTGCCTTGATAAGAATCTAAACCCTCGCTCTGTTGTTTTCCTGTATGTACTATATATAGTCCTCCCAACGTACGAAGCAAGGGAAGGAAGTTGTCTTCCTATTGTCCAGTACATATATCACAGCCTCGGAATACGAAGCCGCGTGCCCGACACTCCAAATATAGTGGGAGAGTGGACTTCATCGAGGTATGACTTTAGACGATAACTTTAATTTAGTTAAAGTGATTTTCCCTAGGAAGGACTGCGGTGCGTGTTGTAATCCCAGGGATTAATAAACGTTTCAACAACATAATCCTCTGATAAGGGGCGGCAATATACTCAGCGAAACGTATTTAAATTATCCGTAGCTTTCGCTTGTGGCAAACATTCGGAGTTAATTATTGTTTATTACTGTTGGCGAGTTGGAGCGTGAAGGAGGTGGAGATAAGGGAAATTAACTCCGCAGACGAGCGTCTTGCTGACTGGAGGCGTTCATAATTGCTTGGATCTCGACAGTTGGTTCATTTCGTCAGAAAATTCCTGTCATTTCTGACAACAACATTACTGAGCTTGTAAAAGACAAAACAGCGTAGCATTTCACAGCTTTTTAGCCGGTTGTCTTTCAACGTTTGCTTCCATTGGGAGTTATCAAGTTAATTGATTAATATGTGTGTAAATGAACGTCATGTGAATTGTGACGGTCCGCTAAACGCTCTTTACTCTCGACATTGTTTATTGGTGGCCAAATTGCCACTACACTCTCAAGCGCCATTACTTCGAGCATTTTTCAGTCATGACGGGTAATATGGACATCTTGGAATGCCAACAACGGAAACTCTTTGGTCAGTTTTGTTGAAAGTTAGGGCGAGGTCCACTTAACGTTCATATTTTGCAAAGTATGTATTTACAGGTGACAGTTTAATGTTAATTTTGGTGTTTAATTGAACACAATGAGTTATTTCCTTTCGAGGTAGATTTTGAATGTATCAGCCATTGTTCCATCATGTTGGTATCACTTTATTGTACGAACTGTCGAGTTTCGAGAAATGAAATACACTTCAAGTGGAATGCCAGGCGCAAGGGTTTGCTTTGTTCGAAAAAGAAACCCAAAATAACACTTAGATCAAAGGTCAAAAAACATGTCATTTTACATTAGCTTAATGGACTAGCTATTTTTTGACTGCGTTATCACAAAGGTAAGGCTTTAGCCCAAGCAATATTAATGCGACAACTAATAATTATTGGAAACAACACGTCTCGCGTTTTATTGTGTCTCTAAGACCATCATTTCACGCACGAACAACTAACGCCATGTGCACATAGCGTATACAAAACATAATCATTCCTTTGCCGACTGTCGTAATGCTTATTAAATGCAAGTAGTTGTTGAAGCTAGATCGTGAATACTGGAATACACTCACAATTTTGTTTCGTGATGTTAGAATTAAATAGCGCCAATAGGTTTCAACGCTGTCCTCCAGCCATCATGCGAGCTCACTTTGCATTAAACAGAACCCGTTTAAGCACATGACACTCGGCATTAATAATAATAAACTCCTTCATATTTTTTGAGCGCTTGCTCCACTTTAGTTGGCTGGTAGCCCATTATTTCACTTGAGACGTTTTCTTATGTAAAAAGGTGTTCAAGTACATCACGTTCAGGTTCTAACAGTATCCATATATGTACTCGTTTTTTTCTCAAATGCTGTTTTTGACAAAGGTCCTAATGCGGTCAAAAAATGTGGATAATATTGAGCTGTTTTGAGTTGTTTTTAAGCTCAATTAAAGCTGCTTATAGCTGCAAACGTTGCGTGAGGGCATTATAAGTACTGCTTTTAAACCTTCGCCGCTGTTATTTCACTAACTGTTGAAGTAAAGTTAAACATGCGTGCCTTGCTGAGAAACAATAGTTGGAGATTTTAGATAGCATGGCATACCTACAAACGGACAGATAGCCCAAGAACTTTAATGTGCAAATTGTCTCTACTTAAGATAAGGTCTTTTTCAATAAAGCTCTTAAGCGCCTTTGGATATTAAAACCTGAAAACGTGATATTAGTATCCAGCAACCTATTTGTGGTTAGAGATATGGAAACGTCACCGAAGCATTGCATAGTGAAGAAACAGTGTAAGGACCTGTAAGGCATGAAACAAAACTGATGTCGGACTGAAATAACAAATATAAATAGTTTTTTAAAGAAGCAAGGAACCGTATTTTCCGCACTATCGCATTTTTGGACCTACTGCCTGAAAGGCTTGTCCAGTGCAAGTTAGTTAACAGTGAAGAAAGAATGCTTTGTTCATTTTAAACGAGTGAGTAGGATGAGCTCCAGATTTAATTAAATCGCGTAATTGCCAACCAGTAGTGGGATATCATGGCACACGCGGTTAACTCGGCTTTGCCTGCTATCTGTCTTATTTGGAAATCTTCCAACACTGACTGAAAATCAGGCACTTCTGTCTGCGATTGTGTTATTCACAAAAATACCACACACTCATTTCATGGGGTTTTGCGGATTCCTGAGAAGATGTAAATAATTGCATCCTGCTTTCGTGATAGAATATAAACATGCTTTGACTTGTTTCTGAAAATCCCTCCCAATACGTAAACCTCCCGGTTTCTTATATTTTGTCTATGATTTAGACAAGTCGATGCGAAATGAAAACACAAGGAGGGTAATATTCGGTACATAACATGAAATAGTTTGACTCAGTAAAGATTTCTACCAGCCCACCTATATCAAACCTACAAACTATTGAATTCACTCACCAGCTAATCTTCTCCGTCAGATATAAGCGTAAAAGCTCCAGCTTAAATTAATCAACCTCCGCGTGTCACAAATGGGGATTGTATTCTTAGGACCGATATTTGTTTTGTTATAAAATTTTTCAGGTTACTCATGTTAATCGTGATAAAAACGAAGTGGATCACGCAAATCTTCAAAACTTCAAAAACTCAAAGACATTGACTTAATACGTGCTACCATGTAGGTACAAAAACGGTCTTTTCAGTTGGTAGCTGATATGGCTACCTCAAACTTTTGCGCCATTAGGTCGATCCCTATACACTATATACACTAAATGTTTACCAAAAATAAGCAAAAAAAAAAAGGTAATCGAGCACCAGAATTCAGAACTGATTAATAACCTTTCCTTTAATTTGTTTTAGTTGTTTAGTGATAAGCCAGTTGAGATATAAAAAAATGCCCACAGTAATCGCGTCTTGCTGATAATTATTCAAAATTGTTTCCAACGAAAAAAAAACTAGTGTAAGGAATGAAGCTAAGGGACGAAGCAAAGGGTGAGGCAGTGGCAAGAGCATTCAGCTCCCAGCAATGTCATATGAGGCCGGCTCAGTTTGTTGTTGGTTTTTTGTCCTTGCTCCGAGGGTTTTTTCTCCGGGTTCTCCAGTTTTCCTTTCTCCGCAAAAACCAACACTTGTAAATTCCAATTCGATCGGGGAACAGTGGATAAAGAGCCACTTTGTGGAAATGCCACTGCAAATTTCGATTATCAATCGATCGTTCTTTCCTTCGTTCGTTCGTTCGTTCGTTCGTTCGTTCGTTCGTTCGTTCGTTCGTTCGTTCGTTCGTTCGTTCGTTCGTTCGTTCGTTCGTTCGTTCGTCTGTCTGTCCGTTCGTTTGTTCTGACCTCTGTTCACTGATACATGGTTCGTACATCGAGTGCTTAGTAGGTATATTGCTTTGCAAGTTAACGGAAGCACAGTTCCTGCCACTGAGTTTTTTCTTCCGCTTACTAAACACGTTCATTTTGTGTAAATGACGTATTCAAGTCTTAACACCTAATTTTAGTGGTACTAGGTTTTCTATATCCACTTTATTCAAGGAAAGTTCAAGGCAGTTCAATTCTTATTTTGTTCGCCTGTTTTTGTTTTCAGCTGTGAGGTGCGGCCAGGTCCAGAGTTTGTTACAAGATACTTCAAAATTTTACGCAACGCGACGTGGGAAGGCTATTTCCATCGCTACAATGACTCGCAGTGTTCAGAACCCAAGTTAAGTCTTCATTTGAGAGGATTTTACAAGGTGTCGGATGAACCTTTAGAATCTATTAAAGGCAGCAACAAGGCATTCTTTAACTTCACAAAGATAGAACTTTATCCACATAATGGTCACGAACAGGAAACAGCCGTCAATGTATCAACCAGGCACTGTCCAAATACACTTCGTGTTGTGAGAAGTTTACGTGCCACCGACGTGTTTGAAGTCGACATCAGAGCGTTCAGGAAACGAGCTTGTCGAAATGCGTTTGGATTCTTAGAATCGGAATTTTCAGCATTAAAGCTCGAGACTAGAAGAAAGAAGAGCGCCAAGTTTGACAAGCTTTTCTTTGGTGAGGTCCCTACTATAAGAGTTACGAGGAAGTACAAGCCCAAGTCTTACCAGCTTCCTCTACAGCGGTACAACGCCAACTACAACTGCACCATCTGCATAAAAATTCGATCAGGAACTGGTGCACGGCCCCCAAAGCTTCCTCAAAAACCACCCCGTGCTGTGGTATTGGACGGCCAGTGGGCCAGCACAACGTGTGAAGCAAGCCCAGGGGGAAATTTCTTAACCCGCCACTTTAATTTTACCAGACGGACGGGAAGACGGGCGTACGGACGGTGGGAATGCCATTACTTCTTCTATTTGGATTCCGAGTGCAAGAAGTTTGACTTTGAGCTAAACGGCAAAGGAGTATTTTCCGATGGCATTCCTTCCAAACCGGTGGCCGGAGCCTATGACTACGTGTTTACAATGGAGCAAGCAGCCATTACTCCATTCGACTCCGTCACCACGCGAATCTTAAACACCGCAGAGCCTAAAACATGTGGTCAAAGTGGCGCGTGGAAAACACATGTCAAACAGGATATCACAGGAACCAAAGGCTGTCGAATGTATGGCATCTCCCTTCCCCATACTGAATACGACCTGCTAAAGATGGACACAAGTCAGCAAGGCAACAGACTGTTGTACGTTGGTCAACGTGCTAGTGATGGATCAGACCCATCCTCTCCGACAAAAAGACCAACATCTTTCCAGGTACCACTCGTGGAATGTAAATCATTCAAGTTTAAATTTGTGCCTCCGACAACTCGCCCGACCACTCGCCCAACGACCAGATTTCGTCCGCCCGTGTTTCCCATTGCAACAAACCCAACTTCCAGACGAAAAGAAACGACTACCAGAAGACGGACTGATCGAGAAACTCTCCATAAGACAACGCACAGGAAAAATGAGAATGATGACAACACGCGGAGGATAACAGGCGATGTTGAATTTGCTTCCCGTAATACTGCGGCCAGCTGGTCATCATATAAACTCTTGCTGATACCAAGCATGGTCGTCGCTATTTTCTTGTAGACTTGAAAGAAGACATTGTACGTTTTATGTATTAAAACCAAATGGTAAAGCTAAAGCCGTTTACAACATGGTAAAAGAGTCACGATTGTCATAAATAAAACGTAGATAACTGAGCTATTCTTGATGATCACGTAGATGGCAAATTTTGTTAGTTTAAGTTCTCTGACATAAGAATGTTGTTGCATAGATCTAGAGACACCAAAAAATGCTGTGTTTGATTCCATTGCTCTACTGAGACACTACCAGAGTTTATTCATCAACTTCTTGAGACAACCAAATGAAGCTGAAAATGAGCATGATGAATATTCAGGCGAACTCCATGCAAAGATCGGCGGAATAAGTAGATTTATAATTGCCTGAATTCGAACACAGCAGCAGTTAAAAAACAAAACTTGTTGAGAACAACAAGTAGCATGTATGATACAGTTTATTTCTTCATCACGTGTTTCTACCAGTAGTAAAATGGCAGTTAGATAGGATGGTGGCCTGATTTTCCACAACGATCTGATTACTTCACGAATATATCTTGCGCGGGGTGAATCTTCATAAAACAGACTAAATACATAGGACGAAAAGAAACGCTGAGCGAAATTTCTCGTGTAAGGTTATTCTAAAAGAATTTGAGAGATTTCTTAAAATGTTGAAAACGTCACAGCATTTCAGTGATTTATAACTTAATGTTTTGTAATTTTGCCGTAATTGCCATTGATATACCAATTAGAGACAGTATATTTCTTTGTTTCGGAATTAATTAAATCTGTGTTCCTTAGTGCTTAAAGCATAAAGGATTACAAGTAAAAAGAACTCCGTCCAAAAAAATGTATTCCAGGAAGATAAAATACCTGTTTTAAGTTTTTAAACGCTTTTTTCTAGGACCATAACATTTCTTATTTAATGCATTTAGAACGCTTTGTTCCTGGCTTTGTTGCACATCAAAAAATAAAATGTAGTTTGTCGTGGACGAAGAGACAGAATGTCACCAATGGAATATTAGGTAATGTACAAAATACCAGTGAGTGTTTCAAAGATAACAGTTAGTTTTGTAATCAATGTATCATTGTAAAATTAAATAAGTTAACGGACACTTTTGTAGATAGAATAAATTTTCAATAAAAGTATTGAAATGTTGGTAAAACGCTGTTCCTAACTCGCGTCTTACTCTGTACTAGCTTACTCCAGATCCATACACCCAAACTGAGTCTATGTACTCTTCCTACACTCGTTGTCGTTCCAGTGATTGCTGCCACATTTTGTTCCAGATTGGAATATATGAATCCATGTCTGCAGCCCTCTCTCTTAGCTTAAATCACCATTGATTTCCCTGCCAAAATGAACTGGGTTAGTCAGAATATCTGTATCCATGGGTGCCCTCAGATTATTTTAATTTTTAATTAAAGGATTTTTAAGTGACGGGAATGAGATTGATATTTTGAAACGAGTTTCAAAATCTTTAAAGTTTTGAATTTCTATCGTTTTTTTCGCATACGTTAGAAACGATCATAGTTTACTAGATGAAGGCAGCACTACCGAAACGTCTATTTAAACTTTCACGGCTTGTAAATGAGGCCAATGGTTGGACCAGTCGGTATAAAACACGCACTGCGGACTACGGACTTGGTATAAAACACGAACTCAAGGTATAAACCGCGGGCTACGGACTGCACTCTGGGTATAAAATACGGACTAGGATATAAATGGCGAACTATAAGCTGTGTATAAACGCGAACTGAGTGAAAAAATAATTCTGATTTTTCTCGCCAAAGTATCTTACAGTCAGAAAAGCTCGCTCGAGGGTTACTTTATGATCTTTAAGTTAAGAAAATGTCTGATGCACGTATATAGGCATACTTCATAAAAATCATAACTCTGGGCTACACTTTTCGTAAGCCCCCAAAAGGCCATCGCAATTCCCCGTCACGATTATACCCGCGTACCGTCCCCCGGGAAGCGTACATATATGTATACTGAAAATCATTTAGATGCTTATGTTTTCAAAAAGATGACTTTGAAAGTTTTCTTTGAAATCATTTTCAATTTATTTTTTTTAGGTCACAGTATTTGTGTATCTGAAGAGCAATATTCAGCATTATGATGTATCAAGTGTTACATGTGTTGCGCCGGCAGAAGTTAATATCCACTTGTCTAGATTTGACACCAATTGCTAATGTTACAATACCTTATTATAGGAAATTAACGCGAATTTGGAAAATCCGCGTTAATTTAAGTCGCGTAAATTTTCGTGAGCGCTAATTTTCGCGCCCTTAATTTAGTGGAGCGTTAATTTCCGCGCCATGAATTAAGTGGAGCGCTTATTTGGATTTTTTTAGTATTGTTTTACCAGGGTGGAGATCCACCAGTATCGCTGGTGCTGAAAAGAACGCTCGAAGTAGCGAGATTCGTTTGGGCTTTGGATTTCGTTAACTTGTTAACAGTGTGTTACAATAAGTTTGTTCCTCTTGTCTCTACAAGTTCAGTTTCTTGTGTGGTCGCGTTAATTTCCTTCATTTTGAAATTTTAGCACCTCTTTCGCGTTAATTTCCTTGATTGGAAAGTAATTTTCCATCACTTCGCGTTAATTTCCAATACCTTAATTAACACGAGCGTTGATTTTCCTACAATAAGGTAATTCCCCGGGGGCGGGGGGCACACGCACGGTGATTTGCCAGTGTCGTTCACATGGCGTCGTATTTCCCAGTACCTGCACTGTTCCACAAGCGTGTTTTGACGATCAGGAAATAAGCATTTATTTTGGCCATGATATATGAGCCACTTGAGCCTGCAGCCGAGTCGTCGTTAATTGTAATACCTTTATACATTGAACCAAAAGTGTCCAGGGGGGATGATTCCATATAGTACCGCTATAATACTCAACACATCCCCGTGGTCGATATTTGTAGTAGATAGCAACCTCGTCTCCAGGGACATTTTCGCTTGCCATCTTGGAAGCGGAGATTGCCCTGGGGACCTGGCATTCCCCTTGAACAGGCTATCACACTTGCATGAGGCTTGTAATTGCAATGTAAATCCCTCTATAACTTTATTTTGAAATCGACTAAAATAACCTAAAGTTGCCTAAGACCGCCTTAAGTTGAGTCTAAAATCGCCTAAGGTCATCGGATGTGATGATGATTTTACTCCCAATTTTTCTTAAATCCATTTAAGTTGCCACAAAAGCCATATGTCTTCTAATTTTGCGGTGGTTGAAGGTCCTACAGTACATGTAGAGCAGGCTTCTGAAACATGTCCTGATATTTCCGGTAAAAGTTTGCTTTAATCCTGTTATAAGACTCTAAAACAGGATTAATGTTACAGGAAATAGTGTTGATTTTTAGTCGAGGCTTGACGAATAAGATTAAGTGCGTTCTGCTTGGATGGTAAAGGGTGGAGAACAAAGAACAACTGAACAGCGAATTGCCAGGATGCCAAAAAGAATTTTTCAGTCCCAAGCATGATTTCATTTTCTTTTTTTACTTCTAAGAACGTGAAATTGTATTGCTACTTTTGAACGGTTCGCCACTTTCAAAACCTTTATGTATAGCGGTATATCTGTCTTATTACTTCTAAGACCTGGGCTTTACGAAGTGCCCAGAACAATGTCATTGATCCAATTAACACTGGTTCCGGTCTTGCCCCTCTTATTTCTTACAAACAATGCAAACAAGCCAATTCAACATTTTATGATTAAAACAGAATAATTAACTTATATCATAGCAAAGTTCAAAAACGGATTATGACACCTATTTTTACTTTGCAATGAATTTCCAAGGTCTTATAAATGAAACTTTTTTCAACTGGTAACAAAATCTCACGACAGGACAGGATTTACATTTTGTATTTTCTTTTCTACCGTATATGGGAGCAATCTGGTTGAAATTTTAATGTAATGTCCATCCATTAATTCTAACTTTTTGTCGTTATTAACAAAATAAAGTGCTTCGTTTCAGTATAATATACTATAAAGGAAGACTGCGGGTAAGATAATGTAAAAGGTCTGCCATAAAAGGGTTATTTAGGTGCTTTCCAATTTGTCTTCCCCGGGCAAAATCTCCGGCCTTCCCCTCAGTTCCTCGCAGATTGAAAACGTACTGAGTTAGTCTCAGTACAGGCCGCATGCCCAGGATTGAATGATAATAAGATACAAGCTCGCAAATATGATAGGCATCACAAAGTGTCTTTGATAATCACCAAAACGCACATTATTCTGTCTCATATGAAACAATATCGAAAATAAATATAAAAATGTCAAAAAAACACGTCAAATACGAAGTACTTGTAACAGAATGCATACACTCAACTCTCTCTTACCGAACACCTCTATAATCAGGGATGACAAGACAGACACCTGACGGTGTTGGTCCCTGCCGTTTTTCAGTCCTTTTACTATAAGAGTCCTATAACTAAACAGCCGAAAAGAAGGAAGCTTAAACGCTGAATGTTTCTCAGCCCAATTGCTTCACTAGCTAGTACTAGTACTAGCTAGAACTCACTTTGTAAATGATTTCAGTTTTGTCCTCTTCCACAGCCGTCCTTCGCTGCCCTTTTAATATAATAACCAAAGAAACTAGGAAATACACCCTTGGTTGATGATCAACCTCGTTCCCTGGGAACGAGGGCAAGGTGGAGTCAGTGAGAATGGACAATCCATTGATCAACTGTGTAGAGAATGTAAGCTGTGAGAAGCGTATATTCGTTGTTTTGTATTCGACCCGAAGCCATATGGTCCACGTAGCTCCATGTGGACGGTCGTTGTTTTAATATAATGCCCCAAAAGACCTAGTTCTTTCGCCGACCTTTTCGATGTATTTTCTCTGTTTCAGTAAGAACGTTTAAGCTGAGAAAAATCTAAATTTTCATATACAATTTTCCAAAAAGTTGTAAGAGTGTTCAGCCTCAGCCATACAAAATACGTTCTTATAAAACGAAATGCATTCACCAGTATTGCAGATAACTAATATCCGATGATTGATCTGTGTGGAGTATAATGGGACACGGGTAGAATATGTTTCGACTTCACCCGGGCCCAGGTAACCAGGATGAATTGACTGTTATCTGATTAATATCACTTGTAGAATTGAGACACGTTTTTGTCGACGATACCTACTATCGGTATTCAAGTTATTATTTTAGTTTTACAAAAATCTGTAGGATCCCAGCATAGCATTGTAACTGGAGTCATAAAAGCGACTTTTTCTTTAAATTCGGTTTTCATACAATGCTTTCTAGTTCAGCTCAGTTAATCAGTCTTCAGGCGGAGATCCAATACAACTGTGTTGACATCTTTGGACGGTTCGAAAGTATTTGTTTTTTAATTTTTTTTCTTAATCATAAATCCAGTGGCAGTTTACACAAATCAGTGTAATTTGTCTCTGTCTTGGCTGATTTACTAGCAAGGTAAACAAAGAGCCGAATTGAGTTAAATATATTAGGGATTAACTTTTAATCCTGAAACAGTGCGTGCAAATCGCACCTGAAACGAGATAATAAATAGTCTAATTGAAAAATACTTCTGGCAGCTATCTTCTGATCTTGGCAACCTTTGCCGCAGCAAATTGCCTTACAAGATGTGAGAATTACACTGATAAACGGCGGACTTGTCTTTTTGAAAGTACCGCTCACGAGATTTACTCTTAATTAAATCACCGAAGAGTTAGGTAGATTAGATACCAGCAGAAAGAATTGACTGGCGGCTAAAGGAAGGATAAACCATAAGTAAGTCAAATGTAACAAGCAATTTAGAGATTTGGGAAGAATCGTTTCCAAATTGCATTAGTTAATTTATATATATCTATGTATATATATCCCAAAGTCTTTTTCGCGGTTTAAGGCATGAATGCAGTCCTTCACAGTGGACCCTTCTAAGAATTACGATGACAACTACATACGAAATAATTCTCAGCCAAAAAATTCAAAATTTAATACGAATTGGTCTGGTTACTATAAAGAGTGTGAGTATTTCTGTTAAGGAAGTAAATCAGTAATAGTGAAACATCTAGAGAAATCCACAAGCGTTCTTTGTCCAGGCTACTCACGTCCTCCTTTCATTTGCGTGCACTTACTCACGTACCATTTCCTGAACAAACAAAAATGATTCAACCGCACTGTGTTTATTGACTGAAGTGCCACTAAAAGGTTACTAAGGTTGCTACTTAGCGGTTTTTGGTGTAATTTAGTTTGTGTATAGTCTGATAAAGGGGCGTTTTTAGCACTTGAACTATCACCGAGGCGCGCCATTTTGATGGAAATACGAGACAAAATTCACTCTGCTTTGACTTGGTTTGATTGATGATTTCCGACCACTACTTGAATATTTTCAAGAACTCTCTCTGGTACTTGACGTGTATGATTTAGAACTTCTACATTAAGAAATAAATATTTATATGAAAAGTCTTAGAACGCACTGAAGTGATTAATAAGTTGAACCACAATTCGTATTTTACTCGTATTTTTGTAGAGATCTTTGCATGGCCAGTAACAATCTCAAGCTTTTTTTTTATATATTGATCAATTAAAATCCGATTAAAGCAACGGGAAGTAAAAGTTCTTTTGAAGAATAAAATACATGTTATTGATTCGCATTTTCAATATCGGAGTTGTTGACTAAAGCCAATTGAGTTGGTGAGCCTAATTATTTTATGCACAGTCAGGCTGAGACAGGAACACGATAAGTATGATCAGGCATGATTCAGTGATTCGATTCTGATCTTACAGTTAAAATAAAATTCACGAATTCAGTGTTACCTGCATCAAAAAAGTAAAAAACAGTCCTTTAAGCAGCCTTCAGAGAATTAATGAAATTTTAAAAATCTTTAGGGGCTACGTACAGTGAAGTATGTTCAGAATTTAAGGAGTTACGTACAGTGAACTATGTTCAGAAGTATAAAATCTCGAGGAGGGAGCGGTGTTCGGTATTCAGTTCTTGTTACTACCTTACCCAGCGTGCGGAAAAGAAACACTTTATTCCTATAAAACCTGCAACTGTGTAGAAATAGCCTGATTAGCCATCGCGAAGGAAATAGGGACGAGTAGAATAATGATGTACTGTACATAGTTGTGTGGTTTACTCGTCCTAAATATAAAGGCCGATCGAATGTCACTTAATTTGCGTGATTGTATCATGATATCATAGCTTTTCGAAGGTTATTATAAGATTTCTGTCATTGCTTTGTTTTTCGTTGTCTCATAAAGTCAAAGCATGCAAAGCTGTGAGTATTCTATATCCATGACACAACAAATATATCGCTTCATGTTTATTTAAGGAGGGCCTGGTGCGAACCAACCGAATGAAATATTTCACTGTATGTTATGAGCTTTGAAGTTACAAATCTCAAAATATAAAACAATCTTTGCGTGTACATACTGACAATAGAGATTCTCCAACCCATTTTCACAATTTACATACGCAAGACCTTTCAAAACAACTGGAGATGTCACTACCCCAGTCAGTACCACGACACAATGACATGGTAATAAGATCCAGTTGGGTAACCATTTAGGCTTGGGAACTACAAATCTGTTATAACAGATCACTTTTGACTTTCCCGTAATAAATACGAGTAGAAACAGAATTGTATCTGACCGGCTACGTCCCCATCTAAGTACATAGATTAAGATCCCGTAAAGCTAAGTTCACAACCCTAGTAATATTTCCCGCCAAATTGGAGTTCCCAACCTTATATATGAAATACAAAAAGAAAACGAATGAAAACCCTAAATTAGCAGTGCTTAGCAATCGCTCACAAACCAAATGCGCTTAGAACGGAGGCCAGAGGGAAAAATGCATAGGAAATCTGGGTAGGAACCACGGCTCAAATTCCATGGAGTTAGAAGCACATCCAGTTTGACGTTTTACAGAAGAAAAAAAACGCCGATTCTGATGCCAATACATCTATGAGTGATACACAACCATGAGTCATGGCTTAGCCTGTAACCCAGGCCCTGTTGTATCTCGTGCCGACAAAATATTTATTTCAGCTTTCTTCGCAGGCTCATTCAACACAAACAACACATCTCCACGACAGGAAACTTGAGATTGTAGAGAAACCGGGTGGTTCTGATCGAAAAAAAAGCAAATCTAGACAACTATAGTACTCATTTATCAGTGAAGGTCAAAACAGCTTTAATGCGATCACTACGCGTGCAGTGATTCTGGTAAAATAATCCAGATTAAATGTTTTATTGACTGGATAGGCAAGACTAAAACGGGAAGTCGGGACCTTTTTCATCGACAGGACTAGATGTGCCGCGAAACAAATCCTTGTTTTAAACAAAAAAAAATAATAATCCCCTGTATTAAGCCTGTCTGCATTAGCGAGAGTTCAAGGATCTAACATAGGAGAGTAGCGCCAGTAATTCGATTTGAACTCAAACTTGTTACCAGAGAGGACAAGTCATGAAAGGCGGTAGACTTCAAGTAGCCAGCCGACAGATATTGAGTTTAGGGCCTCACGTGACATGAGAAGAGAAGAGTGCTTTGTGCATGTTTATAGGGACCTTGAGCAAGAACGACGGCAACGCCAAGGACAACGCCTAATGAAAAATGAATATATATTTTACTCAAGAATCTCGCGATTATCCAGGTGTATCTGTTGGTTCAGGAAGTAGCTCCAGCTGAATATGTAACGAGAGCGTTCAACCCCAAATTAAAAACACGAACATTTAGCTGTCGTTGTTCACGTTCTCCAAAATACGCAGAAGAAAAGTACCAAGATTCAAAACGCACGTGCAGAGATATATTATATTCTGCTCATTTATCCTTTTGTTTGGTGACGTTCTCGTTCACGTTACCGCACGAGTTTGCTTGTTAAGCTCCCTAATAATAAATACTTATGGCAGGCTGATCAAAACAGCGTAGCGACCAAAACTAAACATTTGATGGGGAGGAAATAACATCAATAAAAACTGCGTAGCGTCTTGTTCTTGGGTGATACAAATGGAAATTGTTTTCATTACTTAGCCACCGCAATGAAAACATCAACGACGAAACTTCGGTAAATCTGCACTAAAGGACGTTCGCGTTAATTGTCTTTGCGCATCCTTACTGCGTACGTAATTCATGTCGGAACGTCACGCCGAATTGGGGTCGTTTCGCCCGGTATATCCTATTAAGTTCGCTCCCACCGATCACTAACGTAGTCACACTTTTCTCACATTTAAAAAACGAGAAATATTCAAGGTCGTACATTTGGAGCGAGCTCGGTCGTACTTGGGAGCGAACACGATAAGTGTATTTAAACTGAAAGGTGTCGATTGGGTGCGAACCTCCTGCTTTCTTTCTACTGGGTGGCAGTTTTCTACAAGTAAAGCTGAATACGCTCATGCATTCATCGAGCGCGCGCTGAGAAAACTTTTCAAACAAATATAGTGCTGGCGGTAGCCGTTACGCGTTAACTTCGCTCGTAGTTTACTCTCTCAAATGGTCGGTTTTGATAAGCTACTTTATTTTGCGGTTCTTGACAGATTGTAAAAAAAATGAACAAAAAGTCAATGTGGGAAGTTAAAAAATTCGTATTTTTTCTCTGCCTACGCGACATCAAATCTTGCCATCTTTCAACTGTCAGGCAAGTGCAAATGTGATCGCTAAATGATTAGGTTTTCTCTAAGAAACATCACCAGTTGAATCAATTTGCTTAATGGATCCGCTTAAATAATATTTAGACGAGAAAATTGCATTTCATTGACAAACAGACACTGTCGCTGTTGTCAGAAACGAAGGCCGATTTTTAAGGTCTTAGGAACCGGTCATTGTCTATCGCCTGAAGGAAGATTTTTTTTTTTTGGGGGGGGGGGGGGGGGGGCATCACACATGTCACATAGTTTTTTGAAGGGGGATCAGGATCAACCGTAATTGACAGGCATTAAAGGGGGGCCAGAAAAAATATGAAAATTTCATGTGGCGGTGGGAAAAACTGATCATTACCCGCGTCAATTGATGGCCGATCGCCTCCTTTTGACGAAAATATGCTTTTTAATGTTTTGGCTTCCTCTCTTATTCAGGCACGAATATCGTACTTATCATATTAGGATATAAATAAAATGGGTTGAATTTGTTTAATTTAAAGTTCCAAGCTTCGAATTCTTTAGAGTCATTTTCAGAGTCAATGGAAACGTTCGATCAATGCGGCCAAACTGGGTGCGGTATACAACAGCAGCAACAAGAAATGTACATATACAAAAAAGTGTTGTGTAGCCCCCTCCATTGACTCTTGGACAGCCTCCCCGTTAAAATCATCAACAGAATTCTCGCCTGAGCTGGACCCTACACCAGTTTACCACCTCCATATTACAGCCTATTTGTGTTAAAAACGCCTAATTCCAATAGCCATAACGGAAGGTCCAGAAAAAGACGCCTGACTAATTTCCCGTTAAACTCAGCACTGCTGGTTGCAACGCTTGTAAAACCATTCTTCTATTCTTCGCTGCTTTTAGCGGGTGGGGGAGGGGATCATGAAAGCTTCCACCACCAATAAGGAGTGGAGGGGGGGGGGGGGATAATTAAAATACTTTATGCCTATATGCTTAATGGGGGGCTCAGGTGAATGCTACGGAGTGGCAACAAAAATCCTAGAATATTTTCGGCTGAGATTTTCGCGCGAACGTCCTCAGGGTGCTCCTCAGGGTTTCATTTCCGTGCCTTTCGCGCGCCTCTCGTTCCCAGTTTTTATCGGTTAGATACAAACAATATGGCGGATGTCAATGGCGGAAAATTTAAGAAGATTATTTTCGATGGCGCTGTTAAGAAGCTCCATGCCAATTGGTCCTCTTTGATGTGAATTTCTAGAACAGTGAAGATATATAAAAAAGGGAAAAGATGGTAGAGATAGTTTGTAGGTAAGCGTTTGTTAAATATTCAGTTACGATAAAAGTAAATGTACAGCGTGAGTAAAATACACACCAAATGAGCTTAAACAAGGGCAGATGGTCTCCTGCTCTCTTTCCTGTGCCTTTCCTGTGCCTTTTGTGTTCAGTCTGTTAAAGGAACTGGCAAAAACGAGAGAAAAGCCTTCAGCACAGTAGTTTTGCTGCATCATTTTCATTCCCACAATTCAAGCATTACACCTGTACCCTCCATTTTGCACCAACAAACACAACAAAACCTGGCACAAAACTTTGCACTTTTCAGTGAGTATACTTAGGCCCTATTTACGTGGAAAGAGGACTAATTATCCTAGTGCTAGGATCATCCGAGCACTACATGTTTTAAGCTTTTGGTTTGCATAAAAAGTGTTGCATTTGGCTCTAGCTCTAGGATCATCAGAGTTCCTCTTTTCTTGTAAACAGAACCTTAAAGAGACACCGTCATAAAAATTCAAAATCCAACAGGCAAAAGCAATAGCCTAATTTTGTTAGAAATTACTATGCCAGTGCCCTGATGCTACAAAAAGTGTCATCATGAGTTTTGCATGCACAAAGGTCTGACAGACAGTTTTCAAATTCTTCCTAAAATATTTACTTGACATTTTTCATTTTGGTGTTAAAGTTACATAATTTGTGTGTACTAGTGTTGCAACTTTAACACTGTTTTGACCTAAAAATGCAGCTAAATCCTAATGATAGTGCCCCATACCTGTAAAAAGGATCATAAATGGTGTAGTCATTATATATTTCAGTGCTTATAATCAGACCAAACAAATGAATACATGTACTAATAGAAAATAATGAAATGATTGTCATACATGTTAATGATCAACTATCAGTTACTAATTAAAGATTAAAAAAAATTAACATGGCCTATTGAGCACATACAGTCATACATTATGTTTAAATTTAATTGGAATTGTAGCCTTTAAACCATGGTTTAGGCCACATCTTTCATAAAGACCTAGTCTAAACACGATATTAAGCATTTGACCTCAAGGGTTTACAAACCAAGAAGGCCAAAACATCTCTCTGTCTGTCTGTCTGTCTGTCTGTGGCAGGTAGACACCCTTCTGTTTTTCATTGGCTATGTACACGTTATCTTTGTGTTCTTTTGTTGTGCAGGTGTAGCTGCATCCCACATGGCTTTGATCTTTTAAACTTTTACACGACCTTGTTTTGATTCAACTGACCAAGGCAAAAATTGGTTCACTTCCATTTACAAAAGAATTAAAGCATTTTTAATCCATATTGACTGTTAATTATCCTATTAATTAAAAACATCTGATTTTCAACAGCACCCTAGCCTATGAATTCTATTGTGATGTCTTGGAGCAATTTTGAGGAACTCAAGGTGACTTTGTTGTTTTATTATAACCCTGCATAGTTGGGCAAACATTGAACTCAAAAGTTGAGTGAAATCAATGTTAGAACAGATTGTGACTCACTACCGGTATGTACATATATATGACTACCTCCTTACAGAAATTTGCCAGGAAAAAAGTAAATGCCAAGAAAAAAAGACCTGCATCTAGTGTAGGTAAGTGTGAGGAATGATGAATTCAGTTATACATGTACAACAGCTATTTCTCTTCATCTTCTTAATATCTAGAATGATTCTATTCACTACCTGGGTACTAGGCAGGCTGCATATTGGAGGCATTTAAGGTGCTTATTTGTCAATTGCCCTTGGTTAACATCTTCTCTAAAATCCCCAAACTTGAGTCTTGCTTCTTATTTCATCTCAAAATTTCTTGGTTAGTGTATGCAACTTGTGTTGCAAAAAAATTGATTTATTTATCAAGGAAAAAAAACAGTTCAACACAGCTTTTGTTGCCATACTACAAAATATTAACCTTCAAAATAGAATACCACATAAATTTGTTTAAATTGTGTTTACCTTAAATAATATTTTTTGCCTATCTTTTACAAATGATTATTGCTGCTATTTGTAATGTTTTGAGCCTTGTCATTGCATAAACAGGATGGCAAAATCCATCAGCAAGAAAAAGGAGGCAAACCAACAATGAATCACTTTCTTTTGTGGTAAGTGAGTACAGAAATTATTACTGTACGACGCATAGCACTGTAACTGTCTCTCACTGAGGTCACCAAATTTTCTAGATACGAAGGAAAATGCTTAAAATACAAGTTTTCTCTCTCATTTTGGCCAATTTTTGGGAAGAAATTTTGAAATATTTGACACATGTCTGTGGGTGAATCAACAGAGCTCAGTCCATTTTGAGGTTTGAGAAGAGGTATCTTGAAGAGGTATCCGGTCTCCCGGATTTCAATTTTTTTTTGGTTGGCACCTCTGACTGGTTATCATGATTTTGAGTGCAATGTTTTAGCAATTATGAGTGGTTTTTTTTTCAAATAATTTTGTAAAAGGAAAAAATGTTCTAATTATTTGAAAATAATCCATATACACATACAACACTAGACTGTTTATAAGCCTATGGGCCGTGGTAGAAGGTCTTTCCAAAAATGTTCAACAGTATGAATTCCCAAACCTTTCATTAACATTGGGAAATCTTTGGTAAATTAATATTTCCAGGGTGTTCTTTAGCAATCTTCAGTAATAGCTGACAAAAGTTTTTGCAATCAGCCAATCTGAAGGTAGTAATTTTTTCAGTCTTTTCAAGTAGAACCATTTGCATATATCATATCCCACAACAAGACAACAGTGACAAATCAAAACAAAGTGCTATTTTACTCATTTTCTTGTTGGATATGGCAAATTACCTGCATTTAGTTATTTATGAATTAACCTAACTTGTTGTTAGTATTATGATATTAAAGTAAGTGCGTTGGACTCTATCTTTTTCTTTATTTTCAAGTCAAACATTGAAAGTACCAGTGAGATTGAGGGTTTTTCAACTGATGAAGAGAAAGAAGAGGAGCTTCTGGATTGTAACTTGGATTTTACATCCAGGTGAGAATCAGTATCTAATTTACCCCATGTGACATGTATAAATTGGGTTGGTACAAAATGTGGACCCACTATCTGGACCCCCTTCTGGAGCCCATCTGGAGCCCATCTGGACCCTCATGCATGTGCACCCCCTCTTGTTCATTCCGAAATGAGTAAAATAGTTGAAGTTACTGAAATATACCATACCAAAATCTTCTTAATTTAAGCACAATACCGCATTGAATTATTTGAAGGAAAAAGGTGAAGAATGGAACAAATAATATTCACATAACTTCCTCTAAAATCCCTAAACTTGAAATTCTCAATACTCAAGAGAATCATTGAACCAAAAATGTCTTGGTTAGTGTATGTAATGACGGGGTGTTGCATTTTTCTTTTGCAGGAATCTAAGTAAGCCTTGTGTTAAGAGGAAGTACTCCAGTAAAGTAAGTTCACCAGCTTTTATTTTTCTAGAGATAGTTCAGTATTGCAGGAGGTTGACAAATCAATGCTTGCAATGACCAATGGCCAACAAAAGCATCAGCTACTTCGATTCTCTCTACTTCTCTCAGGGAAATCGGCTACATGTACTTTTTCCTTAATGCAACCGTTTTTTGAATCCTTTTTTGACCAAAACAATAATCACCATAATGATTATAATCAGTAGGAATTTGCAGTGGCATTTACAGAGAGTGGCTCTTTATCCACTGTTCCCTGACTGAATTGGAATTTAGAAGTGCTGGTTTGTTTAGAGAGAGAAAAACGAGGGTACCCAGAGAAAAACCCCCGAAGCAAGGACAAGAACCAATGTTCAACAAACTCAACCCACATGTATGATACTGGCCCAAGAATTGAACCCAGGCTAAAACAGTTGTAGCCTGCAAATCTTGGCAGATTTATTGGAAAACCCCCAAGCTACACAGGCTAAAACAATTGTAACAAGTAAGATCAAGAGTTTGAACAGTAAATATACACAATCTAGGTATATACGAACTGGTAATTAAGACGAGTAACATGCTGTGTTTTGTTGAGCAAGTTAAAAAATAAATGATAAATAAAATATACTGAAGTACTGAATTCTAAGCAGTCTTATGGAAGATACATTATCCATGATTTTTTTTTTAGCTGAAACCTGTCGTACATGTAATTGACTCTTTTTTTCTTTGTTGTTTGTGAAGGCAATAAGTACAAACATCATGCTGACATTTGTACTTATTTCTTACAAGTGGTTTTTGTTCTCAACTGAGTGGAGCTGAATAACAAATTGCTCTTATTTCTTTTTTCATTGTAGTGGCGAACTCTTTCAGACAGAAGGAATTTTAACTTAGATGATGAAGGCTTTAGTCATGCTAACACCACAGAAGGAGAAAAGGAACTACAGGGTCGTGAAAGCTGTGATTTAATGCCTGATGGAGCTCATGAGCTTCTGCAATGTTCTGAAACTGCAAAGGAAGATGAAATAGTCTGGGGTGCGAGTGATGATGAAGGTACGTTAGAAACAAATGAACTTTCATTAATTGGTAAAAGAAATGGAAGATGCAATAAAAATTAGCTATGATTAGTGTGTTTTGACTAACTGTTCTGTTAAGTCTAACTGTTTTTTAAGTCATTTGAAAATTTAAAGTGGCCTAAGATATTTTTAAAGTTTAAAGTGGTACTGAACCCCGCACGGCTACAAATTCATAAATTTGATTCCTTGGCTAAAAATTATCAATATTGACTGCAGTTTAGATTTTCTCATTGAGACCACAGCATCTAGATCAGTTACACTTGCACTGAGAAATTTGATCAACTGATGAAGGCTGATAGTATCAATCAATTAACCAGCACATGAGCCACTCATCTCTGACAAGCAACATGAAATGAAATGTTCATGTTGTTTTTTCCTCACTCTGTAATACTTTAATTTTCAGAATTGCCCAGCAGTATTTTCTGTGATGGGGTAGGCAGTGATGACACTCACTCAGAAACAAAGCATCCAACACCAAAATTACCTCAAGGAAAAACATTGACAGGAAGGATATCAAACAACATCCAGCTTTCAGAAAGCACTTTATCTGTAAGTACAGTCAAGTATTTTATTTCTATTGCATTCGTGCAGCTGAATGTACATAAAGAAAATGCTGTTCAGCAGCCCCCCTTGTGGTGGGCATACATGGCAGCCTGGGGGTTGAGCATGCAGGGGTCCTTGTGGATTACAGCTTGGTCTTTGACATCAAATCATTTCAGGTGTGTTCTCATTGCCTGACTGTCGTTTGTACTTTTACTTCCTCGCCCCCCCCCTCCCCAAGTATCCGTACACTGTTCTCAGTGTGGCAGTGCCCAGTGGTTTCCGCTCACAAGGTTGTCATGGTTACCCTGTGGGCTGGGTTCAAATTGGCCATGTTCTAAACGAGCAGGGGACTGGGTACAAACATATTTTTTCTTGGTACGAACATTCAATATCAATTGAATTGAAAATGGAGCACGTCATCTGAAAGAGCATCCAAAAATTAGTAAATTCACCAAATTTGATGGTTATTGGTTTAAACGCAAAGGCATGGCACACTTTTAAAATAAGAGAGCTTAGTATGGATTGGAGGACGCCTGTCCCTCCAATCCATACTAAGTGTACCATGCCTTTGGGTTTAAACCAATAACCGTCAAATTTGGTGAATCTACTAATTCTTGGATGCTCTTTCAGATGACATGCCCCATTTTTCAATTCAATCGATATTGAATGTTTGTACCGAAGAGAAAATATGTTTGTACCCAGTCCCCTGCTCGTTTAGAACATGGCTAATTGCTTGTGGCTCCACCATCCTTGTAATAATGAATATACAATAGCTTGGTCTCCCAATAAAGAAACTACTATCCAATGGCTGCATTCATGTCAATTTTAGAAGAAAATATACACATAATAATCACTTTTCCTGTAGAAGTTGGTAGACACTGATTATTTGAGTTCTAATTCACGTGATCTGTAGAAGTACATGTAATATTCAAATGTTAATATCAAATATTAAATCTACAAACCAGATGAATTAGAACTCAAATAATAAGGTAGGCAATCAGTATGTTTTAATGCTTCCGTTTTGATGCAAGCATGTACCAGTAGAAAACAACTACTCCGACTATGATCTTGAATATGAGATGGTTTATTCGAAGGGATAGCTCCTCCGAAATGTGATTGTTCAATTACAGAACAAAGACTCACTCTGACGCGATTAACAACATTCATGACTATGAGCCTAAATACTGGTTGAAACATAAGACGGCTAGGGTAAACTCAAAAGAGTACATGCAATAATAAACGTCCTGACAGATATAAAAGGCTTATACATTTGATACTAATCTTGTTGTTACACTGTAATGCAAGGTAACATTGTAATGTGTTCTCCTACACAAGCATGCATGCTTTATCATGAATGATTCCTTTAAATACAAGTACATGTACATGTAGCTGGGTGGAGCATCATTCAAGGAGTGCAAGGAATTTAGTGCTAGAAAAAAAACCTACTTACTACATCTAGTACATGAAGCACTAAGCGGACTCAGAAAATTAATTATAATTGATTTGTTTAAGTTAATTAATTTGTTTTCTACCTAGAGAAAAAAGTCTGAAATCATGTTTTGATTTCCTTCATTATTGTCTAGAATCTTATTCATGAATAATTTAGCATTTCTTGTCATAATAATAGTACTGGTTTGTTTGTGTAACTGACCCTTTTTGCTTTTATCAAGGGAGAGGTGATTAGTGATTATCAATCAGATCAAGAGAGTTCACAGGTTTGTTTAAACAGTTTAAAGTACAGTGTATGCCATTATTCTTTGCCCCAAATTTAAGTTAAGAACACAAAACTGATAAAATTTTAATTATTTTTTAAATCTATAAATATCCTTTGTATTGTGAATGAAGATTGATGAGGATTAGATTTGACAAGCAAAATTTGGAAGCTGCTTGTGTGATGGGCAAGCTGGAATTTATGGTTCTTTTTTTTCAAGCCCTGCTTGACCTTGAAAAATAAATAAGCATCCCAGGCAACAAAGCTTTTGAGAACGTCAGTAACTTTTTAGTATAATAACATTGTAAATACTTGTTATATTTTAGTTGAACATCTTTATCTTTAACTGCATCCAAAATAATGTTGTCAGGAACGGCATGTATGTATACTAAGAGTTAATTTCTGTTACAACAGGATACATAACATAATTATGTTGTGGTTTAAATTTATTTTGGTTTAAAATTTTTCAAACCAGTTTGATTTTTATTTCCCTTTGTTTTAGATTATGAGAACAAATTTGAGACAACGAAAAATAAAAATCAAACTGGGGCTGTAATGTCTAAAAAGAGGTAACTTACGTGTATGGCTGGGAAGTTACATGTTAACAAAAGAATCATTAAATTAATCAATTTATTAATCCATGGGAACTGAGCTTTCTCCAGTGATATTGAACATACAGCTATTTTGAGAAAGGTTGTCAGAAAAAAGCATCAAAGTGCACGCGACAAGACCGAAAGGTGGTCTGGGTATTCACTGGAATTTTGCATATTGGCCTAGAGGAAATTTACAAGTTTGTATTTTTGCATGTGGAAAACTTGTTTTTCCCCTCAGGGGCTAATATCTTTAGCTTTACTTTTACTGTCACATGTCTTTGAGTGAGGAAATTCCTTCTCAACTTCAGAGGGGCTAAACGTACCTTGTTTCTACATGTCTGAAAAGAAAGAAGACCTGAAATTCGGGCTTATTTTGTTGTTATATCTCATTGGTATTCAACACGTGCAGAAGCTCAATACGTGTACCCATACTACCTTTCGAAATTGGCTTGTGCAGTTTTGTGCTTTTTTCCAACAACGTTTCTCGAAATAGCTGTATACATATATGTTGAAACAAATCTTATTTTACAGGAGTCCCTCTCAGCTGATATATCGACCCCTACCCCCACTCCTGTTAGTCCTGTGGTTGTTGGGACTCCAAAGACTGCGAGTGAGTGGCTGAAACAAGTACAACAAAAATCACCTCAGAAGAGTGAAGAAGAACAGTCACCTGAGGGGAGGGGTGTCAGCATGAACTGTAATTCTGCCAAAAAGAAAAAAAAGTTTATCAGGTAACGTGACTTAAATCAGAATATCCCAGTTATCAGATATGATCTGTACCTCAGGCCATGCACTATTGCAAGGGTGTGGCCAATGGGGGGTGGTTCTGGGGTGCCCGTACCCCCCCCCCCCCTTTGTGAGATAATTTTTTAAGTAAACAACATACAAGCCTTATAATTCAGGTAGTGAAAAAGCGTGACTCCGAAGAACCAACCTATTATTAATCTTTTCTAGTGCTAGGTAGTTACATACTCCACTTTCAGGACCCAACGTCTGCAGTGGAGCATGTAAGTACCCTGGGTGTGTCACAGTGTGACCCCCCTTTGGAAAATCCTAGCTACGCACCTGTATTGTGATGGTCTCATATCCAACAAGAGGGAGATGGTTATTGCTTTATAAAAACAGCTACGGAATAACAGTAAATGTTGCTATTTTAACTTTACAAAAAAGACTGAAGAGATTTTTGTAATCCACGTTTGTGGCACATGGTGTAATGGCTGATATCTGATGGCAGATAAGTGAACCATTTAAAACTCTAGAGATACATCATCCACTGATGTTCGAGTTTGTTCTCAGGTCTGGCCTAGCAGAGCAACTGCAGCATGTCATTACAAGAGAAAAGTCAGAGAAAGCATTTTGGAATCACAGAGTAATAGACACAGAAAAGAAACAGACAGGTATGTATTGATCAGTTTAAACATTGCAACTCTGTCCTTAAGAATCCGTACATGTACAGGGATTACTACAGAGATCTAATAATGAACAAGTGCTTTTACTCTTTCTCAGTTTCAAAGCGGTACATGAAAAAAAATCAACTACCTAACAATTATTCCACGAGCGCACATTGGATATGAGATGGTAGATAGCCAACGAGGAGCGTAGCGCCGAGTAGACTATAACAATCTCATATCCAACAGGCGCAAGTGGAATAATTGTTTTATTAAACACGCCTAAGAGAATTGCAATATTTGAGCTCCCCAGCCCTTTTTATTGACACGTATCGGCTACGATATTTGTGGTCAATAATATATGAGCTCATATGCCATTGCCTGTTAACCAACTAAAACTCAGGAATCACAATATATCTTTTCTAGTAATAAATAATAATTTTAATAAATATTTATATCCAAGTCTTCCATAATAGACAAAGTATATGGTTGCATATCTCCACTAGCCTGGTATTCAGAGGTACTTTGTACAATTTGTATCGGCGTTGTATCTAGATGTAAGCTAGTATATTTACATTTGTTCTGATTGTGGCTAAGAAATGACAGATGGAATTTTTTACTTTAGCTTTATGCTTTCCTTTTAAAACTTGGGCTTTTGAAACTCCTTCCCGCTCAGAATTTCCAATTGCCCTTCCTTGGGGCGGGCATAATTTTGCTTGAAGTCTCACAACAACAGAATTGTTGTTCTCAACCTACCTGTAGGTACATCCTCGCAGATAAATGGAGCTCTAGTTGTCCAGATCCTGTCTGACCAGTTGCAGGGCTCTCTTCATCTCACACAATGTGTGTTGTACAATGACGACATGGATCCTAACACACAGAAGCTTGTGTTTGTGTTGTTCTCTTGTGATACTTGGAACCAATTGGCACTGCATGTTGGAGCTGTAGTGAATATTCATCCACCATGGTATGTGGTTCCGTTTTAGTTATTGATTTCATGATCACACATCCATTGACAGAGGGAAATATTAAAATTACCGGTGAAAGATTTGATTTGTTTAGAAATGTACATTATTGTACCCGCACAAACTTGAGATTGTTAATAATCCATCTTCTTTCTCGTTGCTTATCTTGTTTGACTATCAAGAATGCTACTTTACTTCGGATGATAGCTTCACCATCATGTAACGTATCGAATTGTAAAACTAAATCCAGTAACTTTTCATACATTTGATTTGTCCATCGTTGATTGACAGGCAGAAACTGGATATAGCAGGTTGTCCATGGCCTGTTCTGCTGTGTACCTACTACTGTGAGAAACATCAAACACCTGCTGATCAGTTACATGAAGTACATTTACCATCAGTCAAAGGTTATAATGTTACTGTCAGTCTGTGGTGTGAAACACTACAGTCATATATGATATCTAAGTGTATTCTTCTATGTTATCGATCAGCAGCTACGCATTGGTTAAATACTGCGTGAGACTTCAGCTGAGTACATTTAGAGAGAGACTCACACACTATACTGCCAATAACAAACAAAATTGCAAAGCAACTTATTTCGATGTTGTTTTATAGTAGTCATACACTTAATTAGCTTCGAGATGGCTATTTTACAAGCATGCCACTGAAACAGGGAAACAAATATTTTAAATGAACATAACATGGTTAAAAATCCCAACTGGCAGAAGGCAGACCAGGCAGCCAGTATACATCGTTGGTGTTTAAAACTGGACGTTTCGGGGCCAATAAGAATATTATACAATGTAACGTATTTAAGAATCCCTAACCAGTTGCCTATTTACAAACCGTGGCCGAGAAGTTAAATTTTGGAGCAAATGCAGCCAGTGACAGGGAGGAAGATTTGAACCGTGACCTCCGGATCACAAGTCTAGTGCCCTAACAACACTGAAGGCTGGCAAGCCGGAACCTCCTTAACTGCTGTAGATATACATGCGAGCTGAATATTAAACACCAGTAACACGTACGTTGTCAATCTTCCTTTTTTCTTTTCAATCTAGGCGGACTATTTATTCCACTCATGCATACATCACCTTCATCGTCAAGCTTAGTGAAATCTCCTCAGAAGGTAACTCCAAAAGAATGGCTATAGCTACTATAATTTGCAAATAATACCTTTGATTCTTTCAAAACATAAAGATGATGTACAGTGACACATTATGAACAATGTCGTTCGTCGTTGAGTGGTTCAATTTAACCTGTGAAACAATATGTAACAGTTAGTGCGTAATAGTCAAAAATTAAACGAAAGAAAACAATGGAATTAGCGTCTAGTAGCAGGAACACGTATTAGTGTAACAGCTATTTCACGGGTTAAGTAAATATGTTTCTCTTTAGGGATTTAAACCTTCAAAGTTACTCTTTGGCAATGCTGAAGACGCAAGTTGCGAACAACAGAACATGGTTCCAACGTCATTAACTACAGTACAACCAGCAAGGGCAGCAAACAACAAACCCGAGACGTCCATACTGAATGCCGTAGAGTCTTGTGGAGGCTATAGCGGCGCGCTAGTCACTTTCCAGTGTATGGTTCAGAGAGTGTACTGTAAGAAAGCTAAACTCGCTAGGGACAACAGGAAGAATTACAGGTACGGAATGCTGCAGAAACACAAGCATAAACACGTCCAAGTTAAAGGAATGACGTTGCAGAACTTTTCCTTTCCTAACAAGTCTTAATCTAGGCTTCGTTTCCCATGTACATATCTTGTGGTTTTAATTTGTTTTTGGTTTCAAATTTATGTTTCCCTTTGTTCCAGATTATGGTAATGAATATGAGACAATGAAAAATCAAAACCAGTTTGACAAATCTAAAACCAAAGATACCTTTCAACCAAAACATATGCACCTCAGTGCCTCAGTCCCTAGACATTCGTTATATCAGAGTTGCACTAACCTCTTCGTTAACTGGACGTGTCAATGGTTAATGTAGTATGGTTTCGGTCATTTGTATCTCAGATGCTCGTTGTTAAATCAAGATCTGAAGTCAATAGCCAAATCAGTGAATGACGATGACAATGACGAAATAAGGTAAGTGGACTTCTGTGAGACAAATTCCTGGCTAATTCTAAATATATTATCAGTGATTACTTTCTGTTCTGTTATTATTCATTGCTTTAATAGATGGACGCTCCTAGTTCAGGATATTCATGGCATGTGTGCTGAAATTCAAGTTCCTCAGAAGTTTCAAGAGTCACGTGACTGGTCAGTTAGTTTTCATTTTTTTCCTCATTACTTTTTTATTATTTTTTTTATTAAACTAAACTCTCGTTACAAATGTAAAAAACAAACATACTTTTTTACACCTAACAGCAGTAACATAGAGTAAATAAAATAAGAAGGAGAAAAAAGAAAAATACAAAATAACAGTTCGTAAAACAACAAAAAAAGGTTGACACAACTGCAATTTTTCATTTATTACAAAAGTATAAGTTATTATCTAATTTGCAGGTTATATATATCGATAACGAGAACTACACGTAAGCTACCAAACTACAAGGAACTAATTGCGACCTTATTAAATGTATATCTACGTTTGTTGCTTATGTTCATGTTCGTTTTGTTTAGTTAGTCAGTTAGTTTTCATTATAGCCACTCTTAACTAGTAACAGAATCGACTATTAAGGAATTCTATCTAAACGAAATTGTCAGTTTGCCAACATACAGTGGATGCATAACTAATTTGGCAACTAGGTTTTACCTTGATAGGAACATTATTCCTCAGACGAAAATAAAGAAGAGTTAAGCGACATAAACAGCTGCTCCAGAAGGTATAGAGATAATTGAAAATACATGTCTGGAAAATCTGCAGGATTGTTGACTTATTGGCAACATACACGAGTCGTATGTATCACAACCCAATACACTGCCAAACTCTGACAACTAGCATTAGAAGAACTAATATTTTGATCTTGAGACTGAAAGGTTAACAAACTGAAAGGAAAATATTAACTTTCAAAATATATTATATGGCTCTATCGCTAGTATTATATTATTTTATGAAAACTTCGGTGACGTTCCGTTTGTTTGCTCTACAGGCATTCTTGTATAGTAAAAGGTGAAGGAAAAGTTTATACATTTTCACACATGCGAGTTATTCAGAGGACAAACAGAATAAGGTACATCATTTATACAAAGACAATTCTTCTTAATAATCATTGATAAAATCACTGGTTAGCTCAAGAGTGTAATGGGTACAGTGTATGATCCTGTTTGTGGAAGCTATGTGTAATGCCAGCCTGGGCAATCATTTCCCAGGTTGCCCAAATAATGTACACATTCAAATTCAATTTAAAAAATCTGGTTTGTATTAACTATCTCCAGCACTACTATAGCCAAAAACAACAATGATTTTAACAAACTAGTTATTTAAACCACGTTACCACGTTGTAGATCAGCTGGATTATTCAGCCTCATACAGTCGCTGTGGCCTTCAAATGATAATGATACAGTGAGCAGTGACAATGGAAGCAGTCAGATTGCTACTCAGGAGGTAACACCGAGCAATGACACAATATTACACCTCTCATTTCTTCAATTTTCTGCAGAATACTCGTGGAAATGTTTTTACTTAAATTTTGTCAAAATTCGCATAATTACTGAATTGTAAACAAATTGCGTGGATATTTCGATCATATTTCTCTATTTAAAAGTGTACAGATCTTTTATAAATTTCGCAGGGAAATCTTAGCGTTACTCTTATGCAGTTCATCGAACTTGTAAGTTTGTTAAGTTGCCTACACAGAAAGGGACAAAGTCACAACATGTACACATACAAGAAAATGTCCCAGCGACACAACCCCTGAAAAGTACCAGCACACACTGCAGTATGTCTAACTTATGCTTTGTGACATGTCTCCTCGTGCGTGTGCACCCTAACATTGTACACTGAGGTCTATTATCCCCCGTGAAACAGCTTTTGTAAAACTACACAAAGTTTTCGCTGCTTGGTAAGATAACGTTACAGCAGTTTTGAACCAATCTCATGTCAGTGATCTCAGGAGTATTGAACCAATCATAAATTGAGCTGTTTGTGTTATTTCCCAATCCATTGATTGTCCTTTGCTTTGTTCTTTGTAATGTCAGAGTGGAAGTCAAGCCACTAACTCGACGTCTCCTCAGAACTTCTGTTATGTTCTAACACTTCAAGAGTCAAGTCGTGTATCAGTTTGTCAGGATCTTGACGTTTGTAGTGAAGGTAAGAGAGCCCAAGCGTGGTACGGAGATTTGTTTTAGCCTTATATAAAAGAATCTTTAAATGCTTTAAGAAATGTAAATGAATATATGTTTTTAAATAGCTCAAAACAAAGAAACTGTAACTTTCCTTTACAGAGTATGATATACTGAAAGATGTTACGGGTAGAGGTTTCTTGTTCAAATTAAGTTCACTGTGTTTCAATAGGGAGCTTAAGCAATGACGACGGCGACGCCGAGGACAACGTATGATGAAAAATGAATTTATATTTTACTCGAGAATCTCGCGATTATCCAGATGTATTCAGTGTATCTATCGGTTTAAGAACTAGCTCCAGCTGAATATATAACGAGAGCATTCAACTCCAAATAGAAAAATCAAAATTTAGCCGTCGTGGTTCACGTTGTCCAGAATACGCAGAATTAGGTCATTTCACGTTGTTGTTTTGCAGAGAACGGCTAGGAAATGTACCAAGACTTCAAACGCACGTGCAGAGCTATTGTTCTGCTCATTAAGCCTTTTGTTTGGTGATGTTCTCGTTGCCGTTGCCGTCGTAGTTTGCTTAAGCTCCCTATTTGATTTGGCAGGACGGCGAGATACCTACATGATTATACCTAATGGGAGTGCACACTGTGTGTGTATTCATATCGTAGTTTTGGATATCAGTGAAAAAGAAATCTACACGTTTCTGTACCTAAAGCTATCTTGCTCCTGCAAGATCACAAAAACGGAAACGTTAAAAAACGTTTTCATGTTTTTTTTGTACAACCTTTATCTTTAAAATGCGTTGCTAAACAAGTTTTTCTTTGCAGGTTTTCTGTACAAACCTTACGCGTTCACAGCATTGTGGGATGTGCTTCATGACAAACACGTTGAAGCTCAGCGTGTCAGTACAGTTGGCAAGTTGTTGTATTGCCGTTTCACTGGCTCATCATCTTTGGATTCTTCTTTTGAACTGTTTGTTACTGATTCATCATTGCAAAATGCACCTGACTCCGAGGGAAGGCCTGATAAACTACTGCGCTATGTTAAAGTTGTTGGAAAGAGTTGCCATGTGTTGCCTCCAGAACTTAGAGAAGTGCAAACAAACTATCGAATGATCCTATCTGCAAAACATTTGTTCTTGAAGGTTCAAGGTATGCTCGGAGTTAGATTTGTTTAGTTATTTATGTGTGGACCGCATTGTAGTTGAGAAATAAAAAAGTAATCTCAAGGAATCTCTTTTGTGAATTGCCATGTTAATCACCATCACGAATTAGAAGCCACTTGCCAGTTAACGCCAAATGCCTAGCTTGCTTATCATATTGCTCTTTTACGAACACTTCAACAACATCAAAATGTAAAACTGCTGCGTCATATCTAGAAGAGGACAGTGGTTATATATAACAGTAGTGCGGAATATCCCCTTGTCCTTCGCCGACGACACCGTAGGTCGAGATGGCTAAAATCACTGAGACGATGTTCTGCAAGATTGAGTAGGAAAATTGTTTTATCAGTCAATAAATTGTCAACAAAACGTATTTCCAGCTAAAACATCTCTGGTTATGAGCGCTTTACAAGACTTTAGATTTGGACAAACTCCTGTAATATATGAATAATAGATATTATAACAGTAAATTCAAATTTCACACTGTCTGCAATGTTTGTTTTTACAGCATCCCATGAGCTTGTTGCTGATACTTACTCTGTTATAAGAAAAGCTGTTTCACAGTCTGCTACAGTTGATCACAGTCCGGTAAGTCGTGCACACTATGATATTACCTTTTTACACTTTGTTGTAGCTTCCTCAATCACAATAGTGCTGTCGTTTTTTGTCAGCTGATCTTTTATTTGACGTAAGAATTAGAAAAACTATAAAACAAAGGTGTTTTGCATTATTTTACAACGAGACGACACCATTGTTTTTACCAATACAAAAGTAAGTTTAAATAGCTATACTTTTTTTCTGGTAGTTTCACGATGAAAATGTAGAGCAGGATCTCCTTGATAATGTCACAAGTTTAAAGCCAGCCTGTCTTCCTTCCCTAACACGTTATTCAAGGCTTGGCTACATTTACCTTATAGAAGGTAAGCCTGATTCATTTGACGGGATTGACGACCACCTATCTACCGACCCACGCACCTGCCTACCCACTCACCGACCCACCCACCTACCTACCTACCTACCTTCTCACCGACCCACCCACCTACCTACCTACCCACTCACCGACCCACCCACCTACCTACCTACCTACCCACTCCCCGACCCACCCACCCACCTACCTACCTACCTACCTACCTACCTACCTACCTACCTACCTACCTACCTACCTACCTACCTACCTACCTACTCACCGACCCACTCACCTACCTACCTACCTACCTACCTACTCACCGACCCACCCACCTACCTACCCACTCACCGACCCACCTACGTGCCTACTTGCTTGCACTCGGTTGTGTTTGATCTCACTAACGTCATGTTGTAGACCTTTCCACTTGCTGACTGACTGCGTTTCGTGGAATTTAACAGCAATAAATCCTTTATTGCAGGTGTTGTGATTGGGGTGGACGAGGAAACAGCTTGTTGTTGGTTGGTTTGTGACACGTGTGGGAATCGTGAAATCACAGTTAAGCACGGAGCAAAGTACGTCATGATGAAATGTATATGAAATGATTCATATTTGAACTGCGGATGTATATGAAAGTGATAAATGATCATCGCAGGGAATGTCCAATTTAACCAATTTAAGCAATTGGAATAAAGAAGCCCATAATTTTTTCAGGCTTCTTTATTCCAATTGCTTAAATTGGAAATTCACTGCGATGATCATTTATCACTTGCAAAGTACGTAATGTAAAACAAACCTGACCTTTAAGGAACCAAGTCCTGTATGCTTCATTTATCGTGTCTTTTTCAGTTCGCAGTTGTTCTGTTCATCTTGTAATCGTGCTGTGGAATCGCCGCAAACCAGAACTCACCTGGCTGTGTTTGTTAAAGTCACGAGTTTTCCAGATGCCCACATCAAAGTAACGGTGAGCTAAAGGAACCTGTATTTACTATGTTCTGAAGGATTGATAGATCTACAGTAGCTACTAAGACTTGGTACCCTCATGTGACGTAAGGATTGTAATCCAAAACAAAAATTTAGAACGTAATTTATCTTCTTTTATATCACAGATACTGAGGTTTTCTCACGAAAAAAAAGATTGCGTACAAATGATACGTAAAATGGATTAGCCAATAGGAAACGCGAACGACGAAAACTCAATATTTAGTTATTTTAGTTTATAGCAGATGAATGGTCTTCCTAAACGCGCGCGCAGTTGATAAAAAGTCGAGCAATCTTGCTTTTCAAAAACCTCAGTATCTAAATTACACCATGGAAAATGCTTCGTACGATTTTTATCCACTCGTTGAGTTGTATCAAACGTTCACTCGTTCGTTTCTGATACTACTGAACTCGTGAATAAATATCGTACGCACGCATTTTCCATGGGGTAATATCCATTTATTTGATCGTTCTAATTAATCATGGCCAGCAAAAAGTCTGGCAATTTTGTTTTCTCAAACCATAGAATCGAGTGAAACTCTTTGGGAAACATAAGATCAGCTAGCTATTCGTAAATTAGGACCGTGTTGGTCATAATAAAAGAGGAATAACGGAATTACACTAATTTTTACCCCGGTTTGCTTTTATTTGGTGGTTAGGGAAATGCTATACGCTGCTCTACCCAACAAATAAAAACTAACCACAAGCAAACTAGTGGCATTCTGCCGAATAGGGTCACCCCAACAGTCAAACACTGTACTCTAATTAACCATCACATAAAATTAAGGAGATTTGGGTTTCAGACACCAAGGCGACTTGTTTTGTTGTTTTCAGCTTGAGCAGAGCACAATTGACCAACTGTTGCCGGTGTCATATCAAGACAGTGATCAGGTGGGACGAGTGAATACTCTTAGCTTGTTATTTAACCTGCTGCGCATCAGCACACTGGGTAAAGACAATTAAGAACCATTCATTTTATAAGTCATTAATATACTTTGTTCCTTAATAAGTTTTGGGCGAGGCAATGAGGTAGATCTCTTTCTTTCGTCTGAGGTCTACGCGTGATCATTTTGTTTTGTCATCAAAACAAGTTGACTTGAGATTTGTATGCATTTGCCATCTTGCTGTTGATGAATTTCGTCATAACTGAAGATATTGTTTAGAGCTGAGCTCTTAACAAACTAAGACAAACACCTTAAAGTCTCTGTGCGGGCTGTCGGGCACTTAAATCACAAGATTCTCACGGTCACTACAAAATTATAAACAATTGGCCATGAAGTAAAATTACAATATTCTTAAAATAATATTACGCTTCATAACAATATGATTATTTAATGAGTTTCTCTCTTTCATGAGATGCTGTAATATTCAACTGCTTACTGTGGGTTCAGTCTATTTACTCCACCATGTTTCTGCTTTCTTCACAGGGATACGATATTGAAGCAGTGTTAGGTAAACAGCTTGGACCTATGAGCTGTTATGTTACAGAGCACTTACCACAGCAGCATGGGATCACAAACATCTTTAATCTGGAGCAGATTCAGATCCACTAAGGGAACCTTAGCTACATTATTTGGAACATATTCAACGATTACACCGCGGATAAACTCGCGGCAATGCTTAAAAAGTACAAAGCAATTCCAGTACATTTTGCAAGAGAGATAGCTGCAAGATTGATGTAAATAGATTCTTAAAGTGCCCCTGTGATCAAATTTTCGACTTGTATTTTTTTACATGTTCGTGTACAACTAGACGTCCTTATTCATCTTGCCAAATTTCAATCCTTTACGAACATCAGAAGTCATTTTATTTTAACATTTAATTCCGAAAATTTACGGCCGCCATTACAAAACCCTGTTCCACGGTTTGGTTGCAAATGAGAGAAAGTGACGTCAAAGGCTCAAACATACCTCACGGGTTGAAATTTTAATAACAATCAGCATAGAAAATTGCACGAAGAACACGTCCAAAGTTTTTGTTCCTTTTCGCGTGATTTTGAACACTTATTGTTATTCTCATTTCAACCCGTGAGGTATTTTTGAGCCTTTGACGTCACTTTCTCTCATTTGCAACCAAGGCTTGGAACAAGGTTGATTAATGGTGGCCGTAAATTCTCTGAATTAAATGTTAAAACAAAATGACTTCTGATGTTCATAATGGATTGAAATTTGGCAAGGTGAGTAAGAAAGTCTAATAGGACACGAAAATTTAAAAAAATGAAACTAAAAAATTTGATCACAGGGGCACTTTAAGGTCAAACGATCAAGGCGTTTATTTTCTTGTACACTGAATATCTTATATATCAAAGTTACTAAAGCTTTAGTTTCAAGTTTTACTCAGTAAAGATTTCATATTGTTACTCTGTTGGTGCAGATGTTTGCTTCCCAGTTCAGTGAAATCTTCATAATTAGATTCACGGCTTTGAATAGCTACATTCACGGTTCTAAACAGCTCGGAAGGTCTTTGGAAGCCTTAAAGCCTGCAATTTTGTGTCCGAGTTTTCTCCGCTGTTGTAGAGTTTCAGTACTTGATTCGCTAGGAACATAAACTCGGTGTACTCTATTGTGTTCTGGCAAAAGCGAATTTTAAAACTTCCATTTCAAAAAGAAGATAGCACGTTTCAAAGTTTAGATTTCACATTTTTCTCTCTTAGAAGCCAACAACTTCTAGCAATTTTTTAAATTTGGCAATTTCATCCTTGCCAGAACACAAAAGACGTTAAGAATTGTCATAACTCAGATTATCATAAATCAGTTTATTGCGTTCGAGGAACGAGAACGCCACCTAATCATGTACAGCCAGGAAGATTTCGTGTGAAGTTTGTAAAAAGTCCACCCCGCTCGGTTTTTTAAGGGGTACTCGGCCGGGAAACTGGTACTCGTGGCCTCGTTTTCGCGTATCTCGTCTCGGCCGGAAACTGGTACGAACTCGACGTTGATTCGACGTTTTGGGGGAGTTGTTGACTTTATGGTTGTTCGTTTTGCTGTTGTTTTCTTCGCTCTGATCGGTAAGTTACGTACATTGAATATTCATTTGTCGTAGTATTGTTGACGTTGATGTAACGCAATTAATTGCCTTCTAATGTCTTCTCGCATGAGAGATTCTCGAACGCACTCCCATAATTATAATCCATGATTACTTCTAGTTTTACTGTGCATTTTGGTTGTATTTTTATTTTTTGTAAAACCGAGAGCATTCTGCTCTGCATTGTTTTCTTCTGATCTCAACTTTAAAGCATGGAATGTAATTACCATATATACCTCTCTTGGCACTCGTGCTTTAATCGGAACACCTTCGGAAATGTCAAAGTTTGAACTTTTCCGACAATTTTGTGTCCAGACATTCAGCGCAGATTTAGAACTTCATGAGCTGGTACTGCAGAGAGGTAAAAGAGGAATACTGTAGTGTGTCATGACAGAAGCTGAATTCTAAAAGAGCGCTTTTCAAAAATGAAGGCGTTAAATTCAAATTTGCACATTTAAACGACTTTTACTCGCTGGCAAAGTTTAAATTAAAAAATCCGCTTCTGTCATGACACGCTAGAGGTCTTGAGTGATCTATTTTTGATAGAATCAGAGTGCTGTCTTCTATTCCATCCGCAAAATTGGACACAAAATCATGGATTTTTCAATTTGGCACTAATGGCGCTCTATCGTCGCCGTTAAGCGCAATCGTAAACTTCCATCATTCTTTTATGTCTCTTGAGAATTTCAGCTCAATCGCACCTACAAAAGCCGAGATATAAGCGTTTTGAAAGATGTAGGACAAGCAAAATTTTGCCTTATTAATTTATTCATGGACAGGGACCCCCGCTCTAAGTCTATAATTTTGAAACATAAGATATTTAACTTAAATACAGACATTTGTGAGGGGAAGTATTTAGAAAAGCGTCAGAGGAATCCGGTGGGGCGAATTTCCGAGCAGGCCCTTACACGCACGTTCCAAGTACGTTTCACCACACTTTGTATTGGCTCGTTTTGAGCATGCGCATGTAAGTTATCCTGGACTCTTCCCGCACTTGGGTTCAATCCCTAAAAAAGGGCGGGAAAGGTAGAATAAAAAAAATGATGCGAGAACTGCTCATGTCGTACCTTGTACCTGGTATTAAAGTTGCGTGCTGCGGCGAGGCTGCTCAGCAAGCAAAAAGCGAGGTTCTTGAATAATCTGTCGAAGTCCTCCGTGCGTATGCTACTCAATGGATGTTCGCGGTGTCATTTGTTTTGTCGTTTACTTTGAAAGCAAGAAGATAAACGTTCATCTGGAAAACTGTATCCAATTTTCTTCAGTGTATATAGTTCAGATTATTTTACAACACATAGCTCTTCTGAATCCCACTGTCAGTCAGAGAAGTTGATGAGCGCGCGCGAGGCGTTCGTTAATTTGGTGTGTGACGTCACCGTAATTGATAACCACATCATAATTATTTCTTAATTTGACAACACTGTATCTGTTGTTTTGAAAGAAATTTAGTCAGTGGGAAAATACTTTTCGATTACCAACGGAAGTTAAATTTCAAAGTAAAAACTTGTAAGAGTGAATCATAAAGGTGAGTAGGAAGCCAAATCGCTTCAGTTGTTCAGAAGAAACGAAACATCTGACTCGCTTTTTTTGTGTTTAGATTGTGCGCGTTTTCATCATGAATGTTGTGGTAACCGCGCTTCATGAAAAACTTCACAGCCTTCAGGAACAAGTAGAACGGCTTCAGCACAGCGACATCGTAAGAAAGATCAAGAAAATCAACCGATATGTTCAAAAACACGCCATTCTTTTTACAGTTCTTGGAATCATCACCCTTTTGACTTTATCTCCATTTCTTCTGATCTTAGCTGTCGTCATGGCACCGATGTTCTTGCTCCTGGTAGTGTCCTCCTCTTTTGTTTTCGTGTTTCTTTTTAACTTTACCGTTGTTGCATTTGCCGGCGCAGCCTGTTGTTACATCTTATACTGCATCACATGGTTTGCAGTCAAGTGGATCCAAACTTGTTTAAGCTACATTGCAAGTTGTCCTTCAAGAATATACCAGTATTCCAAGTCAAGGATGTGCGAGTTGTTTTCTCAGCTTCTTGACGGCTTTACTGGTGATTTAGCACAACAAAATGTCCGCAATGTGGAAGAGTGCATTGCGTCCAGTGGCTCAAGTGAACTTGAAGATATTGAGCCAGATTACAGAGACGGAGAAACTAAATTATATGAAGCATTGGTTAGCAGGCCGCAGTATACGGGGCAAGACACCTTTGAACCGTTTCAATACTAAACTGGCTTTAAATAATAGAATTTAAATAGCGCAAATACTTTCTGACAAATGATCGTCAAACACACTTTCTCAAAACAAGGCAGTTTTTTAATTGTAAAATTGTTTTCTCTTATTCGAATTAGTTTTCCTCGAAATCGAGGACGAGGTTTCTTTATTTTATTTACTAAACACTTTCAATTGGCCGTTAGCAGATTTACCGGACACGGATCGATGTAAAATTTATACCAGATGTTGAAATTGGATTGGAGTTTGATATGATGTATTTTTTTTTAGGAAAATCTATATTTCTATGGCAAGGATAAACAGAAAAATACGAAATCAGTTAAACCCGAATTCTACCGAATCAGATTTGACCTAAAAAAAACTAACACCAGTATCTGAAACTGTTGTGTACTGCACATGAAATATACAAAAATAAAAAAAATCTGTATGTTTGATTTCGAATTTTAATTCGAAACCAAACATACAAATTTTTCTGTATGTTTGATTTTGCGATTTTCGCAAAATCGAACATACAGAATTTTTTATTCTTTTATATTTGATGTGCAGTACACAATAGTTTCAGATATTGGTGTTGGATTTTTTACGTCAAATCTGATTCGCATACAATCCAAGTTTAACTGTTTTCGTTTTTTCTGTTTATCCTTGCCATGGAAATATCGATTGTCCTGATAAATATATATTATATCAAACTTCATTCCAAGTCCAATAACTAGTGTAAAAATCACAGCGATCTGTGTCCGAAAAGTCCGCTAAACTGCTAATTGAAAATGTTAGGTATGGTCCAGAAAAAAACTGTATTGAGACACTTTAACACTGGTGGAGCATGATGTTGGAAAATATTTTAAATAAAATGCTTTTTTTGTCACGTATGTGCAGTAGACAGGTAACACGAGGATATGGAGGGAATTCTCTGTATTCCTGTGTAAAAAGGTTCCAAATATTACATTCCTGTGTAAGGTTTGTAACCCAGGAAAGCGTTGTATAAATATTCCAATAAGTAATTCTTTCTCTTTCCCAGCCCCTAACGCATTTTGTTCGTTCAAATACGAGGCGCCCGTTGTTTGCTTTGGTCAGAACGTATCCTGTTTGGACCCAATAATATTATATTCTACGTACTCCCAGAAAATGGAAATATCTTTACAAGGCAGTAGGTACCGCTAGCTTTGGATTTATTCGTTGCGCATCCTGAGCCGCATTCGTTGTATCATATGACCTCCGGCTCGTCCCGTTTGATGTTCTCTTGTTATCGGTCCATTCACACCGGCTAAACATGTTTAGTTAAACCGGTTTAACAAAATGAAAATCAGCAACAGAAAAGCGAAAGACTGAATTTTACACAGGGTTCAAGTAAGCTCTTACTTGTGTTTTTATTTTTATAAGTCGACAAATATCAGTTAACCATTTCTATGAAGAGAACAATTTTAAACTATGTTTAACTGAACAGCTTACAAACATGTTTTAGCTTTGGTGAGAATGTGGTATTAGTTAATGTTATGTTTGCTGATAGCAACGGTTTCCAGTCCCCTCGCTATTTAGGTATGTGCCATTGTGAAAATTGTAGACGCTAAATTAACCAATCAGACCGCGCGCTTTACCTAAGTTGTGCTATACAGTAACTTTAGAGAGATAGTCTGTGTTGTAAAGCTTATGTAATTTGATCGGGCGCTCTGTCTCTTGAGTTCCCTTTTTCGTAGTGTTACGTTCTGGCACCACATGATTCAAACGTAGATGTGATAATAAAACTCTGCAATATCACAGCGACAAACCGATGAGTGTTGCCGGATCTCTTGAGGACCCGGATCAGTAAGTCAGTTAAAACGGAAAATATGGACGGCAAAACAAAGTGGATAAAACAACTAAACTGTATTGAAAAAACTTTACCCAATATCTCAGTTTGTAATACAAACCTTCCTCAGAGGCTGGGCGGAAAAAATCCGAAAGAAAAAATGACCGTGACTCGCCGATCGTCACGCCAATCCCGAATTTCGGGCTGCTCTCCAACTAACCGAACATGCTACTGAAACCGCGGCACGTTCATCTTTCGAGCTTCTTAGTGAATATTTTTTCATCACTGTTTTGAATACTCTATATTTAGATTTCTTTCAGCAGGATAAACATTAAAACATTTTTTCCTTCTATGCGACATTTATAGACTGACCAGAAGATGAATAAGCCCGGGGTGGGGGGGGGGGGGGGGGGGGGAAACTCCCATATGAAATGGACGGGGATGCTCGTCGTCTCGCTTAGGGGTGTAAATTTCGGATTTTGGTCTCGCTTAGGGTGTTCTGGGCAAAATGTCATTATTTTTAGCCGTCAAGGTCTCGTTTAGGGTTGCACGCGAAGAAATAACAAAAAAAGAAAGAATTTTGATTCGTTATATTTACTCTTTTGGGGGTCTGCATAACGTTCGGCCACACCCAGATTGGTCTCTTTTAGGGGTTAAATTCAAAATTTCCGACGAGCATCCCCCTCCATTTCATATGGGAGTCCCCCCCCCCGGATGAATAAGATTCGACCTTCTACAATCGCGTTTATGTTTTTCAAAGACACCACAGCAAAAGCAGCGAATGAAGACATTGCAATCGTAGTAAAAATAAGTCAGCAGGACTGCAATCAAACGATACATTTCGCGGCTCGAGATAGCCATTGTAGACTCTTCAATGATTGTCTCTGGTTTCGCGTGAGGTGTTTTTTCGTATCACGTACACTTCCGGACACGAAAGAGTAGTTAGTGATTCTTGAGTCTAATGCGCATGCGCTTTAGATTCTATGTAGTGGAAAAAATGCATTCTCGTCCCCAGAGCCCCCGTTTCTTTTGGTCACGTGGTCGGCGAAACGGAGGGTAACGGCACAAATAAAACGAGTAGCTCTGGGGACGAGAATGGAAAAAGTGCTGTTAGCAATCCCAAGGGAATGGTTCGGGATCGATAATCGTTCGGCGTAATTGTGCTGAAACAATAGCCCGCCTCATTGCAGGCTTGATGCGATGATCGTAATCCAATCAGGAAGCAAGGATGTTGTTAACGAAGCAACGGTCGAACGGAGCTCGAGCACGACACGCACTTGTAAAAGAAATTGTCATGTATGTAATTGGAATAAATGCTTTACAGTGCAAAATAATATGAATCCTCGTTTTCAAGTGTGAAGCCACTGAAAATGTTCTTCTTCCAGCTGCATTTTTTTTTATAATCCCTGGGAAACGCAACGTGAAATCGACATCTTTTGATGAAAAAAATCCGGAAGTGACATTTGTGTTCATAAACAAAAAATAACTTTGAAAAAAAAAAATGGAAAATTAAATAAGATTGTAGTCAGCAATTGATTGTTCAATTCAACTGAAGCAGGATTTCATTCACAGAATGAAACTTTCATTAAAAAAGAGTTTTGTTTTCACGATACAAGATTCAATCTAGAGCTTGAAAACAAGACAGTGTAATCAAATTACATTTCGCGCGAAATTTGCATAAATATTGAAACAATGAAACTTGCCAAAAAGAAGTTAAGACAGAAAACTCGCTTTAATAGTCATTGAATTCTGATCTGATTGTTATTTCCATGTATTGACTATTTGAAAGCTGTTCTCAGTCATGAAAACAAAACTCTTTCATTCAACTGCTTGCAGTGTTTAATAGACGTGAAAATATTTCGCTTAATTAAATTACATTCTGCACGCAATGTTTTCTTTGCTCTTCTGTGTCAAAACGTTTAAGGAAATTGAAATCTTTGTTGAGCAGTATTGCATAAATTGCAAAGGAATTGAAAAAAAAAATATTTTGGCTTATTTTGATGGGATTTAGGATATTTAGAATACTGAATAAGTGGCTGTATCTTGTCTATCTATGGGGCGGACCATTATTTTTTTGGAAGCTGGGGGATGAAGATTTTTCCAAGACAAACAATTTTTTTCTGTATCGTTGTCTGTGAAAACATTTGTTTTCCAGTGTCATCTTCCTGCAGACAATTTTTTTCATGCCTGCAAAAAAATTTAGTTGGGCTTTTTTTTTGCTTTTGCAAACAAATTTTTTCAGGATCCCCCCCCCCCCCCCCCCCTCTCTCTCTCTCTCTAAATCTGTACGATCTTCCTATGGTCTACAATGCACTAATCTTTTAACATGAATCGATGAGCTCAAACCCTAAGTAACAAGTTTTTCCTATTTCAAAAATAACATTTCGTCAACTTTCTGAACATATATACTTAAGAGAACAAATATTATCGACTTCTTCTGAACCAATCTTACTACCAAACCTCCACTACACCTCTTGCTCTATGCCGTAAATATATTTCAACAGCACTAACAATCTATGACGCATTAGACTCATGTACCCACTGGGTACTATTTTGTTATGTTTTTGCTGTTTGTAACGTGAGTATGCAATAAAAACAAAGAAATATAACGCTTGGCCGGGACGCCGGTTGTACTGGTAAATGCCTGAAAACAGAGTTTTTTGTGCAATTTGTTCACCTTTATTCTCTTTCATAAAGCATCTTTCTTGACGACCAAAATAACAAAAAAAAAAAAAATTCCAAACTTCTGATTGCCAGAGGTCACCACTGATATGACTACAAAAAAGAAGCAATAACAAAACTGGGGAGTTCTGCTTTTGAGCTTTGTTTGTTCTACCAGGGCACGGTGTTATACAGGAAAACCCGAGCAGCGATAACTCGCTGAAAGAAAATAAAACAGTTTTAAATGTATGGGAATTGTTGGAAGGTGACATGTGCTTCTTCTAACAGAAACCAGACCGGAAGTCGAGAAATTTTAATATCGGGAAGGATGTAAACAAATAAAAAAAAGAAAACGAGCCCTGCCGCTTATCAATCAGACGAACCAAAAGCGATTCGAACAGATCGACTAGAGATTACGACTGAAATATAAGCCTGATGATTACTAGATTAAATACGCGGTGTAACAACCTTCAACAATTAACTATCATCGATTAGTTAATGATTTACACGCTTATCAATCAGGCTTACTGCATTATTCTACCTCTTCCGTCACGCAAACACAAGGGAGCTTAAGAGGGCGTCCGCGTAAGAACCGACCACTCGATTTTCGGCCCAAAATAGAATTCCTTCAAATTTTTTGGGCAAGATAGTTGATCCATATGATAAACAAAAATTGCAATATTTTCGCTTCTAGTGCTATTTTGTAATATTTTTGTCGACGATTTTCGAGGACGGTCCAAAACCTCAAAAATCGTCCTGTTTCGAGTCAAATTAAGGCATTGCGCTGAAGGCGCTAAAAAATTTCGCTTACACTCAAATAAAATAAAACTTCGCAATCATTTTATTTCATGTCTTATCTATAAATACACGGCAAAATATTTGAAATCCGACTTAATAAAAAATAATTATGATTTTTTGAAAATACCCCACAAAGAGCCCTCGCAAAATTTAGGCAAACATGCTGTTGGTTAAAGAAGTATTTCTCAAAAGTATAACGTGATCTGGAGCCCAAACTACTACCCATGTTCAGTACTAGGGTTGGTGAACCAAGAACAGGAAAAACATTTTTGGGCACTAAGCTTTTCGAGCTACAGGAGTTCGATGAACATGGCCTATATTCAATAGTCATAATGTTGCGTGACACAATTTTGCACTATCATAGTTTCTAACTTTTCCGCATAAAATAATTATCCAAGAGAGCAAATATTCTCAAGACTAACTTTGTGCTCTGGATAAGGTATGGGTTTACTCAAAATCATCAAATATTTCCCCAAAATTAGGAATTACGAAGGTTAAGGACGTTCGCGCGAAAATTTTCTAGTCGATAGGTTTTTCTAAAATTTTTACTGAGGACGGATAATGAGTTACTTGTGTCAGAAATACAAAAAAAGTGGGGGTGGCCGACTTCGTTTCAGAGATAAAGTCTGTAGAAAACTACCCTGATTTTAAAAAATTGGCGCACGTAATTTCGCACGGCTTTCAAGGTTTGTAGTTTAAATTATCGAAGATGAGAAAACGGAGGCAAACGATCTTGGTGATATTTTGAAGAAGTGCGTCTGTTGCGTAAATAATTTTAAGTGTTGCCATCTTTTATGCAAAACTTAGCCCTGGAAGAGGCATTTAAACCCGTCGTACGACAAAACGAAAAGATCAAAAAGCGGAATTCGAACGTGCGTGGGGCAAAAAAAATCAACTTTTTAATCGATAGATTTTTTTCATTTTCTCACAAAACGTAGATAATCGTTAACAAAAGTGATCTGTTAAGAAAAAAGTAGGGGTCACCGACCATTTAAGCTAGCAAACTGCAAGCAAAGTTAACGCAACGGCTACTCACCCTATATGTGGTTGGAAAGTTTCCTCAGCGCTCGATGCATGACGTGGCGTAGCGTTGCGACAGGAATTACGTGCGCAGTAAGGATGCGCATAAACAATTAGCGCGAACGTCCTTAAATGAGCGGCTGCGATGTAAGGTGTCCTAATTTCCGCCTAAACGCTTTGTAAAAGCTGTTTCCGAGATTCGGTCATCAAAGGGAATGAACTATGAAAGAAAGCCTTTAACTTTTAGAATTTAACATATCTAATAAATAGAAACTTAAATAAACTATAAGGTGCGTAGAAAACTTATGAACCGCGAATGTACCTTGCCTGTAACAAAAATCTTCTCAGGAAATGTAGATTTCAGATAACACGCTGGAATGTCAAAATTATTTTAGCATATCACGGACATTCGCGCTCCTATACTATTTTATCCCGTTGATTTAGTTGGAAGAGCGAAACGAGGACGACCAGACTTGTACCCTTTCCGTTATTGGTTTCAATATTTTAGAAAAAGCCTTTATGTCTTTATTACCACCTTTGTTTCTTATAGTTGTCTTCTGTGGTGAATTCAATTTATGCAAATTTGGAGCAGGTTTATATATGCAGCGGTTTGTCTATAAAGTTAAATTTCAATGTAGTAAAATTGTCAGAAAAGCATTGGATGTCTAGTTTTCTGCCCTATGCTCCCACATTTCTTAACAAAAACTGCATGTATCGTTCATATCGATTGCGAGGAAGAAGGGAAATAAAGTTGATAATAATACTAATTTCACTCAACTACAAAAAATGTCGATTCTCGCTCAATAAATTTACAATTTTTTTTCCTTTGTTGATTTTATAGCAATGCATGACTTGTAAGCCATTTTAATTCTCTCAGTTTATAGAAAACTGTTAAAAGTATTTACCGCAACCCAAGACGTCCGTAAATTGACGGCTCGTGAACTTTGTTTTCTTAATATCGGCGACAGTCTAATCCTTCTAAGAATGTGGATAGGTTCGCTACCAGATTTTTTTTCCGATCTCGTGAAGTAAAGGGAATCTCAAAATATCTTAGTATCTCCTTGAGCATAACTACACTGAAACTGTCAACTTTCTCCTCTCGTGAGAGGTCACAAAGGCAGTAGGAATCGTAGCAGAGTAGATGTCTGGGACTGAGCTGGGCGGCTACGCTCTCTAGTACTTCATGCCTTTCTTGTTCTTCCTCCTCTGCGTACACGTCCTCTATCTGTACCTCTTCGTTCCCCTGCCTTCTTCTTGTGGCCGCCAGTCTTGAGAAAAAGCCCTGTACTTGACTCTTCGTTAGCCAGTCTTTCCTGTCGAACATCCGCAAGCCATCTGGTTTTCTTGCTGTTCTCATGTCTGCAGACACTTTTCCGGGATCTGCCTTGTTGCCAGTTCTCTCTCCAAGGTCGAATTTCGTCGTTAGGTACTGTTTAACCTCAGCAGCAAACCGCACACCTTGATTTCGCGGCTTGTGAAGAGCCCAACCAAGCTGTAAGTCACTGCTAGAACTAGAAGCTTCATATTTGTCTCGTTGCTCCTCGCAATGTGCTACTGGCGCCCTGCTGGTTTCCTCGTTCTTGTCAACAGTAAGGAATTTTCCGGCCCAGTCTATTCTGAGTTTGTCATACACCGTTTCGGGGCCTCTGGGCACTTGTCCTCTAGGCACTTGTCGGTGCTCGCCAACATCATGGTGATTCTCAAGCTCACTGAATTTCTTAAAGACCATCTGGCACCCTGGCTCTGAGCAAGAGAAAAGACCGCTGGTTTCTTCACTATCAGTTGAGGTACCCTTAATATGGATTCGAGTCTCCTTGACTGGGAAAAATCAATAGCAAGATCTGTAGGACCCTGGGGCTTGACGATGATGTCTTGGTAGGGAATTAGCCTCCCTTGCCCTACACCATAAGCTCTCCAAACCCGAATTCCGTTTGATTCAAATTTAAAGTTATGATACCTACTGAAATTCTCTATCTTTTTTACATCAAGTGTCTCTTGAGACTCATTCACTGAGCAAACACAGGCAGTTGTGCCACGAACAGGACGTTCAGAAAGCGCCGTACGCATGTCCTTTGCAGAAAGAACATCGTGTTCCTCATTGCAATATCGACGGATAGCTGATTTCATTGGACAAAGGATCCTATCACAGACGTCTTTTCCGTACTGTGGCTCGGAAAAGTCGTACTGCGTGACGGTAATACCAACTCGGTTCCCAGCATCTCTTACGGCCGCGATGAGAAAGTTGTTGTGGTAACAGCCTGCTTCGTCACTCCTAAGGCTCACTCTGGTTATGTGGGGGTGTTCCTTCTTTAAAGCCTCCAGTGTATTCTCAATGATCGAGCAGACTGCGTACCAGTCCTGCTGGCAGGAATCAAGGATGTGAGCATATGATTTCAGCTCAACTTTGCCAGTGCTGGCATTCTTAGCTATTACCGTGGATATATGCCAACTGAGCCCTCTTTTTCCGAACCAATCGGACTGTTTCTCGCGATATTTCATTTGAAGAAATTTCATGGCCCAGTCCATTATAAGAATAGCTGACGCCGCGTCGGGTGTTTTCAGTGAATCTTGTTTCGCCTCTTCCTGGTTAATCGAGCGGATAATGTGCGCTTTCCATAGTAAGATGTCTGACACCGCGCGCTCAAAGTCATACAGTAGATCTTCTCGCTGGTCTGAACTGTAAGGTGTCCAGGATGACCCTTTGATCCCTAGTCGAACTTCCTGCAATACGCTCTTCAGCTCTTGGCAGTCATCGCAAGTGGACACTTGCTGATGTGAGCAGGTTTGTTGGAAATCGGGTTCTACAGGATCACTTAGCGCAAAATTTCGACAGTGGTCAGCACAAGTAGAATTATCTGGTTGGCAATCCACGCGAAAGTCCGTCTTGAGATAGCGTTTTGCATCTCTGAGCTTTTGACGAACATCAAGGCACCACCGCTTCTCCATTCCTCCTTTCTCAAGGGTTTCAATTAGTATCTCAATCGTATGAAATCCCGCCGCGCCATCAGCTGCAGTGTTGTCTAGGCCTTGAAGCGATTTACGTTATTTAAGTTATTTTTTTCCAGGAGGCAGCATTTTGCATTACGATTTTTCGCATACGATGAAACTAGCCTTCTAAAAATAACTTTGAGTTTGACATTCCGGCGTGTTAGCCGACTGAAATCTACATTCTATGAAGAGATATTCGCTACAGCCAAAATATGTATTCGCGGTACATAATTTTTATAGGCACTAACTACTATGACTAAAGAGTCTAGTTATTGAATATGTTAAATTCTAAAGAGTGTCTTTAAAGTTCATTCCCTATGACAAATTGGAGGGGAATTCCTCTCAAAGGACCGCCAAAAAATTGAATGCATAAATTGAATTCAGCGAAGACAACAATGGGAAAGAAAGCTGGTAAGACATAAAGGCTTTTTTCAAAAACTTGAAACCAGTAACGGAAAAGGTACAAATCTGGTAGTCCTCGTTTCGCTCTTGCAACTAAAGCAACGGGATAAAATATTATAGGAGCGCGAATGTCCGTGATATGCCTAAAATAATTTTGACATTCCAGCGTGTTATCTGAAATCAACATTTTCTCAAAAGATTTTAGCTACAGCCGAGGTACATTGGGGTTCATAAGTTTTTCTACGCGCTTTATACTTTATTTAAGTTTCTATATATTAGGTAAATTAAATTCTAAAGGTCAAAGGCTTTCTTTCATAGTTCAGTCGCTTACTTAACCGAATCTCGGAAACAGCTTTTACAAAGCGTTTAGGCGGAAATTAGGACACCTTAAATCGCAGCCGCTCATTTAACCTTCGTAATTCCTAATTTTGGGGAAATATTTGATGGTTTTAAGTAAACCAGTGCCTTCTCCAGAGCACAAAGTTAATCTTGAGAATATTGGCTCTCTTGGATAATTATTTTATGCGGAAAAGTTAGAAACTATGATAGTGCAAAATTGTGTCACGCAACGTTATGACTATTGAATATAGGCCATGTTCATCGAACTCCTGTAGCTCGAAAAGCTCAGTGCCCAAAAATGTTTTTTCTGTTCTTGGTTCACCAACCCTAGTACTGAACATGGGTAGTAGTTTGGGCTCCAGATCACGTTATACTTTTGAGAAATACTTCTTTAACCAACAGCATGTTTGCCTAAATTTTGCGAGGGCTCTTTGTGGGGTATTTTCAAAAAATCATAATTATTTTTTATTAAGTCGGATTTCAAATATTTTGCCGTACATTTATAGACAAGACATGAAATAAAATAATTGCGAAGTTTTATTTTATTTGAGTAAAAGCGAAATTTTTTAGCGCCTTCAGCGCAATGCCTTAATTTGACTCGAAACAGGACGATTTTTGAGGTTTTGGACCGTCCTCGAAAATCGTCGACAAAAATATTACAAAATAGCACTAGAAGCGAAAATATTGCAATTTTTGTTTATCATATGGATCAATTATCTTGCCCAAAAAATTTGAAGGAATTCTATTTTGGGCCGAAAATCGAGTGGTCGGTTCTCACGACGGCGACGCCGAGGACAACGCCTGGTAAAAAATGAATTTGTATTTTACTCTAGAATCTCGCGATTATTCAGATGTATTCAGCGTATCTGTCGGTTTAAGAACTGGCTCAAGCTAAATGTGTAAAGAGAGCGTTCAACTCCAAATAGAAAAATCAAAATTTGCCGTCGTGGTTCACGTTCTCAAGAATACGCAGAATTGGGTCATTTCACGTTGTTGTTTTGCAGAGAACGGCTAGGAAATGTATCAAGATTTCAAACGCACGTGCAGAGCTATTGTTCTGCTCATTAAACCTTTTGTTTGGTGACGTTCTCGTTGCCGTTGCCGTCGTAGTTTGCTTAAGCTCCCTATGGTCTAAGTTACTCCGGCAGGTGAACACGCCCTACGTGCTCTTTGCCCCTGATATTACACACTTTACTGATGACGTTAACCTTGAACGGCTCGTTCGTGTCCTTAGCAACAACAAGGAGACAATTATCGCCGGGGGAAGTCATAAAAATCAGCGGGCGGAGTGGGAGAAAGGCTGTCTCCAAGTGACCTTCAGAAACTGGACGGCATATTTCATATTTCCTTTGACCATTGTATAGTGCGTGATGTGCTTCGTGGTCCGTTTATGGCCAAAGCCGAGGGACTCAAGCAAATAGGAATTGATGAAATGTAAGTGCCAAACGTAGCATTTTATATGTATTACTGAACTAAATACTCGTTTCTTATTGGAATTTTGAGCAGCGCTCTCTTCTACGTCGCTTCCGAATTTGACTTCAGTTAAAATCCAAGATGATACTTGTTTGAAATCTTGCCTCCCGCCTAACCTATTTTGTTTTTATTAATTTATGTCTTTTGTTATTTTTTCATACCATTTCAAAATTTTTATATTTCTATATTTAATTTTTCTTTTTTAATTTTTTTTACACACTCCGCAATTCACATTTTCGGAACAGCTCCTGTCTGTAGGTGTGGCGTGATCCGCACTTGTCTCGTTTCCTAAACTAAAAATAGATTTAAATCGGTTTAAGAAATATAGTGAAAGGTATATGTAGCTATCATGCATTATTCTGTGAAATCACGGAATTTCCTACCCGCAAGTGACCTGAACTTGGCGCCGGTATCATAAATGCGTTGTAAGTAGACAAATAAATGTTGTGGGCTTTCTAAGAATTGGTCAGAAATAAATTCGTTTTTTTGAGTCATAATCCACTCACTTATTGCTGCAGAATAAGATTTAGTCAAGGACATACCACATATAAAGTCAAAAGAGCAAACGGAACTTGTAGTTTTGAATTTTGTCGCTTCAAGTTCGATTTGTGGATTGTTCCCGTTTCACGATAATGTAATAACATGCCACATTTGAAATGAACTTACTCTCCTGGATCGCCAGATGAAGGTAGCTTCCCAAGCATCCCTAACTAGTCATACAAAAATTGTCAGTTGAATCTATTATTTTGACTGAATGAAATGACCGCGATCTGAACCGACTGCATCAGTCTAGACTACGAGGAGTCCCTTTTTTTCTTTTATTATCCGTCGAGAGCGGAGCGAAAAAAAAAACAGGCCGCGCGAAAGATGGCCGCGCGAAAGCTGGTGGCCTGCCTGCCACCAGCTTTCGCGCGGCCATCTTTCGCGCGGCCTGTTTTTTTTTTTCGCTCCGCTCTCGACGGATAATAAAAGAAAAAAAGGGACTCCTCGTAGTCTAGCTTCAGTCGGAGCTGTACAATTTTTTTTTAATTGTATTCTTGGTTTCTCGTGACGTCATCAAAATTCTAAAATCCAGAATCGCAAGACCCCTGAGTTTTTATCCTTCCCTGGCTATTAGACGTCCGGCCTTAATATACTCGATAATCTGACCAACCCACGTTTCATTGCGCGCCTGTCGTTGTTTACGAGCGCGGAGGCCCACAAAAACTATTGTAACACGATAACACTTCTTTCAAAAACAGCGATCGTTCGAAGATAACAAACTGAAGAGAAGCGAAAAGACTTGTTCCTAGCATTCACATCGAGATGCAAACAGATCTGTCACCTTAGTCAATGCGCCATTTTGGGGGCCCCAAAAGAGGTCAGTGATAGCGACCGAGAAGTAAAATCTGTTTGCATCGCACACCGCACTCCGCTCGAAACGTCAGCGTTTTCAAATTCGCTACAGTGGTTTCCTTACCTCTGACAACGTCAAGTTGATTAAGATGAAATGTTAATTTGTTTGAGTCCCTGACGGAAATCGAACCCATGGCCTGCCAGAAACCAGTTAGGCGCTCTAACCACTGACCTACGAGAGACTCTTGGCGAGCTCGGCCATTTAATTGGTTCATATGTGATAATCAATAATGTATTTTTCTTGCCAGTCGACGCAGCGCAACCTTCAATTTAGAAGCTAGTAACTTGGTTGATTTATCTCCTGTGTTTTACTTTCTAGGCTACCTTTCGGTGTCTTTCAGGACCTGTTTTGGCGTATAAAAATGGAACATCCAGCGAAAGTTGTCGTGAGTTGTCCTGACGTCATGTTCGGCACTTATGAGAGGGAAATTCCGGACCAAAAATACACCGCCTTGACTGAAAAGTGGGTGGGACGTGAAGAAATGGGTCGAATCTGATGGCAGAGTCCGCTGGTATGGCTGCAGACGCGGTTACCCTCATACTAGCCCGATGCCTTGTGAGAGAGAAACGGGAATGGGAGTTCCTCCATGTGATTTGGAGAATCTCGCCGATGCGATCAAGTTCGTCATGAAGGAGTGTGAAAACGCTGGAATTTATTGCGAAGTACACGAAGGATCAGTCTTAGGTAATTGGATTTAACTACATACATGCCAAGACAAGATGCTCCTCTCTATTTAGACTACGAGCAGTCCCTTTTTAGTGCAGAATGCTGTTTTGTGATGGTTTAGTAGTTGGCAGTCATGGTGGAAACTTTACGAGTTTATTAATAAATACCGATAAGGGAATACCTCCGGGATTTTAAAGCGTACCAGTGGTTCTTGTGAAATATTTTCACAGTGGTTCTTGCGAAATATTTTCGACTGCAAGTTCGCAAACCTCATTCCGAGACCCAAAGGTAAACCCCTGTCACAAAAATACAGCGGCCTCATTATAGAACATTGGCTGTTGCGTCCGGTAAAAAGTCACCTCCGTCGACGCCTACGCCTTAGCCACCTCTTCCTCCTCCTTCACGTCTGTAGCTATGGCAATATGTCAGAATGAAATTTGATTAGCTCAAATGATTTGTTTTGGTTGAAAACGGAAACCATCCTAGAAACTCAGTGAAGATTAATCATTACAAGTTAACTCACTTGAATTCATTCATTTTCAGGGGCTGTCAAGTTTAGCAAAGTTTTACCGTGGGAACTTGATGCTGACATCAAATTTCTATCCGAGAACTACACGGCTTTTCAAAAGCTTCGTCCAAGGTTCGAAGCAGCGGGCTTTAGATTCAGTGATATAAACAAGACAGAATGTTGTGTGGACGGGCGAAAACATGGAGGCGTAATTCTAACGTACAGAGACGGCTGGAAGGTAGAACTTTATGGTTATCCTATTGTAGAATCAGAATTACTTGTCGCAAGTGGTCAGCGGCCAACAAAAGTGATGATTGCTGGTCAATGGGTGGCTGCAGCACGTAATCCGGGACTTTTTGCACGCAATCGATATGGGCCTAATATTTACCGTCGCTCAGAGCACTGGTCTGCCAGTAGTGATATATCGAGTTCATGGGCTAATTACAATCCGGGCTTCTTCAACAAATGTCCTGAGCCAGGTCACTCGGCATGTCTTGACCAGTTCCCCACTGATGGTGATTTTCAGTTTAGCGGCTATCCTCATTAAACGCCATGACGTAGAATAGACTACACTGGACTAGAATAGTATAGATAATAAAACTTCGGGCTTCAGCAACCACAGTCATAATTATCATATAATGTGTCAATGAAAGTTGTATAGAAATATAAAGAGAAATAAAGTTATAAAACAGATGGATCGTGCCACCTAATAGAGAATAAAGATCATATAAAATATTTAGATGTAATTAGAATTGGCGATTCATTATCTTGAAAATATCACATTTCGTACATCTGCTCTCGTATTTCAGGGAATATTGGCAATTTTTCGTAACTAAGGTACTATCTTTCTATTCATAAACGTAAGCAAATTTCCGATGATAACCTTGTCTATTCCAGTACATCATATGCTGTAATATTTTGAAGATGTGCTTATAAAACGTATCTGCAAAAGTTGCAAACTAAACAAAATACGGTCCTAAGATTAGTCTTTTTTGTGCAGCTACATCTTGGCCAAGCACAGAAAGCGCTCTCCCTTTCTTAAACCTTCTAGACATCTTGATAGTAACGTGGAGACAATATTTATTTTTCTATCAAACAGGCTTGCCAAAAAAAATAACGCATTTGTGGTACAAATAGCTTTTGGCAAGCCTTTTTGATAACCTTTTTTAATATGCCAGTAGCCGGGGTATACATACAACACAAGGTATGAAGCAAATCCTCTGAAAATCACGTCTGGTTCTAAGGAATTTCAATTCAAACGCTATAATTACAACATCATAAAGCTTTTTTATCTTGATCCGGCTTTTTTTCCTTTCTGCTCCTTTTTTTATTATTGAGATTGAGCTATAAATAGCTTTTAGGGGCTAACTCGAAAAACGTGCAGTTCATTTAGCTTCTGGGCTCCAAACAGTTACTGTTCTTGTTATTTTCTTTATTTAATTGTACATGTAATGTATATAAAGAGCTTTTGGCAAGCCTGGTATGAATCTCCTGTAAGTACATCTAAGTGTGAGTCAAATATAGACACGCAATGCGTGCAAGAGTTTTTTTTTTTTGGGGGGGGGGGGGGGTTCGTGCAAAGAGAAGGGAGAGAATAAGTGTATGTTTGAGAGCGGTAATTCTCAGGTAACAAGTTTTCTTGGTTAAAATCTATAAGCTAAATTGTTCACATTAAAAATGTTAGAACAAACTACAACAATCAAACACAACTCCAGATTAATGGAGATATCACCTGTTTTTAGTGCAGAATGCACTTTTGTGATGGTTATGTGGGTTGTCGTCCGCTAACCTCGCTAAACTTCTTACGTGCTAACGTGTGAGCTTTGACAGTTGATAAATAAATTATCAATCAATTAATTAATCTTAAAGGAGAACGGAAGACGAACAAGCAGCTGTTTTAAAAAGAAATGGTGTTTCGTTTCCAGTTCGCGCAAGGATAAGAACGACAAGAAACTTAATCCTAATTTGCTCTTCTCTTGCCTTTTTTCGTTAGCGGCGCAGGGGCCCGTTTCTCGAAAGCCCCGGAAACTTTTCGGGCCCGCAAAGCCATTTTTAGTTACCTGTATCTTAAAAACTGAGAAGTGTATAGGCCTGAAACTTTGTATGAAGGAAACTTCTGTTCATATTAAAAATATCATGGAATCAGACAGCTCTGTAATCATAAGGTTTGCGATTTTGCTATGTCTTTCCGGGTGTGAAAACTTTTCGGGACCTTCGAGAAACGGGCCCCTAGGTCAGCAAACACGACACACGCGAAAGCATCCTGTCTTTGTTTGCGCTTCCAAGCGCTCTCATATGAGAGAATTTTCTTCTTTCTCAGAATAAAGTTAGAATATTTACTTAACAATTAAACATGCAAACAGCTCACTTTATATTTTTCGCCGCTACATCGCTTTAATCGAACTTAAAAGCATTGCAGTCGTCAGATATTTCTATTTGTAATGAATCTCAATAATTTTTGGCCTTGCTGACGATTATGTTTCCGATATTTGAAGAACATGTTTTTACGAGATTTGGTACAACGTGTTGAAATTGTGGTTACGAGCCTTCTTCTGATTGGAAAGTAGCCCCCACTATGTAAACAGTTCGCATTGACTAATTCTGGGAAATGGAGCGTTTCTCAGTGAATGGCTGGCGCGAATTAAAATAAGTGCGAATTCGCTAAACTAATTCATTCAGATCACCTTGAAGAGAGTTGCTTTAACAGTGACTACTGCTTCAAACTGTGGACCCGAAAAAAACATAAACAAGGGTTGGAGAAAGTTACTGTAGCGACCATATTTTTAAGTCAAAGTGTTGTAGCATGAGCTGTGTCTATGAAGGTGATTTAGTTTGAATAAAACATGGCACAAATTGATAATGAGCTATAGTAGGTAGGTAAAGTCTGTATACGAGCCTAGTGGCCCATCAGGCCGGAGCTTATTCGGCCAGTTGCCGTAGTATGAAGCGACTAGGAGTTTTCTACTCCCCCCTGGATGGGATGCTAGTCCATCGCAGGGCTACCCTGAGCAGTAAACTGGGTGGAGAGAGGCACTATGAGAGTTTTGTTCTTGTCTTGCCCAAGAACACAACGCAGTGCCCCGTCCAGGGCTCGAACCCGGACCACCCGAACCGGAGTCCGGCGCACTAACCATAAGGCCACCGCGCTTCCCACAAATTGATAAGCTATACCTGCTGCATTTGCCAAATTAACGAGCACCTCTTCCTTCTTCTTAATCATGTACTTTAAAGCATTAGCTTGATGTTGATTTAACTTTTCAAACAAAACACTTTGCAAGCTTTCGGTAGCGCAATGTCCGCTCCATCCGCCATTGTTGTTTGCCACGTGATTGAGTGATGCTCTCATAGGCTACCAGTCTGGGGAAACAAGTGCCAGTTGCTGGCGCGATCACTTCCCCGAGAAGTGACTGAGCCCGAAGTTATCGTCCCAAAAGTTGCTAAGCAACATGACGGATTTGTTCGGGCAAGTGCTTTATGCTTTAATGCTTTAATAAGATACTCCTAAAACAGTAAAAACTATACTAGGAGGGCTAAATTTACATCAGTGAAATATAATTCATAAAAGCTAATTCTTATATAAAAATAAAATCTAATTAATGTCCTAATTAAATTAGTGGCATCATACCATAGATTTAATGGTTGGCATAATTGTTGATTGGAAATTTGACAAAGGTAGATTACGTATAGGTAGTTGATTCCACATCACGATCGATCTTGGATAGAATGAATATTTATATATATATCACAATTAGATTGGATATGACGATAGGGGGAAACATTTGGAAGGCGAGAGGTCCTATCCAGAGGACACACCTCAGGAGGGAGTGAGATACCTACTAAGCCCTGTTGGATCTTGTAGAACAAGTTTAGTTGCGACAATAATCTACGTTGTTCGAGAGTGACCCAGCCAAGTTGTTTAATCATGGGGGAGACATGGCTAAATCTAGCCATGTCGTGCTTCTGAGTACTTGCGAGCACTCGCGCTAGTTTTGGATTGGATGAAATTATTCGGAGACTCTTCGAGTGCTTCAACGAAGATTTGCCAAAACTGGCATTTATTTCCTCGACTGCTACACGCGTGGTGGTTCTGGGATTTTCTGAGCGTAACTGTGATTGGCTTAGAATTTTGACGTCACAACATTGTTTTCTGCCTTGAGTTCGCAAAAGCTATTTGCGGCAAAGACAAGCGACAGCCGGAAATACGTCTGCTTTCGCAAGCTAAAGCATCTTAGATTAGTGGGCTAGTGCATCCTAGTATCAGCTTAGTGTCTGGTTGTCATCAAATGAGACAATAACCATTTTAAAATAAGTGGATTGAATTGTAATGGATTGAAATGCAATCGTAAAGAAAATCGCGTGGCAAATGTCATCATTGGGCGCTTGTTTATTTATGCAATCAGACAATAATCATATAAATGAAATATACTTGCTAGTAAGTTGAAAACTGTTTTTCTTTGACACAGTTACACAAGATAGCTTAAAGGTCAGCCCACCCCCAAAAGCCCAAAGGGCACTTTGATTTACTCCAAGATACTCGTTCCCAGGGCTATTAGGTTGGGTCCAAGATGGCGTATATCGTTAAAGGTCTACACATAAGTGTGGTCACATAGCAAGCTCACATAGCAGGCAACTGTACATAACATTCTGTTGCCATCACAAGCATGCCTTCTGAAAGAGTTTTATGCACTGGTCTGGTGGCTCTTGATATTGTTAACACATGTGAGCGTTACCCTCAAGAGGATGAAGACTTCAAAGCCAGTTCCCAAAGATGGCAGACAGGAGGAAATGCGTGTAACACTTGTACTGTACTGACCGACCTTGGCGTGGATTGCGAATTTTTCGGTTCCATGTCGTATGGTCTACAAGCAGATTTTATTCGTAAGCATATGGATGAGCGAAGAATACGTTACGACAACTGCGTCTGTCACACAAACTGTGGAACACCAACATCTTCTGTTGTTTTGAGTCTGTGTACTGGCAGTAGAACCATTGTACACTCGAGAAATAACCTCCCAGAGCTTACAGTAGCAGACTTCAAGGAACTAAATCTGTCAGATTACAGATGGATCCACTTTGAAGGCCGAAAAAATGAGGAAGCGATGGTTGAAATGATTGAAATAATCGAGAAATTTAATACAATGAAGTCATGCACCGAAAAAATCAAAGTTTCCGTAGAGTTGGAAAGGCCAAGAGAATCTCTTCTGCAGTTGCTACATAGGGCTGACGTCGTATTTATCAGCAAAGATTTTGCTCGCTTTCGCGGTTTCTCTTCGTCTGCACTAACTGTCAAATCACTTCACAGCCACCTCAAATCGGGTGCCATGGCAATTTGTGCTTGGGGGGAGGAGGGTGCGGATGGAGTTGATCCTGATGGTGAAGTAAAACACAGTGATGCCTACTTTCCAGAGGAAGTAATTGACACTCTTGGAGCAGGGGACACCTTTAATGCTGGTGTTATTTATAGCTTGTGTAAAGGGTTGCCATTACAAGACTCGCTTAATTTTGCTTGTTTTTTGGCTGGTGTTAAATGTGGTATGCAAGGATATGACGGTTTAGGCAAAACAGCTGCAAGTCATCATAAATGGGGTAGTTTGGTGAAAGGGGTGGGGGTAGTCTGAATTTCAACCATGAAGGAGGGGGGGGGGGGGGGGGTGGAGCAACTTCCCTTGCATTCTCTTAAATTAAGTCTAAACAAAGCTCTCACAACTTTCAAAGCAATGATTGGAGAGGTTTTCTGTGGAAACACATCAAGGTCATTTCCCGAAATAGAACTGAACATAAATTTTCAACCAAACTTTGCCTACTGGTTGGCTACCTTACGGGAACTAAAGTTTTGAAATAAAAAAGGGCGATCACCACATTCGTTTAGGAGTAGGAAGACCTTATATATACCACATTATTCCTTAACAATTCCTTTGTGAGTACTGGCAAAGTACACAATTCCCATGATAATCTTTTTTTCAAACATAGAAATTGATCTGAATTCATTTTATACAAAGAATTTGATTGCTAAACCCAAAATACGTCGAAAAATTGATAGGTCGCCATACTCGTTTACGTTAAAGCAGCAATTTATTTCTCTCGTGGCTAAGTTGCATAGAAAAGAAGCCGCCATTTTGTTTCTGTGTGCGCGCTCATTATGCATAAAATTATGTGCAGTAAGGATGTGCAATGCAATACCGGGCAATGTAAAGGCACACAAGCTGATCATCCATTACTGAGGTGCCAAGTTCAGTGCTGAAATAACACATTTTTGCATTTGTAATGCATATTGTAAAGAAGGTGAGCAAAGATGGTGTATTTTTTCAGATTTGAACCAATTTACATTTTCAGTGAATTAGTTTAGAAATACTGAATGCATCTGGCAAGTGAAATCCTTTAGAATCCATGTTTTTATGGACATTGTCCTGGTTACTTACCCAGTAAGCTCCCTAATATTCAAGACCTGCTGCTGCAAGTTGAAATATGGCCCTCTAAGATATGAATTGATTGCTTTGCAAGTTGTGAGAGCATTGTTATTTGGTCCCATCCTAAAAGCATCAAACTTGGTGAAATGACCAATGTAACCATGATGTTTCATGTGGTGGTGTCATTTATCTGTTGGTTAAAATTTGAAGCTCACCCCAGTTCCCTGCGCAACTCCAAAATGGCCAATAGTGTTACCCTCCAATAATTCAAGAGCTAATGACCACCTTGAGTCAATGCTATTCAAGGTGCTCAGAGCGCTATTCAGGCTCACGGGTGTCTAGTTGTATTTTTTCCCAAACTTGTTCCCTGCGCACTGTGTGCTACATTCAAAACTAGGACAAGCCACTACTGACAAATTAGCATTTGACTTGGGTATTTCATGCATTTTAACTCAGGCTTACATTTGACTTGGGAAACAAAAATAATTGCACTTGTAGAACAAGATTTTGTGCTTGAGAAATTTCTTGATACATTTTGAATGTATGGCTTGAACCACGTTTCATCAATGGAGAAAGCAATAAGTGCTTACTTACTCACCCATTTGATTCTGTTTAGTGTGTGGTATAGATTTTACAGGTCAAATTTAAATTCAGGTTAAATTATTTTTAACCTGGGTTATTTTTTTCAACCTAGGTAAAATTTAGGATTATTATTAGGGTTAGGGTTTTGAATTGGAGTCATGTATTTTTTAAAAAATAGTGGTTCATCCAACATTTCCTATGTGGCAAAGTTGATAAGGGGTTGGACAGCAAATCTGGAGGTTGAGAGTTCAAATCCTAGCAGTGCAGGCTAGTAAAAAGGTAAAATAAAAAAAAGATGACACTGCCTAGGGGTGGATAATAGCAGATGGTAGGGAAGGGTAAGTAAGATGGTGGAGGGGGTTCAGAGACATCAAGGGAGGGGAGGTATTTTAATTTAATTTTCTACTCATATTAACCTAGTAAAAAAATAAACTAGGTTAAAACAAAAATAACCCAGGTTGAAAAAAATGACCTAAAGCTAATTTTGACCTGTAACATAGACATTGAAAATACCAGTAAAGACTGATGTTAGTCTATGAGTGAATTATAAAATAAAAAAGTAATATATTTTAAGTAATGCAGATAAGTGGTATATTGCACATGAATAAGCAAGCAAGTAGGTAGGGACATAGGAAGCTAGGAAGGTAGGTTAGTTTGAAGGTAGGTAGGTAGGTATGTGGGTAGGTAGGTAGGTAGGTAGGTAGGTAGGTAGGTAGGTAGGTAGGTAGGTAGGTAGGTAGGTAGGTAGGTAGGTAGGTAGGTTGGTAGGTATGTAGGTAGGTAGGTAGGTAGGTAGGTAGGTAGCTAGGTAGCTAGGTATGTAGGTAGGTAGGTAGGTAGGTAGGTATGTAGGTAGGTAGGTATGTAGGTAGGTAGGTAGGTAGGTTGGTTGGTTGGAAGGTAGGTATGAAGGTAGGTTAGTTTGAAGGTAGGCAGGTAGGTAGGTAGGTAGCTAGGTAGGTAGGCAGGTAGCTAGGTATGTAGGTAGGTAGGTTAGTTTGAAGGTAGGTATGTAGGTAGGTAGGTAGGTTGGTAGGAAGGTAGGTTAGTTTGAAGGTAGGCAGGTAGGTAGGTAGCTAGGTAGGTAGGCAAGTAGGTAGGTAGGTATGAAAGTAGGTTAGTTTGAAGGCAGGTAGGTAGGTACAGTTGAACTTTGCTGTTTCGAAGTCCTAGGGGAAACAATAGAAATTTCAAAATAGCAGGGTTTCAAAATAGCCAGGGTAGCATAAAATTTAAAATTTAATTATTTAAGGGGGGAGTCTCTTAACTACAGATCCACTGCAGTTGTTAAGGAATGGCTGAATGCTGCATTTTGATGCAAGAGATTTTTAAGCTTTTTGTAACGCTAAGTGGTGAATTTTATTTGGGGGTACACCTGCTCTGAAAAATATATCATTGCGTGTGCGAAACTTTTGCCAGTCCCAAACCGCGCCTTCAAATTTAAAATCCCTAAAACTCCGCGGAAACAAGGTAAAGTTCCGATTTCTTTTACGAATCAGAGATGACTTAGCCGTCTTTGTAATCTGACATATGCTTTTACTGTTGACACGAAAAAAGGAAACGTTACTGATGAAAGTCTATAAATACGAGTGGTTATTACGCCATATCTCTTATAATAATGCGAATTTTACGAAAACGATACGTCACATTACGCATGTGGACGTTCTTTATATATTGACGCTCATTTTAATTTTAAAATCTATCCGCCGTTTGTGTTTCAGGGTTTATTCTGTTCTGGTCACGTGACGCGTTAAATATTGCCGTGACTTGAAACTCTTGCAGGAATCTTCAATAGAACAACCTCGTGCAGAAGTCTTATCCGTATAAGGTCTGATTTCCAAAATATGGCAATTAGAAACCTGCCTTAGAAACAAATTGGTAGTTAAGAGTCACCCCCCTTAATTTTTTAAATAATTAACAATTATCCTACAGAATCGCGCAGAATATTGCTTGAAGCTAAGCTGACAAGGATGTAGGCCGAGAGGTGGCTAAAATTAGATGAAATTCTGCAAGATTGAGCAGTTGAGCCGGGTAGCTGTTTTATTATTCAACAAACTGTCAGTGAAATGCTTTTTGCTGCGAAAAACTGTGGTTGTGCAGCGCTTTGTAAGATTATGGACGAATCTTGACAACCTACTTATTTTGCAGAATACATCTGTTATGTATAGATCAGGGGCGTAGCCAGGGGTAGGTCCAAGGGTGCCCGTGACCCCCACGCTTTGTGACATAATTTTTAAAGCAAACAATATACAAACCTTATAATTCATGTGGCGCAAAAGCACGAATATGAAAAATCTTTTCTAGTACAAGGTAGTTACATACTCCATTTTCAAGACCGAACATCTGCAGTGGACTATGAAAGTACCCTGTATGTGAGAATGTATAACCCACCCCTGCCGATAATGGATAACAATTAACTTCTGCTCATATATGCATCACACAAATTTGTTGAATTGTAACAATGATTATGTCAGATAAATCACCAGATGCTGTTGAATGTTCTGCTGTTTAATGTTGAACAAATATCTACAGGATTATGCACTTATCAGCGGCCATCCCGGGGGGGTGACCCCGGGGACATACGCGGGTATGGGGCGGGATTTGTTAATTTTGGTCACCAATTTTGAGCCCGGGATGGGGGGAATGGATTGATTTTGCACTTTCATAGCAGGATCCCCGGGGAAAGACCCGCGGGATTTGTAGCGCCGCCACCATATTGGGAGACTAAGCTGGAAACGAGTGCCGTTCCCGTCTGCTAGGATCATTTTTTGTTCTTCTTCAGACAAGCCTACGACAGAAGTCTTATCTTCCACCAAGTGGAATTCAACACTCCCACATGCCCTCGTTGAACAATTAATAAATTACAACACCAGATCAGCTTCCAGACTAAGACACGGGCTTACAGCACCGAGTTTCACATCGAAATATATGCAGAACTCTATTGCATATAGAGGGGCCGTCCTCTGGAATACAATAGGACGGTCTCATCCATCGTTAATTGATCGTTTCGAACACCTTGACATCAACTCTTTTCTGAAAAACGTTGTTACACTTTTAGGGATTTTAACTTCAACGTTTTAGCGCCACAAACAATCAACAATAGGTTTAAGGATTTTTAACTTTTTATTCTCACTCATTCGAATTCATAATAATTTTATCTTTTTTTTCTTTCATTTTAATTTTGTACACGACCCCACAAGCTTGTAGCTTTTATCTTTCATCGTGTATACTGAAATAAAGGGTGTATGTATATGTATGTATGTATGTATGCGAACATATGTTCACATTTCTCTTGTAAATCTGCCTCTTTTAGCTGCTCATCCTTTGCTTTCATAGCGAATATAATTTTTGAAAGAAAACTACAATTCCTTCTGTGCTAATATTTTGATCAATAGGTGTTAAACTGTAAATTCTGCGTTGTAAACAAACACAGGAGCAGGAATTTAAAACAGCGTTTTCATTATTGTCTTTTCATTGTTGTGTTGAAACAAGAATATTCTCTCCTTTACCATTTCATGACTTACAAGGTAAGCTGAACCTCATCATGTGGAGAAAACAAGAGAAATAGCCTTCTTTGCTTCTGTTTCATTAACTCCATATAGGGATAATTTTACCAAACGGAAAATTAATTACGGCAAGTCTTTTGAAACAATACACTTTTTGACTTGGCAGAGCACACATCTTTACCCCAGGGGAGGGACATTTGTAGCTTTTGGTTAAAAAATCTTACGTTTGGGTAGAGGGGATTTGTAAACGTCGTTGTGCAAATTCCCGGGGGTTCCCCGGGGTCACCCCCGCGGGATGGCCGCTGATAAGTGCATTACGCTGATGGAATTGGATTACAGTTTATCAAGTTTGATTTGTGACAGGATGTTAAGAAATCAAAATTGCAATAAATCTTGTAAAATTTTCAATCTTTAAATCATAATTTTTTGGTCTTAGTTGATATTTCTTTGCTTTCACCTTTTTTGGTGTTTTTTTTCCTAAATTCTCGGATGCCGATAAGGCACCTTTCTTTATAGGAGTTGAATTTGATTGGCTGAAGGATCACTGCCTAAATTGCTGGTAGTCTAATATGCTGATAATATGTTGGCAAGTCTTCTCTAGATGCTTTCTCCACCGGAACATGAGAAAAGTAAATGATTGTGATGATTGTGACACCACACATACAACGTCAGTGGTTGATTACCGCTATTCAAAAACCACGCGGGCTTCGGGAACTTAAACGAAACTGTGTCCAAGTGTCTGACTGTCTCTCCGATCCTGTCTCACTCTTCAGTTTGAACAGAATTTATTTCCAGCAAGTAAGTAATGATCACGTCCTGATATTCAGCTCTTTACTTTTCACTTAGTAAATAAGTGCAACAAAAAATCGTTGACATATCTTACGGGGGATAAATCGATAAAAGTTTATACAAAAACGCTCGATTAATTTCTAAATTATAGCAACTGTTGATCACATTTGATGTTGAGATAACTGAATACTTTCACGCTTTATATCTTTGCTACTCTTTGAGTTTTAAGGCGTTTGGCACTTTTATGGCTAAAGGTTGCAAGTTATTTCCAGAGTAAGTTATCAATGATCATCATCTGTGTATTGCTGGCTTGCAACTGACGTCACGGCAGCCATGCTGGGGGACAACAACAAAGCGTTTTCCTCCGCTGGGAACTAAACTTTTTTATCATGCAAATTCTGCGAAAAAGTTTTTTATTGTTTTGACCACCAACATGGCCGCCTTGTCACGTGGTTGCAAGCGATCAATGGCAAATAAAATACAAATAATATGTGAGTGGGAGTGGAATATATAATCACGGAGGGGGGGTGGGGGGTGGGGGGACTTGACAGAATATCGGGTAGGGAGGTGCGGCCCGCCTGCCCCATTCCTGACCCTGTTTAAGACACAAATCTCTGATTTTCCTACCCTGTTTAAGACAGAATGCCGATTTTTGATACCTCGTCTAAGACATTTGTTGTAGCATATAATCAAACATGATTTAAACTTGGTGTGAATACCAAAGTCAACAGAAGTCAAAACTAAGGAAGGACTTGCAAAATTTCAGCTTGTGGCAAAATTTATATAAATAAACATATATGCTTATTCGTTTTAAGACATTGGCCGATGTAAAGATGCCCCGTGTAAGACAAAAGGGGTGAAATAGATACCCATTCAAGGCAAAAAGTCCTGAAAACCATACCCTGTTGGGCCGCACATCCCCATTAAGCCCTTATAAGGAAGTGCCCCCTTCCCTCCCCCCCCCCCCCCCCCCCGTGGGGGACATAATCGGGACATTTGAACTGTGAGATTTTGTCTTAGAATGCTCTACATTTGTGTATGGTCAAAAGATTCAATACACATCATTAAAATTAGTTAGAAAGTCCAGTAGAATGATTGAAAGTTGCTACTGCTGGCAGATAGGTGTAATTGTTAACATAACTTTATACTTGGTCCCCCCACCCCCCTCTTAGGTTTATCACAAGGGATAAAAGTTTCAGAGTGAGACTGGCCTCATGAAACAAAAAAACATTTTTGTCAAGGAGGGGGGCATTGGGATTTTAGGTTTTTGTGGTTTTGGTCATTTTAAATCGACTTTTTTTGGTTTTTGCACTTAAAAACTGTGTTTTTTTGGTTTTGGCATCTTTTACAGGTTGCTGGTTTTCTTTTATTACCATTCGGTTTTCGGTTAATAGCAGTTTTTCAGATGTTGTAATCAATGTAGTTTTCAGTTTTTTGTGGTTTCAGCTTCGTAGAAGCGAAACCCACTTTGTCGTCGTGTTGTAAATAAGTAAGTGAGTAAGTAAGTAAGTACGTAATTCGGAAACCCGACGTAATGCCGATGAGACGCGGACGCCGCAGTCGATGGTTTATTGACATGCCCGAAGTATTTTCGTGACAAGCCTTTTATCATGGGCCTGAGAACGAGGTTGCGAATTCGCAGTCGATATTTCTTCGCAGATGACATGTGAAACGTCGAAGCAACGTTTGTTTATGCGCTTCTCTGGGCGGTGGATTTCGGAGGAAAGTTTCATTAGCAGTGGTTTTGTGCTATTTTAGTCTGGGAACCAGACAGAGCTCTGGATGAAAGAGATATTTCTTGATGTGATTTGTGCAGTACTTTTCGAGAAACCACTTTCAAGCGTGTTAAGCGTAAACACCGTAGACAGGGCGAATCAGCCATGTGGAGCGAGCTAGCAAATATAAATATGCAAATCATCCATTCACGTGCAATTTGTCGCTAAATTTTGGAGAGCTTCCACTTTCTGATGCAATTTTTCTGCTCAACACTTTCTAAATGCTTCCCAAGAGACTAACATTGATCACAATCGTCAGGGTTTTCCGAAGAAACGGCCCTTTCATACCCTTCAAAGCAAGTGATGCCAGCTTTTGTTATCCTAAACAGCTCTTGTTACCATTTAATTAAATATGCAAAAATTTGCTCTCGCAGTTTTAAAGCGAAGTTCAGAACAAACAGGGAACAAAACTATTTTGAGCTTTGAAATACCATTCAGAAGGGATGCTTCTTGATGTGATTTGTGCAGTACTTTTCGAGAAACGACTTTAGAGCGTGTTTACTCGTAAACACAGTAGACAGGTCGAATCAGCTCGCAAATATGCAAATCATCCATTCGCCTGCAATTTGTCACGCATTCCCATATGTATGATTTTTTGGGGGTTGAAAGAGGTACTTTTCAAAAGAGAGACTATTGTAAGTGATTTCCTTTTCAAGCTTATAGACCGTGAGAAATTTGTACATAATTGTAACAGCTCCAACCAGGTCCCAAGGAACTTCCTGATGCTGCCAAGGAACTTCCTGATGGTTTTATGTTTAAAACACATGTTTAAAATAGTATAATTTAGCTCATTACTGATCAGAAAAAATTGTTTAAAAACACTTTTTTTCCAAAAATCTTCACATGAAATGGGTTAAGGTTTGGGATTTTGTGTGTGGTTTTTCGGTTTTGATCAAATTTATTGCATTTGCAGTTTTTTTTGTGCAGTTTTGCAGTTTCTACTCTCCCTAAAAAAATGAAAAATTGACCCTGTTTGGCCTATCCACTGAGCTGAAAGCTTACCATCTTTCATTGTTTATCACCCTTGTGTTTGATTTTGACGTGATATACACTGTATCAAATACTCATGAGAGTGTTTCATCACATTTCCAAACACCAAGAAAAGAGTTGAAAATACGACGCGTAGCAGAGTATTTTTGATGAACTTTGAGGTGTTTGGACATGTGATGAAACACTCTCTCGAGTGTTTGATATATTTTCTCAATCGAAAGTAAAACTACAGAGAAAACAGAGAAATAAAATCTTAAAAATCTATGCTAATTAAGAATTATTAGTGAGTTTGAGAAATCACTGATCCAGCACTTTGTAGGACATGTGCCACATATGAACCTAGGAAATAACCTGTAGCTCACCAAGAGTCTCTCAATAGCTCAATGCTTAGAGCATCCTACCAGTAAAGTCATGGGTCTGGGGGGTGGGGGATGGGGGCTCCCATATGAAAGGGGCGGAGATGCTTGTTGTCTCGCTTGGGGTGTGAATTTCATATTTTGGTCTCAGTTAAGGTGTTCTGGGCAAAATGCCAATATTTTTAGCTGTCAAGGTTTAGTTTAGGGTTGCACATGAAGAAATATAGAAATGTAAATTCTGTTTTTAGTACTTTGGTATCTTTAGCCACACCCAGATTGGTATCCTTTAGGGGTATCCTTTTAGTATTTAGAGCATCCCCCATCCCTTTCATATCAGAACCCCCGCCTGGGTCATGGGTTTGATCCTGTTGGGGAATCATCGTCTTCATCATCGTCCTTGTCATTGTAATCATCCTCATCCTCATCATCATCATCGTCACTACTACCATCACCAAGTGCTAAACCATTAAAATCCCCACCTTCATACAGTGCGGGAGGTGCGGTGGCCTAATGGTTAGTGCACTGGACACCAGATCGAACGGTCCGGGTTCGAGCCCTGGCCGGGGCACTGTGTTGTGTTCTTGGGCAAGATACTTTATTCTTATAATGCTTCTCTCCACCCAGGTGTATAAATGGGTACCGGCGAATTTACTGCTGGGGGAAACCCTGCGATGGACTTGCATCCCATACAGGGGGGAGTAGAAATACTCTTGGTCGCTTCATGCCATGAAAACCGGGATAAGCTCCGGCCTGATGGGCCACTAGGCTCGTATGCAGACTTTACCTTGTTTTTACCTTCATACAGCAATGGATTGAAAATTTGTATTTGGGCTAATTAAAACATGCTCTTTCAATTCTTGAAATCATATAGCTCCAGCTACATGTTTAGACTGAGGACTTTTCAGTGCTTTCCACTTTGGTGAAATAAGGAAGACAAAATGGCAATTCACAAACTTCATGACAGCAAAGTTATTTGCAAGTTATTTGACACTTGTTGATTCAGATTGGGCAAAGAAATACAAAAGATTTCTTTGTGCCTAGTCAGGATTCAAATAAATTTTAATTCAAATAAAATTCTACAATGGTGCAGTCAAGCATGTCCCCTGTCATTGGCATCTGATATTTCCCTTCACCCCCACCCTCCCCCCCCCCCCACACACCCTGTATGCATGCATGAATTACTAGTTGATACAATAACATCTTACAAATAACATATTACTATAATTATTATTATCATCATATCTATCACCACAATGTATGCAATATTGCAAAGTCTCAGAAACACTGCTGGTAATTCTATGGTGTCTTTAACACATGATGATGTTTTATAGAACTTTTAGGCAATGGCTTCTGTGCAGCAGGAAGGTCATCTCTCAAACCAAGAGTTCCAAAATGTCCAGTCATTTTCAAAGTCATCGTACAAATTACTTGAAACATTCACTGCATTACAACATCCTGCCCTAACGATGGAACAAAAGGAAACTTGTCTTCTAGATAAATCTAATGTTGATTCACAACTGGTATCTGAGCAACTTCCAGCTACACTGAACAGAGGAAGACACTCTGCAACATCAGCTGGGGCCAAGAAAGAAACTAATTCTCTATTAGCTTATCTTCTTCAAGTTGCCAAACAAAAGGCTTCTTATCCCATAACTGAAGAAGGGGAGGCAATTAAAAACATGATGGAAAATGCTGCAGACAATTTCTGTGAATACCTGAGAGCAAACTTTCGCCTATTTCATGAGTGCCGATTACTTAAGACAGGTAGCACATACGAGGGGGTTAAAATTGGAAAACCAGATGAATTTGATTTTATGATTGAAGTTCCGTCTCTTGCTTCAAGCAACGCAGTTGTATTTCGTCAGGGCTTATGTAGCAATTCGCTTGGACGAATAATCTATGAAGTTTGTGATAAGGGTCTTTTTTCAGATATTTTCGAATTTGAAGCAGCCCATTTTACTGTTAAGGGTCCTGTGGAACAGGAAGCCTTTATGAAGGTGATATTTGCAAAACTTCTTCATGCAATTGAGACCAAGTTCATAGAGTTTCTTCCAGCTGGTTGGGAATTCATGGGAATCAGTGGCAATGTTACTATGAATGCCGACATGTTTGGAATGTCTGGCATCAGTGCTCCAGCAAGGATGGCCTTGACACCTCGTTTCGTATGGCATGGTAAAACATTTCCAAGCCTGAAAGTAACGGTGGATTTTGCATTTGCTATTCCAGTTGTAAAGCCTGCATGTGTTTACTCCCCAGCACCACTCAAAAAGGATGTTGATGGATCATCTGAGGAAACATGGTTACCAATACCAGAGCTTGAAAAATGTGACATTTCTGGCTCTACGTCAACACGGGGCTCAAACACTGAGCCTACATTTGTTGCATCTGAAGATAACGAGTTACGAAAGCCACTTTTAATTAGAGATGATGCAAAACGTGATAGCAGAAGTAATAGGGCACTTGATCAGCCTGAAAGCCAACCAGTTCATCTTGCACAAGAGGAAGACCTCGTTTCAACAAGGCCAGTTCCTGATGTTTTCCATCTCCTGTTAGCTGATTTCATATGGTGTAGGGCGTCATTCTCCATCCAGGAACAAGAGATCATGGCGGAATTTAATCTTTCAGATGGCCAGAAAATATGCATGAGGCTGGTGAAGTATTTACGAGATGCCTTCATTCCACAGGATTATGACGACAAAACCTTTGATTTGAAGCCCAGCATCCCCACATATTGGTTGAAGACAATAATGTACTACATGTATGCAAAATACAGAAATGATGAAATGGCATGGAAAGCTGATCACTTGAATGACCGGGTTTTGGAAGTGTTTGAAACACTGTTAGAGTGTTTACAGCAATCAAGTCTATACAGCTTTTTTGTTCCAAGTTATAACTTGCTTTCGATGAAGCAACCTGGCGAGCTTGGAGCACTTACAGATGGGGTGAGGTCACTTCTTCAACTGTTTTATTCGTGTGACAGGGGAGAAGTTACCCTGGGTGATATGGAGGCATATGAGTGTAGACAAATTGGTGAAAATGAAAAGGTCCTATATGAAAATAGGAGAAGTACCTTGATGGAGATGTTGTTGACACATGCCATTTATGGAACGGATGATGATGATGAAGAACTGGAACATATACAATGCTTCGCAAATCACTACCTTGATGGCGTTGCAGGGCATACTGTTCTTATTACAGGAAGAGGACAAGATATCCTTTTCTTTGAAGACGGAAAGAGTGTGGACATTGGTATAAAGGAGACACTTGCTATTCTTGATGAGCATTGTGAGGCTTACGAGATTGAGTGTGCAGAGAATGACTAAACCATTACACATCTCATGAGGGTAATCAAGGAAAGTCATTAATCAGTTTACTTTGTTAAGTGAAACATTTCATAGATTGCGACCTTATCCACGCTAATTCAAAACAAAATTTGATTGATTATTATCTCCCTCCTCTCCAAATTCAACTCCGCGATGTATGCAATAGGCTGTAACAAGTATCCGCGAGTAATTAAACGGTATAGAGCAATGTAAATAATGTACATTGTAATGTATTTAATTACGTTAATGTTAGTTTTATTTACTTTGTAAAAATGAGTGTAATGTAACGGGTTAATTTTCTGCCGTTCAATTCAGTAAAAATGACACAAAAAAAAGCCCGGCCAAACGCTCGCAACATTTTAACGCAACATTGTTGGGCACAACATGTTACACACGTTTGGCCACCCTGTTACAACATGTTGTCTGTTGTTGGCCTAAGTTTGAAAATGGTCAAATTTTTCTCGCAACATTTTGGATGTTGTACTCGTTTGACCATGTTCCTGCAACTTTTTGCACCGTACCGTGCGCACTTGTTCGATTTGCGCCATCCAAAAGGGTGGCCAAACGTATGCAACATGTTGTGCACAACACTGTAACGGTATGTTGCGTGCGTTTGGCCAGCTCCTTCACAGCATGACACACCAATGTTCCGTTGAAATATTGCGAGCGTTTGGCCGGGGCTAAACGATTACTTTAGAACGTTTGTTCTCCAACTTCACGGCAGTTTTAGTGTTTCTATTACCAAATGACGTAAAACAAAAGATTCAGGAGACAATGAACAATAGCCACATCATATCATAGCCAATAACTAACCAACAATAGTTTCCTCAACACCAAGATATACTCAAATCAGCTAAGTTAGAATGTTTTGTTTCTATCATAGTTGTCTTTGCCTTAGTAGCTTTGGTTAATTACAGTAGTCAAAAGTAGTTGTTATACCCCAACAACAAGAACTTTATTTACCCTCAACCTTTTTTTGCAAAAGGAAAAATTAGTATTAAGTATAAATAGAAAAAGTTAAAAGGGCAGGCAGCCAGTGTAAGGTAAACACAAACAACATAGAATATACAGTGAACACCCCGAAATGTAATTTTGTATTGGCCGAGAACGTATCACATGACGCGCGTCAAAACTGTACAACTCCCTTGGCGAGCAACTCATTAACTCCTTTGGGCGACATCAACTTGAACCTTGACCACGGTATGAATGTGAACCAATTCGCAGTTGTGGACACAATACTAGCTAAGCTTTTATTCATTGTCTTGTTCGAACTCGGGAGTCAACAGTTGAAATACAAAAAGTATTAATTTGTACACGCATAAATTTATTTTGTTTTAAAGGGGAACCTCCACTCTTGCGACAAGTTGACCTTAATCGTTTTGAAAACGTGCTTTTTTTCTAAATTGTACAAGACAAGGGAGAAATAACATTTAATAGTAACAATAAATGAAGTTTTTGGTTTTAAATTTCCCGCGCACCGCCATTTTGGATTCTATGACGTGTAATATCAGCAGCCATAACACGTCATAAAATCCAAAATGGCGGCGCGCGGGAAATTTAAAAGCCTTAAACCTGTTACTATTGAATGTTATTTCTCCCTTGACCTGTAAAATTTGCCATTATTTCAAACAATTCAGTGTCAACTTGTTGTAGCAGTGGAGGTTCCCTTTAAAGGATATATCTCGATACAAATTAATAAGAAAGCTCAAAGTATTGTGCATTGTTAATAATTTCAGTAAATAAATTAATGTCGTTTTCAGCCGAAGGAAAATTGAGTGTGAATACTGATAACGGCACCAGGGCCGGGTTGTTGGAAAGCCGATTAACGCTAACACAGGATAAAAAGTTAATCGAGTTTTGTGAAGTTTGAGATTAATTGACGTCAAAACTGGAGGTAAAAATATAAACATCAAACCTCACTGGTTAAATCTAATCCCGGATTAGCTTAATCGTTCTTTGAACAACCCAGCCCTGAGCGTTTATTTTCTGTTGGGGGTTAAAACAAAACACGCGATGCCTCGGGGAACATCGAGGGTCTTGAGGGCAAGATAAAAAAAAAACTCACATCAACTAACAAGCATGCTTTTATTTGTTATTTGCTTTATATTTTAACTAACAAGCTGAGACAGATTTTATTTCCATTTATACAAATTTCAGAGCGCAATATATGTATGTACACACCAGAATTGCAGATAGCAATATTTTAACTGACGCATCTTTGCACAGTGTTTCTAATTTTACATTCATACCAATCCAACTATAATCTGTAATAACATATTTTCGCTCTTTGAGCTGGTAGTTTTGCGCAAGTTAACAGAAGTTGAATCCACCAACTGGCAATGTCTGCGGGGCACCAAACTTAAATCCTTCACTTGTGGCCTGGGGAGCAATTTGTTCTGTCTCTCCGTCAGACATCTAAAAAAACAAACCAAGAAAACAGGCCAACGCTCACTACATTTTTTTATTTTATTTTATTCAATGAATGCGAATATACCCTGCGTGTAGCCGCCCGCCGTCTCCTATTTTCTTACGCAGAAAAGGAGGCGGAGAACGCAATTTACTACGATTATCAGTTGAGTAAGACATAAAGGAAGTTTGGGGACAAAGTTTTGACGTTATAACTACGTTGTTACCATGGGCAACTGGCTCGGTTCCCAATAGTTACTTGTCGAACTCAGCCGTTCCATTATTTGGCGGGCTTTTTTGGCATGCGACGCATATGTTACCAATGGATACTAAGCCGGTTACTCGAGGCAACGACGTAGTTTTAACGTCAAAACAATGTCACCAAACTTCCCCCGTGCCTTACTCAAATGAAAATCGTAGTTGCTTGGCTAACGACTTTTTCTAGCACTTTAATAAAATGAAATGCAGCCCTGCGCAGTCTTAGTTATTCTTAGATAAGCAGCACTTTTAACCAGTAACAGGTTTAAGGATTGAACTTAACCTAAATCATGAAAATTTGAATCAAGAAAATTTACTTAGGAGCTGCAACGTTACCTCCTCAGAGAAAAACTTGTCTATTATCGCCAAAGCAGCTTTGTACACCTCAAAGTTCTGATGTGTCTGTAAACCCTCAATTCTTGATATTCCTGAGAAAGGTAACAAACACATCAAGCGAGTAATTTAAAAAAATCCTAAGTAAACACGTAACTAGCCTAAGTATAATCAAATCATTCATCGTGTAATTTTAAAACTAACTAAAAATCCGTTCGTACAAAATTTTACCTTGACACTCATCCATTGTTGCGGTGACGTTTTCAAAGAGCTTCTCATTCTTACTAGCAGTCTGGTAACAAAACAGATTCCAATTGAATAATGTATCATTCATCATTCTCTCATGACACCACCACAAGCATGCTCAGCGGTCTCATGCAAAGGCGTGTAGATTATGTAAAAATGCTCAGGATAGCGGGTAGTCGCGTTCTATTTTGGTGTGTTGTAAGTCATTACAGTAAGGTCATATTTTTCGAAAAGAAATGTATGCCTGTTCCATCTTCAGTTCCTCATTTTTGTTTCGTTACGAAACGGTATCAACACGTTGTACTAAAGGCAAACAATCTTGTAAAAACATGCTCTTTAAGTATCGGAAAGATAATCGTCAGCAACACCAAAAATTATTGAGATCCATTACAAATAGAAATATCTGACGACTGCAATTGTATTGCAAAAAATATAAAGTGAGCTCCTTCCATGTTTAATTGTTACGTGAACATTCTAGCCCCATTTCTGAGAAAGAATATAATTCCCACCAATGAAAGCGCTTGCAAGCGCAAACAAAGACACGATGCCTTCGTGTTTGCTGGCACGGAAGCCACGAAAAGGCAAGAGAAGGGCAGATTAGGAAGTTCGTTGTCATTCTTATCCTTCCGCGATCTGGATACGAGACACTATTTCTTTTTTTAAATAGCTTCTTGTTGCCATTGTAGGTCGCGGGGATAGGTCATGTGAATCTCTAATATGACCCTAATACCATTTTTGGCCTGGGAATGGGAATTTGGACTACCAAAAGTTCAAATGCACTTAGGGTTCTCCGGGTGGTGGATTTCACGCAGTAAGACTGCAGTGATGTAAAATGCAAGAGGAAGACGATTTCTCAACTCAATGGATCCCTTTATGTAACAAGACATCAGAAGCGTAAGCCAAGTGACTTCATTTGAATTTCACTTTTAGAAGGTTTAAAGTTGTCAATTTCAACTATGGTATAACTACATTACTCGACCCCCTACTTTCTACTTTGACGTTTTCATTGGGCTAGACAGGTCTTTGTGTGTTATTGTAAGTCTCCGATTTTAGTTGCATCCATTGGGCAAGTATAACAGAAAGCATCTTCCAGCATCGACTTGGTGTTAGCCAGTAATATACTATCATTATTTATTGAGCTCTTTATTACAGACTTTATACTCACCGAAAGAATGTTCTTAAACCCATCCAAAAGAACAAGAATTGTCTAGAAAAAAAATTAACTGTTTTAATATCTATTAAAATTTTTTTAAAAGACGATCTCTGGCTAAAAATATTTAAAAAGTACAAGCTTTCGACTGTTTGATCTACAGTCTTCAACGGGTAAAAATGAATGACGAAATATGAATATAAATGTGTAAGAATAAAAAAGAATGGACTATGTAAATTAATTATGAATGTGTGTAAAAAGAATGTTGTATTGCCCAGGGAGTGGGCAGGAATTGTTGTCAGCATTTGGAGTCACCATGGAATGCCACGATTCTAGTGTTTTTCTTATTCGGAAACTGCCTTTGTCGATTACGGAGGCGTTGTTAAAGTCAATGGAATGGTCATGGGACCATGCATGGTTCGCAATTCTGGAGCCTTTAGCCGCTGTTTTTACATTTCTTAAGTGTTCTTTTCTTCGGGTGTTAAACGCTCTGCCAGTTTCGCCAGAATCGTGGCATTCCATGGTGACTCCAAATGCTGACAACAATTCCTGCCCACTCCCTGGGCAATACAACATTCTTTTTACACACATTCATAATTAATTTACATAGTCCATTCTTTTTTATTCTTACACATTTATATTCATATTTCGTCATTCATTTTTACCCGTTGAAGACTGTAGATCAAACAGTCGAAAGCTTGTACTTTTTAAATATTTTTAGCCAGAGATCGTCTTTAAAAATTTTTTTAATATGTTTAACCCTGGCTACGGTCCTTCAATATTTTTATGTTTTAATATCATCAATAAATTGAGCACCGCTCCTGCTGGGAACATTTGTGGGAAGCGTTAAGTGGAGTAATATGTCAAGTGTCTTGACATCAAATCAAGGTTGAACAAGATGGCCTTTCAATCCACAGAATTGAAACAAATAAACTTTGCATGATATGTCACATTATGAACTAATCCTATACTTGGGCATCTGCAAGAAAGCTACTGACAAATTATAAACACATCACAAAATTACCTTGGTATCCTTGACTTCTAAGAGATTGCACATCGGTTCTATGACACCATTTGCAACAAGAAAGTTAATCTGGAAAATCATTCAAACATTGAACATTAGAACTTGCTGCACATTGCATTGCAATCATTTCAGTGCATAGATCCATTGGCCATAATCTGTTTCACTAAAAATGTAATTTTAATTGTACACGGCTATATGCAGCAAAAAGAAAAAAAAGAAATCTTCAGCAGTGAATCGCATTTTCAAATGCATTGTTGAATCAAAGCTAACTGTCCAAATAGTCAACTCTCGCCTTGCGGACACCCCGCTATAACGGACACTCGCTATTACGGACAAAAATCCAGATCCCCGGCGAAAGTCAAAGACGTTTCACCGTTTGACTGGAAACGACTCCCGCTATTAAGACACTTTCGTGGTACCAAAAGAACAAATTTATTGTTTTTAGTCTCGATAAAGCGGACACCATGAACTTCTCATATAACATTATTAGGGCAAATTGCAATCTGTTGCTCATTATTTGTCAACACACACTTTAAAAGACTTCTGGAATATTTATTTTTGCATAAATTCCTTCATTTGCTGTACAACAGACTTTGCTTTTTCACTTCAGCTTGCACCTGTTCCTCTTTCGACTCTTTAGGAGAGATCAAACCCTCACCTATTGTCATCCTCCACACTCAAGGTCACCCAACGACTACGTAGCATTTTCACCACTGTTGTTAAGCACGTCATAGTCTATATTATTTTTAACGTTATATTAAGGGCACTTTTTTTCTTACACCACGCTATTACAGACTCTTGCTATAACGGACATTAAACGACGTCCCAAACGTGTCCGCTACAACGAGAGTTGACTGTAAATTGCGCATCATACTTTTTGGCACCTCAATCAGTGAAACAATACATGTAATTATCAGGTTGATAACCAGCGCAATGACAAACTTTCATATTCTGACCTGGTCTGCTGTGCTTGCTGATGTAAAGTTTGTGATAGCCCATACAGCTTCCTTCTGGCTTTTGAAGTCTCGAGCTGAATTGTTTCCCTAGGATAAATGCAAAATGCAAAACTCAGATTATTAAAGATAAAAGACGAAATGGTTACATTAATTTAAGTGCAGCAAAATTTTACTTGTTACTTAATATAACGAATTACAATGTAAAACCGTAGTAAATCTTGAGTTTTGTAAAATTGGTTGCGATTTAAATTTATTTGAAGATTTGTAGGAAAAACTGCAAGTCCATTAGAGTGAGAAGGATCATTACTTTGGGAACTCAGCCATAGCTTTAGATTCACCTCTGATTCGATTCTGGATATTACAAAACGTTTAAGGCTACAATCTTATAACTGCCTGTTACTGTCCTCGCCTTTGGGAGACTCCCTTTTGATAGGATATCACTCTCTAAATACATAAAAGCTTGCATATGCCTAGTCCTGGCAGCGAAACTCAAATGTTCAAAACTTTGCAGTGAAACTTGAGTTTTAAGCATTTTAATTATCACATCGTTTCTATGGTGTGTAACAGTGTAGACCGTGGAGAAATGTAATCAGTGTGTTAAGAACGCTACAAACCTTTAACACATCTATAATCAATGGCACCAGGTCAGCGTTAATAACAGCCTGAAACATTCAAATAAAAAACGCAAAATTACTTTCAGCATGCAATCACATCACTGTAATTACTGAATTGCATTATAATATTAACACTGTAAATTTGTTGCCTGACACAATAACAACCAAGTCTATTATCTGAATACCCATAATTGTTTGGCCTGCAATACAAATGCTATTCACAACAAATTATCTACTTGTTTTCAGAAGATATATCAAACATGTCATGCCATCAATATCTTGCACTTGGTATCACATGGCACTGCCTTTTTGTGTCCAGTTCAATAAATACCTGAATTTGTTCCTTAGGACCAGCAGTAATATTGGATATTGCCCAGGCTGCCTCCTATAAAATCATAATAAACAAAGAATTAACTAAAGGTTAATATCCAGTGCATAAGATTGTAAACAGTTTTGATACAGAGCAAGGTGTACGTTGAATAATAATAAATTTGTAATGTATTTTATTTTAAGAATAGGCTAAATAAGTTGAACCTGACCTTGACAATGCTTGCTTTACTGTGCGTCAAAAGATTCTTGAAGTGGAACAACGCATTGTGTTCTATCACCAACTGTGATAAATGTAAGCAGAATTAGAAAATTTAAATAAACCATATTATTATGTACTTAGGCAAAAGAAAACCAATTCCTGCAGTTGTTCAAATTTAAATTTTGTATCTAGTTGCCCCTCCCTAAAAAGCAGCCACAGTGTCTGAACAACTACATTGTACACATGAACTGAAAAAAAATCTCTTGACCAATATTAATGGTTTCATTTTCTGCTGTTATCAATTATTATAGTCAACCTCGTTCCCAGCGTCTCTTTTTCCTGGGGGGCCGGCAGGAGAGAGAGAGACCCTGGGAACAAGGTTGTATTTTTGTTGGCATCTCAGGAAACAGAAGTTGTCTGCAACAGATTTCAAAAGAAAACATCTGTGGTTTTGGATGAGTAGTTTTTGTTCGTTTTCCAGGGTTCATTGATTGCCATTGTTATTATGACTGACGCCAGCCAAAAAGCCACTTCAGAGTTACCATGTTATTGACAGGCGCAATAGAGTTTTTACAGTACTTACTTGTGTTTGTTCATCTGTACCTGTTACTATATTACCAACAGCTCGCAGTGATGGTGTCTGCAAAGAATAACATATTCAACAAGTGGTTGTCAACAAGAAGCATTCTCAGAGGTGAGTTTTTGGGTTTGTGATCGACTTAAATTATTGTTAGGGATGGACCATTATTTTTCTGGAGAGGGGGTAAGAAAAATATTGAAAAAAATTGTTTGCCGAGCCTAAAAAGACAAAGTAAACTGCTTGCAAACACGATAGGTGTAAAAAAATTAGTTTGCATTTCGAAAACAAAATGTTTGCAGAGGTGCATAAATTAAAAAAAAAAATTGCAGAGGAAAGTTTTTCATACCCCCCCTCCAGAAAAATAATGGCCCATCCCTTAATACCACAATCACATCTATAGTAGTTTTCTTGTGTTTGAATGACTCCTTCAGGCATTAACCCACTCCACCCCCCCCCCCCCCAAAAAAAAAAAAAAACTTATATGGCAACTTTTCACTAATTCAGCAATGGCTGACTTCATATTAAATCATAGTTTTACATTGATCACTATATATGAGCGCCCGTGTATGATGGTTAATACCTAGTGGCAAACAGCAATATATATTTTTTTGTTAAGTATGGACTTGGTCCAGCAAAGTTGATCCTGTCAGTGACTTCTTTACCAATTGTTACTTGGATACCCTAAAGCTTAATTATAAGTGGAAAATATATGAACTCCAAGGTTTTTGCAAATAAAGCACTTACCTTTACAGTAACTTCAGGATGGCTCAATAAATTGATCAATGAAGGAAGAATTCCTGAGTTAATAACAAGCTGAAACGTGAAAAATAAAACAAGGTACCAGCATGAATCACTTAAAGGTGGGAAAAGCCTCAGTCAAACAAAACTCGTTTCCTTTAAAAAATGTCGGCTAATAATATAAAAAATATAATACCAATAATTATAGTAAGAATTAATGCTCAAGAAATAAAAAAAAAATTCCACATAGGCTGTACCAAAGTTTACAAGCTTGAACTTTGTGTTCCGCAGAAAGCTTTGTTGTAAATTAGCAAACCCCTGGGTCCCCCTCCTAGAAGAAGTTTTTGCACGCATGCGCAGCAAGACCTGTTGTTCAACCACAAGGTCGATTTGTCGGCCATGTTGAAATGTGAACATGTTTTTTCTCCTCGGATATTAAAATGTTGTATGTTTTAAAGACTCAAACTTTTTGCTGACCTTCGAACCTGGGACATACGGAACACTTTGTAAAAAAAAGTTTAAGAAAGAATTAATTATAATAAAATGCAGGAGAAGTGCACTGCCTTTTTTGCTGTGAGCATGCAATGCAAAGTATCTTCAAAGTCTAAAGTCTTTCCCTTGTATTTTCTCTGACTAGTTAACATTATTCAAGTCAGTTTACTTGAATGTGACAGTTTACATGTTGATCAGAATATGCCGCTCACAAATGTGCCTCTCTGTTGCTAAGTTACCAGGTATTTGATAGGAAAAAAAAGAGAGAGAAAAGAACTGGGCTGCAGTACTCTGCTCTGGATGGGATGCTAGTCCATCGCAGGGTTACCCCCAGCCAATTTTACACCTGGCCGGGTGAAGAGAAGCACTACGAGAGTAAGGTGACGTGTTTTGCCCAGGAACACAACACAATGACCCTGGTCAGGACTTGAACCTGGACCATTCAATCCAGAGACCAGCATATGCTAACCATTAGGCCATTGCGCTTCCCACCCACTGTAGGACTGGTCCCAAATGGTTTTAGTCTGATATGACTTGACCAGAGCAGGTTTTTCAATTGTTTAATACAGGAACGTTACTTTTTAACGAGCGTATGTTCACAAGAGATCCATCCAGCGCCAGTCTGCTCACAGGCAGATCAGCTGAAAGACTTTTACAACATTAGAAAAGGAAAGTCTTACTTACTTGTATCCTATCATTTGGTCCATCTGTCAAATATGACAAACCCCAACATGTATCAGAAAGAACCTAAAACAAATAAAAACAAAGATTGAGACTCAAAGGAAAGTGCAGAATGCAATGGGGCTGAGTACCGGTATATAAAAGTTTTGACATTCTTTTTGTTGATTACCAAAGAAAATGAATTTATGGAAAGAAAATGATGTGCTAAATACAATACCAGTAATTGATGCAAGCTTCTGCAAGTCATCTGACATGACACATAACTTACTGTTCGTTTAGTGGTAGAGATCAATGGTTCATTCTTGTTGATTAGCAAAGCACTATTCACCTTCGAGCAGCCGAAGAGAAACAAAATGGCTTCGCACGTCGCTTTGGGTACCGAAAGTAATGTTTTGGTCTGCTAGTTATTCAACTTAAAACAATTCACCTCAGTGTCGGTGAAAGTGGTGGATATTTACCTCCACTTGGGTGAATAATTGTTAATTATAAACCAGTATTGAGTAAAATATTTACCTCGTTATCTGTACAATTGATCAAGTGTGCCAGGGCAGGCAGGATCTAAAACGATTTAAAGAAAAAAAAATGCTATGGTTATAGTATAAATTCATGAGACAAGCCTTGTACATGTGTAAAACCATCCTCAGGGGATCTTTATAAGTTTGGAAAGTGCATCAAGGCACCTCCTGATTAACTAATATCAAAATCTCAAGAATATTTTTAACCCTGTGTTCCCTAACTGAACACTAACTGATGTCAAACACATCACGTGATCAACTCAGGCCAAAGCAGACCAAGACACCTTCTCAATTTTAAACGTTGAAAAGAAAAAGTTCACGAGTAAGTTTGCATCGAAGTTTGGAACAAAGTTGTCAATTTCAATTGCAAGTTCACTTCATGTGGTTGGCTGCTAGCTTTCAAGCAATAGTAAATTGTCAACGAAATTCCCAAGTTCCCAAGCAACTTGGAAACTGGCACGGCCAAAGTAAACTGAAATCAACTGTAACATTGATGAAAATTCAGTTGTGTTGACCCTCTCTTGCTTCATTTGTATACTATTATTAGGCCACCATGAGTGTTTTGTCCTTGATTTGCATGCTATTATTAGGCATGAATGTTTTGTTCTACGCACTTGTTCTACTGCTGCCATCTCAGGAGCTGGGTTCTTATTACGGCACAGGTTTGACAGTGTCCACGTCACATTACGAAGGAATTGAACCTGCAACACACAGCAAAATTGACAATAAGAATGCATTTGAATACACAGGGTTGTCGCTAAGGGCCGGCTGCCGGCTAATTTCACCCACTGAAAGAGAACTTAAATCCGGCTGAAATTTCACATGAAAACAGACTTAGGTAAACCTTTAGGGCTGTGAAGGCAGGAAAGCCAGGTGGGCTTGTTCATGAGCCGGCTTAGCGTTTTCTTAGCTACATCCCTGACACATGGTCCATAATGTATGAAAAGCCAACAGTCATATTTTTACCATCTCTCCCAGTCAGCCAGTGCTTCAAACCTCTCAATCAAAGACTGCACTCACAAAAACTACAACTGTTTTGCAGTCTACAATGCCTTGCAAATGCGCTACCTTAAAAGTTCTTCCCACTTTATCCAAGAATAATATAAAAGATTACTCTTCGTTAGCCACCCTATCCCCAGTGTTGTCTAAAAAGGTTTCAGCGAACATTCCGGCAAAGTTGAACACTGAGTGTTTCAACTCTGTTTGCAAAAGATTGTGGGTAGAAAGTTAGTAACTCCCACCAAAAGATCCTTTTCTGTGAAGGAACTGCCTCTCTGGGCTGAGAGCCCACTATCTGATCTGCAAATAATTTACCACCTACATAATTGAATAATTGTGTGTTCATGTACAATAGCATCTGACTGTGGCTTTGCTGCAAATAATATTCTGCCCATGTGTAGTTGTGTTCACTTCCAAGAAAAAATGGCAGCTCATTCTCCAGAGTTATCAGAGAAGGATTTAAAATTTCTTCTTGGCCAAAAACAAGGGGAGTGATTGAATGATAAACAATTACTGAACTTGGTTGTCGCAAATAACATAATCATGAAATTTTTGTCAGTGCCTCAATGATTAATTATTTGCCTCATGTCTTGGGCTCCGGCAAATAATATTATTGATCTCTTAGCCACTGACAAATCATATTTTGCTCAACCTTGTCCAATAACATTATTGTTAATAGAGTGACGATTAATAATGCAAGTTTGTAAGTAACTGTACTGTAATTAGTGTAAGGTGTAAGTACTTGAGTTGTCAGGCGTTTCAATAAAATTTGAAGTAGGCAGCTAGTACGAATAGAGTAGCCGACTTCATCAACAAGGTTTGAAAGGATCTTTCTCTAGTTACTTCATTTTGAGGAAAAAGTAGCCGACCTCTCTGAGCAAAGTAGCCAACACTTTTCGTCGGCCGTCGGTGCTTATTGAAAGCACTGAGTTGTTGTTAATGTTTCTACTGTAAGTATTGTAAGATTTTTGTGTTGTAATAACAATAAAAAATGTTCTTTTAAAAAAAATTATTGTTAAATATTTCCTTACATTAATGCCTGGCTGAATTACTTCTAGAAGAGGTCCCAAAGCACCATGGGCTAAGACAAAATTTCTTAGATGTGCTCCATCACCTACAAGATACAATAATAAAATAAGTATTATTATGAGCACTCACGTAGTACATAACAGCACTGCTACACAGCTGCTGATTTATTACATACATAATATATTACATACATAATATATAATACAAATTTTATTAACACTCCCCAAAGGGGCTTTTCAGTGTCAATGGCCTAAAATTATGAAAAAGTAACATTACAATAAAATAAAAAATATAAAATGATCACTATTATAGATAATATAAATTACTATAAAAACCGATAAAAAAGCCTGCATGGTTCCCACTTGTGAGATAAGCACAAGCATAAGCACAAGCATGCTATCAAGTTTCCTTGTGATTGGTACAAACTTATCACCAACAAAACAAACAAATTAATGTTCTCTCTTGGATTAAGAAACAACCAAATCCAAACAGCCAGACCTGCCTAGATAACACTTCCTTTACATATTGAGTTTAATATTAAAAGGGAAATCCTCACTGCTCACACAGTAGACAAATCACAGATGATTCTGTGACTAGATTGTGTTATTCAGTTTTCCCTGACAGCTACATGTCTTTTAAAAAATAAAATGGTTAATAAACCCATTTTAATGTGCTGCACAGAACTGGCAAAAATCATGTTGTAGTCCAGTAAAAATACCTGCTATGTTTCCTAAAGCCCACACAGCTTGTTCTTGAACTTGAGTCTGTGGTGACGACAGCAGCTTCACAAATCTAGGTACTGCACCTGGATTGTGAAAGGTTCAAGAAAGAATAAACTAAGGAAAAGTCAAAACAAAATAATGAAGTGCGAAACTTTCAGCATAAACTAAGGAAAACACAAAATGAAATGAATTGAAACCGTGTGCTTAATTTAGCAACTAAAATTTTTCACTTGGAGGGTTGCTGATGCATATCAAAACACCACTGACTACCAAGGGAATGCAGGTGCTCTTTGTTGCTAACTCTGTTAAACTGCAATTTAACTGCATTTATAAAAAAATAATGACTGACTATAAAATACACAATATCTCACCTGCTTCTACAACCACCTTTGTCTCATCAGATGAGCCAGATGCAACATTGGTCAATACCCAAGCGGCTTCAAACTGTAATGAAGGACTAGTGAGAGGTGAAAGCAGACCATTGTTAATACAGTATACTGATCTATACTGGAGGCACACCAAAGCAAGAGTACCATGTTTGAACCTGGCCAGTGTTTTACAGTCAAACCGGATGTTCTTTTGATGGGAACTCTGCAATGTTGTGGTGCAATGTTCCAATATTGATGGGCAGTTTGCTCTACGTAACTTGCAACTTTCAATTCAAATTTGCTCGAGCAAGTTCCAAAGTTCCGGTTTTCATTTTCCCCGTATAGTACGTAACAATTCCACCTCTCTTTCAAAGAAATAGGAAATCGTTGCCCTATGGTCAAATATTTATCAACAGACGACAAGAAATTAGCAACAGGTTTAGTTCAAATCGCCAAACTGGGAAACCGGAACTTGCTAAAGCAAGTTTGAATTGAAAGTTGCAAGTTGCGTCAAGCAAACTTCCCAGTTTGGCGATTTAACTAAACCTCCCGCTAATTTCTTGTCGTCTGTTGATAAATATTTGACCATAGGGCAACTACTTCCTATTTCTTTGAAAGAGAGGTGGGATTATTACCTTCAATACGGGAATATCGAAAACCAGAACTTGGCAACATGCTCGAGCAAATTTGAATTGAATGTTGCAAGTTGTGTCAAGCAAACTGCCCATCAATATTGGAACATTGCGCCACAACATTGCAGAGTTCCCATCAAAAGAACATCCGGTTTGACTGTAAATTATCATTAGCGACTGTCACAAGCTAGTGAATTATGTCTCTCTGCATGCTCAATCCTTCCACTGCTCAAGAGGTTAGTTAACCTTGAATCATTACAAACACAAGATTTCATACTGACAGTGCAGCTCTTCATTGATTGGTGTGATCTCTCTATGTGATTCCGTACTATGAAAACCACCAAACTGTGGAATAGGGCCAAATTTTCGCCTTGCTACCCTGCCCACTTTTGTTGACAAATTCCAGAAATTCCTGTGTCTCTTTACCGCCATTGTTGTTTACAGTCGCTCGTTTGAACCATGCCTAAAAGATGATCTTGGTTAAATTTTTTTTCGCACCAAAATGTAAACTCAGGACCAGAATTTCAACACCACCACTTAAAAAAAATTGCAATCACTTCTTTTAACCAAACTTTTATTGAATTTCTCTTCTACCGGCCGTTTATTCCACGTTCTATTCAATTATGATCCTAATGTAATTAGCTATAGCAAGTTGTGAATTATACATGACAAGGTGACGATTGTAATTCACCGACAAAAGTAGGCTGCAGGGCAGTACGTAGAAGAAAGTGTGTGGGGCAGCGACACAAAAATCCTGGCCTATTCCACAGTTCAGTGATTTTCATAGTAACATTAATTACACAGAAGAGACAGTACAGTAGTAAGAGCCATAAATAATTTGTTAAATTTTAGGGGTCAGAAGTCAGATCATGTCTTTCAAATGTGCAACCTTTTCCTAATTTGCTAGTAAACAAAAGTAGTTAATTTGCCCACCAATGCATCCCATGCAAAATATTGCCAAGAATTTGCTGAGAGAATGCTGAGAACCCACCACATATGAGCAAGATCTATTGCAAGACCTTCGTGATATATCAAAATCTTGGCAGCCAAAAACTCATCGAGAGGCAAGATCTCAGCAAACATTTTGTACAGGATTACATGTACAACAACATCTTTTAAAACTAATTACTTTGTAATTATCTTCAACTGTACACTGTGTAAATTATGTACAAAGCAAGCTTACAAGAGCAGTTAAGTGGAGTACCAATACTAAAGAACTTACTTATCAAATCTCTCTAAGATGGTGACAAACTTTGGTACTAATCCAGAGCTGAAAAAAATTAATATCTGTTCATCAAAATAGGGGCACTATCATGACTGATGAGCATCACTTTGAAAAGTCACAGTCAAGGTAAATGACAATGGTCTAGCTTTGTTAAAATTGATTACATTAGTATGTGTCAGCCACTAGAAGAGTAGGCAGCTGTAACAAATTAGCTTGTTTGTTGCGAGGTGATTGCTATGACCAGAGAAACTGGTGACTTATAATCAAGTAGCCAACAGAACTCTGGCAGTTGCCAGCTTGTTTTGAAAACCCTGCCATCATCATATCGTATGTAAACATGCATTGAATAAAACTCACTCAATAAAGTCTTTTATTGGAGGGTTTCTCTGCTTTGAAAGCATCTTCCTAAAAACAAATAAATATTGATATTGAATAAAATATATGAAGTAAATAATTAATATATAGATTTAGCCATGCCTAAAAGCACAGTTCTACATTATAAACAATGATCACCTGGAAACTTGAACAGCTTCAAATACCATCTTGTCATCACTGGACTTGAGATACTGATAAGAAAATTACACTGAATAAACCAACTACACCATATACACAGATTCATGATATAACCTAAACCAGAAGTTGCATGAAAGCGACACCTAAGGATCCCGCCAGCTCAAAGTTACAAAGTTTAAACCAGTGTGAGGCATAAATTTTGTGTTGGAAAAATCATTTTCTTCCAATGTGAGCCAAGAAACATGATCTTTATAGGTTAAAAAAGATATTAATAAGAATGGAGCAACATGCGCAATGTTAACTTCAAAGTTTGCGACTCATATGCTTGTCAAAAGGTCAAGTTTGCTTTGTGAGCCTAGAGAAAATACTTTTCTCTGGGCACTATATACAATTGCTGTTTTGCTTTGGGGAGCACTGAAATGTCTCCATTCTACATTTGATATCAAATTGTTGTCACTGTATAAGTCATACGCTTTCATTCAGAAATAATCTGTTGGTCCCATGAAGCAAAGCAAATAACAGCCATCTTCGAATTCCTTTGAGCAAAGCAAATTGGCTGCGAGAAACTACAGCGGATTCAGGTTGAGCGTTTAACGGCCTCAGTTGTCGTGTTCGTTGTAACAGTTGAATTGATTGCGTTGCAAGGCAAAATGACAGACGTTGCTAGGCAGGAATGACAACGTTCTGTCTGGGAAAAAGCATGTTGCGGTTTTCCCAGGCAGAACGTTGGCATTCCCGCCTAGCAAGGTCTGTCACTTTGCCTCGCAACACAAATCAATTCAACCGTTACAACGAACGCGACAACTGAGGCCGTTAAACACTCAACCAGAATCCGCTGTAAATGAAGGAGACTTTCAACTCTGAAGCTTGTGCTACTTTGTGTTTCCCTTTTCTGAAACTTAACTAGCTAACATTTGTATGCTACACTAAATGCCAGATCTCTGCAAATTATTTCCAACTCCAGTTATTATCATGATCGTGATTGGATTTTTCACTGTAGCACCCTGTATCTCTGATCATACCTCTTCAATGGTTGGCAGTGGCAGCTGAGTCACAGTCTGTTGAGATTTTCAAATTAATAAAAATCAAATTAATTTATTTAATATTTAATTACCATTATTGCTCAAAGCATGGTTCTGTTCATACATGAATGTTTTAGCAACAGATAGATAAAAAAATTTACAATGTAGATGGCTGTTCAAAGCAGTTTCATTTTTTCTTAATGGCAAATAATGACCAAAGTATCTGAACTGGCTTGAAGTAAACAGCATGTTCATAAAAACCTTGGGGGTTGTGTAATAATTATTAATAATGCATCAGTCTAACTTGATAGACTAACATTCTCCACCTTGGAGGCAAGGCCAATTAATGCTAAGTAACAAAATAATATATAAATCATGCCTTCGTGTTCTTTTGAGCTTTTGAATTCCATTACTTCTCCAAGTTTTCCATGACCTAAATTTGACCATTTCCTTGGAAGTCAACTTTTATTTTGGGTTCCTTTTTTTACCATTTTCTTCACAGAAAAACCTATTTATTAGTTTGTCCCTTTTTAGTAAACATCATTTTTTGTGACTTTCCATGACCATGACTTTACAGGCCTAACAAATGAACAATTCTAAAATTCCATGACTTTCCAGGTTTTCCATGACCCGTACAAAACTTGGGATGCAAATTTTTTAACATTATCCTTTTAAGAAATACCTGTTGCTGAGAATTGCTCTCTTTCAATGGACTGACAGATTCCTTAGTGATGTTGCGTCTTTTTTCAATCTGATCATTTCTTTTACCCTAAATAAATCAATCTTTGTAAACATGTTGTTGATGTCAAAATCTCCATTAGTTACCAATTAACCACCGGTAAGTTGAAATATGGCTTCCTGCCAATGATTATTGTTATACCGAAACATACTGCTAGTTTATCTGGTTATTATAAGTCATAGAAAAATGTTGTAGAGATTGAGCCACCAGTAGATAAATAGGATGGTGTACAAGGAAAACAGTCCGACCACTTCATCTCTAATTTTTGAAATTCCATTGTGCTTTCTTGTTTGCAATTACTATCATGCGTATCGGTCGAGTAGGCAACATGGGAAATTTTCGCACCTATCTTTTACTGTTAAAACTATGCTGTTGTCAGAGGTGACAGAGCTAGTTTCCATTTGAAACATCTGATGCTATTGATGTCATTAGTCCCGTGCACGTGAAAGGAGAGTCAAAGGTATGGATATTTTGAGTGCACAACAGACTGATGACGTCAATTGCACAAGATGTTTCCCATGGAAACTAGCTCTGTCACCCCTGACAACAGCACAGTTTTAACCGTAAAACTTGAGTGTGAAACTTCCCTTGTTGCATACTCAACTGATAAGCATAGTATGCCAAGTGCTTTTATTAAAAAATATGCCAATGAATTTTAAAAGTATTCAGACAGCCAGTTGCTCAATCAATGCAAAATGTGCTGACCAAGACTACAACTTATTTTTGCAGTCCATCGAGCATGAAGCAGAAAAAAAGCCTGAGCAAAGATTGGGGATGAGGCAAGGCGTGAAAAAAATAGGGACTACCGGCAAAGCCACAGCGAGCAGGAGTGGTGAAATGCTAACTGGCAGACTTAGCATGAACACGGTTTTAACTGTGATCAAAGTGTAGATGTTTCATTTTTTTCTTTGGAAACGACAGAGAAACCAAAAGCACAACGCTCGATTATGTATTCAGCTACAGGTTCTGCAACACAAGCAAGACGGGAAATTCGGCTCCGTTTCAAGGCTTTTATTCTGGGAAACCAAGATAAACATTCCTGGAGATGGTGACTTGCCATCACATCATACATTGACACACGAGTGTTGACATCCTGCTGTTGATGCTCCAAGTGTCAGCCAATCATATTTTTATATTGTGAGAGCAACCCATAATTCAAAAGTGGTGGCTGTGCCGGTTGTCCCCATTTTTTTGGCACCTTGCCTCGCCCCATCCCCAATTTTTGCGCAGACTGCAAAAATAAATGGGGACGGCTCGTAATCTACTGAACAACTGAACAGTGCTGTGTTGTCTGATTTCCAAGTCTGTAATGAGATGGAATATGTCTGGTAGGGATTTTACAAATCTCTGTACTTAGGAGTATACAGACAAGTAAGATGAATGTTATTTCTCAAAGTGACAACTTATCTGTCTCTGTATTGATCACTTGTCGCCTGTATTGAACAAATGGAACAAATACACATCCAGCAAGTTTCCATCATTAACAGATTTACTATATGATTACAACAAAGACTTTTATTACCTTCCTTAGCTCAACTGTCACCTCATTTCTTTTACGTCGTTGCTCCTAAAAATTAAAAAAAAAAACATGCTTCATTTGGTGATATTCGGCGTACATAAACTATGTGGTCTAGGCATTCTCAGTAGAAAGAAAAATCAGAAATCCCTTTACGCTACTAATTACGGTTATCTTAAATTTCCTTTTTTGAGTGATTCATTACGCGACAGTCCAAAGGCGTTGAGCTGTCAATAGGCTGGACCTCCTGGGAGGTTAACACAGGAGTGGCTTCATACAGCGTGTAATCACAACATTGCAATGCTTGTGTCACTCGTTTGTCCACTCACTTGTGTTTGTTGAAGTCATAGTTCTAGTTTTGGATGGAGAGAGAAAACAAAAGGAAGCAAAACAAAACCTGTTGGGTTCCAAAGGCTGATCATTATCTCGGAAAAGAAAATTATCAGCAAAGAATTTAAAAACATACTTCTGCAGGGCTGGAAACTAAAATTTCGGAGCGCTTGCCATTTGGGCAAGTGATCTTCAAGCTGCACTCGCCCAGATAATTTTTCACTCGCCCAGTTTTCTAGCTCCACACAAACACAGGAAGCGTTAACCGCCAACGCCCCCCCCCCCCCCCAACCCCAACCCCCCCAAGTAACCCGTTCACGAACATAAAATATCCAACTTTAATTCTTAATCACATTTGAAACTGTTCCTTAGTTTAAGGAAGTTGGTAAGGTTTCCTTTGGGTTAGCACATGTTCTTCGGACATCTCAGGCTCTGACTCATAATCCGATATCATCCCCTCATCATCTGTGTCTAGCTTTTTCTTCCGTTTTAACGAGAATCACGGCCGTTGTTGACGTGCTGTTATCAGGAGCGGTATTTTCTTGCTAGCGGATACTTTAGACACCCCAGGAAGAAATCTCCACTTTTAACACTAAGTGAGTTCAAATATACTGGGTCTCTTCATCATCTAACGATTACTGAGCGAAGCTATTTTTGTATGTTTGGGAACCCGAAATTTATTTGCACAAAGCGCCAGGTTTGTGGGAGATTTCGAAATTGCAAACATTATAAGCTATCAGCTGTGGACAGTGTAGATTATTTTTAAGTGGAAAGCATCAAGTTACGCTTATTTTGAATAATATATTCTGGAGGTGAAAATCGTACTCGCCAAACCGGCCGAGTGATCAGTGTTTTGTACTCGCCCAACAGTTTTGACACTCACCTGGGCGAGTGGGCGAGCGCTGATGTCCAACCCTGCTTCTGTGGCTTATGACTGTGTCAGTGGTAAAAGTCTGTATTACAAAATCCTAATCACAATGCTCAGATTTACCTCAAGATTTCCTTGCCATGTAGCAATGCGCAGGGTCTGAAATTGCGACTCACTGGTCGCCAATGCGACCAAAAATTGAGTGTTGGCGACCAGAATTTTAAAACTGGTCGCCAGCAGGTGACCAACCTTTTGTCCCCTCAGGTGAAAGGGCTTTTTTTAAAAGAAAACATAAAGCTCCCGTTGACAATTGTTATGTAGTAAAACAAAGTGACAATTTTACGATCGCCATATTTACCCGGCACCATATTGTTTCAGCCGCTTCTCCCAATACAGATACCGCGGGCGAAAACGTGGGGTGGCGACTGGCGAAATCGTTTCTGTTCCGTTTCGGCGAAGAGCGGATACTTTTATTAGTTCCACACTTAGTTGAATCTAGGTATAGAAAGAGGGCCTCCATGTGTCTTATACACAGAACTTAACAGGATACCAGCATAGTTCCAACTAAATGGAAATAAGAAGAGAAAGAAATCTGAAGCCTTCGCAAGAACATTGACAAATGCGCTCATTTAGATGTGACTCTGTGACCGTTACACGGCTTTTGTGAGTCTCTCCTTAATAGTTGTATGTCTATTGCAGTAAATGAAAACATTTTGTTGAAAGGTTAAATTTTGTGCTTTACTGTAAATTAAGGTAAATTATACCCTGGGGTCCAGACGGATTGTTTTCCTTAGTTTGCGGCAAATTGAGCGGCAAAGCCGCGATCGTGGCGTGGTGAGCAATAAGAAACCAAAATAAAACTACACTTGTCTTTGGCAACCAAACGCTTCCATTTGGCAACCAAAATTTTAGGTTAGTCGCCAGTTGGCTCCCCTTGTGCGTTATTTGTACTCCATTGAGTGGATTAGAGTTCGTTGAGAGTTTCAAATGTTTTGATAAATTGCTGCCTCTTCCTCAGAAAGATAATAACTAAAACCTGAATGTGTTGTGAGTGCGATGCATGTTAAAAGTTATAAGTTGTCATGTCATGCATGCAAACATGTCCGAGAGAACTCTATAACAAAAATTAAAGTAAGTTTGAGCGCAGTTGCAGAATACTGTTATCATTTCATTTGGGCTATGGCCAACAGGTGAACTAAACTGTGGTGCAGTGCAAGTGTTCCATGAATGTCTCTCAGCCATCAACTGGTTTCCCCTACATCAACATGCAGAACTTTAGCAATTTTACATGGACACCACTGCATGATGTACAGTACACAAGGCTGGTGCTTATCGACTTTTTTTTCATATTTTGGCCACAAAGACGCAAGTTTTATTTAGCTGGTACATATTGCCGAGTGCTCAAAATGCAGCACTGACGATTCTCAACTATGCAGTTACATGTAATAGTTTTGTTTGTGCTTTGAATTTAATGCATGATTAAGTTTGGCTAAACTGTAGAATACCGGGCCACTGATTTGCATCTCATTGAATTTGAATAGTTCCTTTTGTTTCTATATGCTTCGTTCTAAAAAGCGTTCAGAGATATGTTAATAAGTGGCCCGGTTTTGTAAAATCGCTCCTTAAGTTTTCGATAAAATTAAAAAGAAACCGTTTCCGGATAGTGCATTTTTCAGTGTAGTTTGTGCGTGTGCTCACATAGCTAGCTTAGCGAACGACAATCGCAAAGGTACACGGTTTTCGATTTCTTCGAATAATGGGCATGAATAAAGAAACAATGTTTCTTGATTGTACATTAAATGTTACGTTCAATGAGAACGAGAGCAAAAACTAAAAACGGTTACCATTCCGGTATTAAAAAAATTAAATACGGTTACCACGAATATGAGCTTACGAGCGATGAACTTCTAGTTCAATCCGATATTCGAAGAACGAGCACGCACACATCTTGATGCTGTTATTTCTCCTCGCTGGCTGCTAAATAAACAATATTTTAGCTACAACTCTGGTTACAAACTTACGCTCGAGTCTTTTCCTTTGTTCTTGAAACTTCTAATGCGGTTCTCTGACATGATTTCTCCGTGAAACTGTAGTTTCTAGCAGTTTATAATGTCGTGAAATCGACAATGTTCCAAGTTCGCTTGCTGTCTGCACGCTTTGGAGCTTCCAGGTTGGTACTTTGTAGTTTTGAAATTTGTACTTTACCTTGAATTCCGCTTGTGATTGGCTGGATCCCACATGTCCAATCAAATTTATTCACATTCAACGAATCTCAGCGATGATTGGTTAAACTGTCCAGAGGCTTTGCGCGGCAAAGGGGCGGCCACTTGGCCAAAAGGCGTTGACGTCAGGAAGTGGAACAAAGGCTGACCCACCGAAGACCCCGAGGAACAATCGATTTTGCATTCGACGACACAGGATATTTTCGCGCCAAATGGCGACTAATGTCTACGTATTTTTCTTCTATCGCTGAACGCGAGGAGGGGTGTTTTATGAGGCCCGTGACCTTATCGTCAGTGTTATCAACAGGCGCTTTAACCAGGAAATCTTCAGCTCCTGCGCCCTCATAGAGACTCTTGGTTGAAGCTGCTAATGGTAACGACTATGGGTCAGAGTTCAAGTTTCTTAAAGCATCGTACTGCCTAGATGTTGATACTGGGATGCTAACCGGGCAGCCAAGTGTTTTGGAAGCTATGTTGAAGATATCATGTTTCGACGACATCCTGTAGGCGGTGACGATGGTTCCAGACCCAGAGGAAAAGCGCGTTTAGGAAGTCCAAACTATCTGCTGGCTGCTTGCTGTAAATCCTGCTACCTATGCTGCTTGCGAGCGTTCTTACCTGCCAGGCTTCTGAAGACGTGGCTTAGATCCAGGATGGACGACGAACGCTTTAGCAGCCTTTGCCTTTCCAGGCTCTCGGTCATTAGGGCGAAAAGCAGGCGAGCGTAAGCAAAAGAAAATTGAGGGGGGTCTTGGGAAGGCGCCTTCCTAAACCCCCCCTCAATTTTCTTTCACTCGCTTCGCTCGCGCTTATCTGCTTTTCGCCTTAATGACCGAGAGCCTGGAACAGGCTGTAGCAGCCTAGCCGTGTTGAATGGCCACAAGCAGAGAACAGAGACCAACGGGGCCTCAACAGACAGTGTCTGTATAGCTGACGACACACAAGAGTTTGCTTCTCGCAACGAGAATCGCAAGATAAATTTTTGCAACCTCAAAAAGTAGAGAGCGGTAGTTTTATTTAACATATTTACTTCATTGGATGGTATTTCAAGTGAGGACGGCTATGTTATATTTACTGGGGCTGTATATATGATGGCGTGCAAATGCATGATAAATGGAGGAACAGTGGCCCCTAATGCTTGTTTGTCTTGGCTAAAAATTGTTGACAATTGTTAGTCTTGACCAGATTTTTAGGCCTACCACTTCTAAATGGTCTCCGCGGTCCCTGTTAGCATAAGCGCTCGTTTTGTCCTCTCGCGCGCGTTCTTTTGCGTTAAAAAACCAGCGAGGCTATAAACAGACTATACCCAAATGAAGTATCCCCGGGAGCATCACGTATACTCAAAATCTGCAGAAGGAAGATCTTTCCAGTGATACCCAAAGAAGAGTGACTGTGTTAACCGAGGTCAAAATACGGAAATGGAGAAAAAATTCCCTCACCTACCCTTGGCTCCTACATAACGGTTTCCCACCTCGTTGAAGCTTTCTCGGGGAATTTTTTTTAACTGAACGCAAGCCAAGTAGAAGGCCAATAAGGGGAGGGGAAGGGAAACTTTTCAAAATAAAAATGAGCGAAAGAAATTTTACGTTTCAATATGTTAATGACAATCGAACCGTTATTTCCTTGTCACTTGATAATGTCATGACATCGAAACGTTCTGTAAAATTTTCTGTCGCTCATTTTATTTTAAAGGTTTACCGAAATTTAATCTCATTGGAAGGGAAACTGCAGGAAAAATAAAACAAGAGGAAAAGCGAAGAGCGAAAGAAAAAATTAAAAAAATACGACATGTCGAAAGAAGAAGATCACTTTCTCGTCAAAATTTCATTTGATTTGTGCTCATGCCTGAGGAAAATGCTATAAAGCCTGGTGCTCGTGTTGTAAATGCCCTTTTGAGTAGTTTGGATTATATTTTCCTCTAACTGACCAGAAAATGCCAAAAACGTTTTAAAAAGGTCGGGTTTTTAGAAAAACTTCAGGTGTAGTCTCCTACGCAGTTCTCCCAACACCCTTCTATACTCCAACACGTGAAATACGTGTATACACCAGCAGCCTGAAAAACGCGCCATTTTTATGCAGAGTCCCCCCCCCCCCCCCCGTATAGTTTATAGTCTGCCCAAACTCGGTGATGTTTTTTTTAGCTTTCATGTTCTATGTTTGATGTTATCTACCTTGAATATGTCCTTGATGACCTAACAGTTAACGACATGGAAATGAACAAATAAACATGCTTCTACAAGCAATCTTTCAAGATATTATTGACCTTTATCAAGTAGAAAAACCTTCAGTCTATAATTTCAGTCCAAAGAACATTAAAAAGGAAACTAAATCTATAGGCTGAATTTTTCAATACAGCCAATACATGTATTTTCTAGCTGATTTAACCCAACATCAGTACATGTCAGAAAAGCGAGACTCTATTGCGCCCCCTTTTAAACAAGCGCCCCCCTTCTTTAAGCGCCCCCATTCTCCATTCTTGACTCTGAGGTCGTCGACGTCGAATAGAGAGCTCATGAACATTCACCGTACCGAACATGTATAATATTTACTGCTCAAATGAACAATTCTTTTAAAAGTAACTGAACTTTCGACAATTTGTTACTGTTACACTGTTATTGTTAGTTATTTTAATATTTATTTAAGTTTTGTTCTGAGCATTTGGTTGTTTCTCAAAAAATTAAATAAGCGCCCTGTCCCGAATAAGCGCCCTGTCTCGAATAAGCGCCCTCCCTTGAGGTAACAAAAGTAAATTAGCGCCCCGGGCGCTAAATCGAATCATTACGGTACTCAAAGTTATTCTACAGTCGAGGGAACAAGGGCCACTCTGGGCAAATCATAGTTGAAGCACTCAAAGAGATTCTGATTGCCAGTGTAACTAATTAAAGAATAGCACAAGTTGCTGTGAGTTGTCACACAAGCATACTTAAAAACTTCAATCACTAAGACTACATCAATTCTCCAAGACTTGTAGGAATTAGCGTCAACTTGAAAAAAAGGTTCCCTGTCTCTGTATGGTAAATTAGTGAGGTCATAGATATATTAGCATGACCACGCAGCTAATTATTTTTTTTATACATGTTATTTCTTAGTCTTCATATTTAACCTTAATTCTGTATTCCATTGTGCTAATGATATAACAACTATATTTTGTTTTGAATATGTAAACATTCAACGTCTTAATTTGTCATGCACTTGGTGTATATTATAAATAACTTAATAGTAATCAAGAGTAATAAATTATTGTGAGAACAATGTGTTCCCAGATTCCTAATAACAGCAAGCAAACTTAATAACATCGAAAACACAGCCAGAGCCTGCAATCTGCATACTGAGTACTATATCCTTCTGCTAGAAGGTTATCTGTACATTTGCAAATTATACATTTTGTACAAAACATCATCTAAAACCCAAACCCTCTCCTAAACTAACGACCACACCCCCCACATCCCTAATGGTCAGAAGGTTCCAGCTCTGGTCTACAGAAATGTGCCTTCTTTTTTTATGTAAAAGATGTATGCCTTGTCAGACCTGTAAGCTGGATTTCTGTCATATATTATATTAATAGAACTTCTGAATCAAGAAACAAAAGATAAAATGCGACACACCGGTTAGGTTTAGTGTTACATTCTATTACCCTTTTAAAAATAGCACCCAGTGCTAGAATCTACATTTCTGCTGCTTTAGTTGATCTGTGGCTATAATGCAACCCCCTAATAAGTTAATACTATTCCCTAAAGATAAAATAAATACAATATAAAGTGTTATATAAATATGTTGCTGTTTCTGGTGACTATGCATGAATATGCTGGCCATGCAATATCTTGGCTAAACAGCTATCCTGAAAAAGAAATGCAGAAACATTGGACAAGCTGAATTCATCTACTGACAACATTTACAACAAACAAAGTATTATATTAAGGTGGGGGGAGGGGGGTCCTTAACTTCAAATTTGTTGGTGGAAACCAGCCTCCTATGGCTAAATTTTGCACAGGTTTGTTCTATTGAAGAGTAATTTTACAGTTTTGGGGGATTAGACTGCATTCAGAACTTCACTAACCTGCAGGTCATGTATATCTGTGTGGATACAGGTCCTTGAGGGCTTTTTTTGCCTCATCTACACCTTTGTCTGCTGCCATTTTAAGGAGGGGTTCCACTTCACTGAAATCACAAGAAATAAAATACTACAAATCAATACTGACTTGTTTAAAACAATGAATCCTGCTGTAAATTCAAATAATTAAACCTTGAACATGTTGTACATCAAGAACAACAACTATCACTAGAGGGGAGGAAATTCTATGAACCACAATTCAACAGCAATGTTGCAATAAAAAAAATCCTTCCCTGTTCACCAATAAGATGATTTATACTTTGAAGTAAAAACAACAAATAGGCAGGTACAAAAAGCTATAGACTGCCTTCCCTGATCATCATGCCACCAAGCAAATTCACCTTATGTAATACCCAACTTTCTTTTGATATTTGTTGTGTTCAGTCTCATGCTGTATCTGTTATCTCTGTTGTCCACTTTGGTTGCAGTTATAGTGTTCAGTTACAGTAACTGTAAGTCATACAAGCTGGACATTGCTTCCAGTCAAGTTGAATGCACTTTTTAATTAATGTGTCATTTCCTGAAAATATCCAAACCCCCACCAGCAACAAGGAGAGAATTGTCAGTGAAACTATCTTTCCAGATGATCAAGTTCGATGCAGCGTAACCTAGTTTCAAAATCGTTTTTACCAACTTTCCAGCTATTTTACATAGAACAAATAGTGGCCTAGTGTTTGATACACAATGCTGCTACATTCTAAACAGGTTTTCTTTCTCTTGAGAACAGCATTGGAAGCTAACAAGTTCACAGAAATCCTGCATGTTGTTCCATGGTAGCTACCATTACCGTAAACACCCGCAGATAAGCCGCACCCTGAATTTAGCAACTTAAATGTTGGAAAAAAAGTTTTTTTCTAAAGAGTCTTCAGAAGTCTTCTTCATCGAATGTAACTCACTATGGCAATGAAACGGAATTGATCATCAAAGTCTTACCCACAATTTTAGCATTTTAATATAATGAGCATCATTTCCTTTAAACTTTGACATATGATTGATCTTTTTCTGGTACTTGTTGACAGGTATTTCTTCATTCAACACTTTTTTCCACAGATTTTTGCGAACAAGAACGCATGTTTTCGTTTGTCGAACGTTCGTAGCTTAGTAACCAGGTATTAGATTGAACACGTTGGGACTAGGCCGAGAATGATGTTTGTTTACTCAAGTTTCAAGATGGAGGGAGATTCTGCTGTTCGTGGCTATCGTGACGCACAAATAAATAGATTTGAGAGCCAACTGTCGGAGATAAACTTGTTGAAGTTTATTACAGGCCGTCGTCGACACTGCAAACAGCTTTGTGGGGGAATGGCAATTTTGTGCTGTGTGACGTTTTCCAGTTCTAGAAAAGCGGCCATAAACCGTTTAAAGGATCTGCTAACGAAGGCTTTTATAAAAGTGTCAATTCACTGAAATGTACGGCACCTTTTTGAAATGTTCCCGCAGATAAGCTGCACCCCCGATTTTGAGCAACGATTTTTGGAAAAAAGGTGCGGCTTATCTGCGGGTGTTTACGGTACTTTTTGCCAGTTTTTTGGTAGGGGTATGGATAATTCTGGCCCAGGGGGGGACCCCATACAAAAAGGACGGGGATGCTCGTCGTCTCGCTTAGGGGTGTAAATTTCTGATATTGGTCTCGCTTAGGGTGTTCTGGGCAAAATGTCATTATTTTTAGCCGTCAAGGTCTCGTTTAGGGTTGCATGCGAAGAAATAAAAAAAGAAAGAATTTTGATTTGTTATATTTACTCGATTCATATCAACAAAGTCTCTTTTAGGGGTCTGCATAACCTTCAGCCACGCCCAGATTGGTTAACTTTTAATTTCAAAATTTCCAACGAGCATCCCCATCCCTTCCATATGGGAGTCCCCCCTCCCCCCCCCCCCCCCCCCCCCCCACCGGGAATTCTGGAACTACACAGTTGTACTTAAAACTGTGATTTCTCTGGTGACAATGTTATTAATTATTACAAATTGCCTGTTTTACAGGTTAATTATTATACTAAATGAAATGACTAATTATCTTACTGTTCCTCAACATCTGTTTCGTAACCCTGTAAATGCCCGGCAACCAGATTGTAAGCTCCATGTCCATGTCCATTCTTTGTAGCTTCTCTGGAAACAAACATAAAGGACAAAAATACACATTAAAGTGGGTTACAGTGGATCTTGATTTACTCTCACCGGCACCATGGTTCCAAAGTTAATTTATTTGTTCAGAATACGCTTGACAATATTTAACCCTATGGAACACCATGTAAAAAATTCCAAGGGGTTGAGGGTCTCCATATCCAAAAATTATGTTGTAAGGAAGGAATAAAAATGAACTTGAATTTCCAGTTTACTTAATTGTCAATGCCTGCAGTTCCATAAAAAAAAACAGCAGATGGAACATCTTGAGGAGGAAAAAAATCAGCTGTTTAACAGCAAAAACTTCCAAGGGTTCTTTATATTTCTAAAAATTATGTGTTATTTGAGGAAATATCATAAGTTTCCTGGTTGGAGCCTGACCCCTCCAGAAATTCTAGTTTAGCTTCCTTTCCTTTTACAATTTTGGCTTTTGAGATCCACACTTGAAACGACCCAATCTCGTTCCCAGAGTCCACAGGCTCCACGGTCAGCAGTTAGTCGCCGGGTGAAACTCTGGGGAAATGGAATTATTCGAATTAATTCGAATTTTTTTGATTGGCTGTTTCAATACAATAGCCTTCGAACTCAGACGTATTTCCGGAAGTTGCTTATGAAGCTTTAGCGGCCATTTTGCCGAGATTTTTGGAGTTCGTTCGTTGTGTTTTGCAGTATCTTGGCCTTAAACCGCGATTTATGATGCCATTTCCCGTTCCGTTTTCAAGGTAGGTAAAAACTAGCTTTAGATTTTGGTATTCACCCATTTTTCACCCGGTTTTTTAATAGTATTTTCTTCGATGGAGGAGCTGGAAATTGTCTGATGTGTTTTTTATACAACTCCGATTTTTGGTAAATTCTGGTGCTTTTCTGAGCGTAAATACATCCCGGCGACTGCATCTGTGTGCAACGCAGGCTGTTTAATATCAGCTGTTATGCAGGAATATTATTTATATTGAAAATTATCGGACATTGATTATGTAGAGTATTTATTGTAATAAAGGAAATAAAAAACTTCCATATTTGCAACAGGGCATGTAACTGTTTATGAGAATTTCTTTAGACATTTGGTAATGGTATGTGAAAAAATTGTGAACCACATTGAAACTTGAAAAGGCATGATATAAAGTTCAAACACCAGTCCTTACTTGGAAAACTGCACTTTGCTTGTTGATATACTTTTTCAATGTTTACCTATTGGTCTGAGATGGAAAAGATATAACTCTCTCTCTCTTGGTTCCTACAATAATTTATTCTAAAATTTCCCCTTAACCACCACCTCAGCCAACCTCCCAATTCACCAACTGCTTAAGACTGTGGAAACCTGGATGGACTTATAGGCCACTAGGCTCAAATGAAGACTTAACCAAGAGTTGTGCTGTCCTATCATTCCCTATTGCAATTGTTACACAATCATGTCTTTCTAATGGCTTCAAGGACTCACACCAAAAAGCCCCTTTTGTGATCATAGATATATTTCAATTTATTTTTGCAGGTCCTGCAGTTGGCTAAATGACAACCAATAGACACCTATGTCCACCAACTGTAACATGAGAATAAAGTTCACTCATTCTGACTGCTTATCATTTTGTGTTTTGTACAAGTTACTGGGTGGTGTTTATTCCAGCCCACACCTCTTGACAGTCTTGTGGATTTTCAGGGGTCTTTCAGTGTGTTGTATTGCAAGATATGTTTACTTCACAAATATTTGTTTTGGTGAATCTGCCAAATCAAATCAAATCTATGTAACTTGCCAAAGTAATCTGTAGTACAACAAACAAGATGGGGGGCACAGTGGGCTAATGAAAGGCCCCACCACTAAACTTTGGATTGAATGGTCCAGGTTTCAAGCCCCAGCCAGGGTCATTGTGTTGTGTTCTGGGAAAGACACTTAACTCTCAAAAATAAATGGGTTCCAACAAATATACTTTTGGCAGTATTCCTGCAATGGACTAATATTCCATCAGGGGGGACAGGGGAAGAAGAGATATGCCTAGTCATTTACACTGTAATGCTACAGAAATGGGGTAACACAACAAGCCATTCAGGCAATCTATGACACACAAGCAGTATTTCTTGGGCTGTGCTGGCTGCATGCAGTTGGGGGTAGGCCATGTACAGAAAACCAATACAATGTTCAACCAATATTCACATGGTAGCACTCAGTGAATGTTACAAATAGCTAAATCAGTTCATAGAAACACCCTTAGCGAACTTTAATTTCAGCAAAAATAAAGTACAATTACACTGTATTCATAAATGCAAGGCCATGTTTCTCTGATAAGTCACAGCATTTTGTAAATGCTTTAAACAGTCACTTTTATTTACAACTAGTTCGGTTAAAGATAAAACAAATTCATCATTTGTCTAATGAGTTACAAATGCCAGAGGAAATTTTCGATTTTAACTCATGACGAAAATGTACCGAGGAACTTCGTCAACAACAGAGGGAAAATGAATAAATTTGAGTAAAACCGATGACAAACGAGCAAGAAGTTCCATCGCGGGATGACAACCAAACCACTACATATCTGTTATTGCTACGGACCGCAAACGTTCCAGCTTTTTTGGTGAAACCAATCTTGCAACTGCAGTCTACCACTGTAGTGGAAAATACGGCACATAATTGCTTACCTGCCTATTCGATTGCATTTCAATGAAAATTTGATTTTCGAAATGAGCTTTCGATCGGCGTGCAGTTGCTCCGTGCTCTCACGGCCGTCGTTTACAATGCTGTGTGTAAATGTAGATTCGACCACTGGCCTTCCTCGAAAGATTTCTTCAAGAGAAAAAATATATTCGTTTTCTGCCAATGTACGTCTACAACTTGGCATTACGACTGCCTTTGTTTACGTTTGTCCTCCAGATCCAAAAGCTTACACGATCTGTAAATCAATCTGACGTGCATATTTTGCTTTCAAACACCACTATCGTTCTATCGCAGTATTTCCGTTGAGCTATTTTTTCTTCAAAGGAGCCTTTAGATCACCCATAAAAGCGTTGATCCACTTGACCTTACGATTTGTATATCGAGAGAATGGAGTTCTGAATTTCCTTCTGACTCCTGAGCCTTCAGTTTTTTCCCAAATTTTCACTTCCGTTTTTCCAGCAAAGCATGCGCACAACAACCGGAACCCCAGATTTCTGGGGTAAAAAATTCCATTTCCCCAGAGTTTCACCAGGCGACTAACCGCTGACCGTGGAGCCTGTGGACTCTGGGAACGAGATTGGAAACGACCTCCCTTTGGGTGGGTGTCAAATATTTTCTGGAACTGCACAATAGTTTGTAAAATCAAGTTACAGCCCGCTTGGCAAACAAACATAACTTGTACAAATAACATCATCTGAATCATCATCTCATTCCCCTGACCGCGTGAAAATTAAAACCTTGGCAAGTCAGAATTTTGGGGAAACGAAAACGTTGGATAATAAATCTCTTATAATTATATCTTATTAGACATTTTAGTGTGTAGTATTGCTGTGAATATTTTTTACTCATCATTTAGCAATACTACACACTAAAATGTCTAATAAGATATAATTATTTTGTTTTTTTAGAAATATTTGTAATGTATTAGCCATGTTCTAAACGAGCAGGGGACTGGGTACGAACATATTTTCTCTTCGGTACAAACATTCAATATCGATTGAATTGAAAAATGGGGCACGTCATCTGAAAGAGCATCCAAAAATTAGTAAATTCACCAAATTTGACGGTTATTGGTTTAAACCCAAAGGCATGATACACTTAGTATGGATTGGAGGGACAGGCATCCTCCAATCCATACTAAGCTCTCTTATTTTAGAAGTGTACCATGCCTTTGCGTTTAAACCAATAACCATCATATTTGGTAAATTTACTAACTTTTGGATGCTCTTTCAGATTACGTGCCCCATTTTCAATTCAATCGATATTGAATGTTCACACCAAGAAAAAATATGTTCGTACCCAGTCCCCTGCTCGTTTAGAACATGGCCACTTATAAGTAACTTGTAGTGTATGTGCCATACTGTAAATTAAGCATTGCACAGTGTAACGTAGTGCAATGTAAAATAGCAAGAATGTGTGCAGTGTGAATAAGTTAAATTCATCAATAAAGTATTGTGTGGTTCTTTAATTTTCCAGTTCCCTCCGTGGTGGGGGTATGGATATTTTCTGTTACCACACATAATTAGAAAAATGTGTTCTAATTTTAACAAATATGTCCAGTTGAACATTTTCTACCTCAACCTTATTAAGAAGTGTAACTGCGACGTTATGGTGGACTCCAGGAACTAAGGCAAGTTAGGCATTAGCTTGTTATGATAACATATCACAAGGCGTTTTTACATAAATATGTCTTCCACTAACCTGAACCAATAAAAAGCAAGTTTTTCGTCTTTCTTTACTCCATGTCCTGAAACATAACAGTCAAACAAATATCACATAATGACTGAAGATTAAAAACATAATGTCTTCATAAAAATATTCTGACAATAAGCAGAGGGGAATAAGTAAGAGATAAATACCGAGAACTGAGATATTAATCAATATGTATATGGATTAATACCAACGTTCAAGGTATTTCCTGTTTCCAAGAGGACAAAAGCTGTCTAATTAGGAGTATGTCGGCTCCGACTGTAAACAATGTAGTCTTTGTTTTGTAAACTGTTGCCATTGTGCGGTTTTCTTTACAAAAACTCCCTAAGATTCTCGTCATAGATAACAAATTTTATTAAATCCTCTAATGACATTTGGTGCGTTCTTTCTCCAATCCAATAGCTTTACATAAGCTTGTTGATACCGCACAATATTTTTTCCATCATCTTAGATTTAGCGACCCAGTATGAGCCGTGATTCATAAAATTGATGTATTAAATACAGGAAAACTAAAAAAATCCAGCTGTTGAATTTAGATCATTTGTTTTAGTGTTACAGTGTTTCGCTGTTTCAGAGTTTGTTTCCCTGTTTTGGTGTTTCGTTTTGGTTTCTCTGTTGAGAATTGCTCCCAATTTATCATAACAAATCCTTTACCAGAGTAATACAACTCTTGCCCCCACCACCCCCTAGAAATAAACTCTCATCCTGATAAACAACAGGACCCAGTTGTTCAAAGGATGGAAAATGCTTTGCACCAATCGCTACCCAGTTGATAAGTGAGGCCCTGCCAGGGGGGGATCCCGTGTCGCTTGTCTAAATTCAAAAATGTCCCGTGTCGCTGTTTTATCACACTTCATGTCGCTGTCGGTAGTTGAATAAAGGAAAATTGCTTGTCCTTGTCGAAATTTAAGCTTTTCCATTAGGGTTGTCGTTTGTTGTGGTTTTATTTTATGTGCTGTCACTACTTTTTGGGCCATGTCGCTTGTCGGAATTTACCCTGGCAGGTCCTCATAAGTGTTGACAAAACAAAGTTCGCTATATCCACTGGACAGTGATTAATTGGATGGACAGCGTTATCTGCCCTTTGGACAACTGGGGTCAGCTGTAAACAAAGGCATGTACTAAACCGGAAACAAAATGCAACGAAACAAAACTACTGAAATGAAATGGCAAAACCACCGAAACGAAACGAAACAAATATATAGAGTACTGCGCTAACCAACAAATAACCGCAAGCAAACTGGAGTGACAGCTAACAACAAGTAAGCCGGAGTAAAAGCTGTTACCGCAAGCAAGTTTTGTTTCATTTCATTTCGGCTGGTTTCATTTCATTGTTTTGGGTTTTAGTATGTGCTGTAAACAAAGACCAAAAGGTTTCTCACCATTAAGGTATTTATGCGCAACGTGATGCTGCGCATGCGAGACTCCCACGTTGGCGTAGGCATTCAGGACATGAAAATGAAGATGATCCATGTAATAATACATGTAAACGAAAAACAGCAACACACCAACAACCACTGAAACCTACAGAACATTACACTTCATTAATATTTCGCTGCTTAGTCTACTAACTAACTGTTCCACTTCAAAAACAGAAACAGGTCCACTGCGATGAAGGAAAGGAAGATTTAAGCTTAATGACATGACAACAACGACCACCACTCATAATCAACTTTGTGTACAATGGTGCGCTTACACCTGCCTTGCAAAGCTTCGTTCAACAATACGAAAGGAAGTAGATCCGGAGGAAAGGAAATAAAACACGTACTTATATTCTTAGGGCGAAATAAAGACGCTTTCACACCGTTAACTAGTAATAAGCCTATAGCTTCTCTTTTATAAACAACAGAACGTCGATCATTGTTACCTCTATCACTGTCACCCACCAAGGGTCGGGTTTCTTTCGTCTTGCGACATAAACTTTTGGTCCGTAAGGAAGGTTTGGATCGTAATCTGCTCCTCCAGGCGCCCATGAAGGAGTTTCCTTGTTTCTTTTTCGAATTTCGTCGCCCTTTTTCTCCGCCATTAGGTCAATCACTGTATGCATCTTACGTGCTGGAGAACTGTCGAGAAATTGTTATCCGCAATATATGGACCTTCCTGATTGGCTCAAAGGGTAAACCAGCCAATAGCAATGTAGCTTATATTTTGTGACAAACACAAGCGCAGAAAGCGCAGAATATAAATGGCAGGTGTAATAAAACACAAACTGAAGATTTTTCATGTTCGCAAAAACTAAATAACAATTCTATTACGATTCACATTAAAGTCACTACCTACCAGCAAAATTAAGAAGATCTCAACATAAAATAACTGCGGTAGCAACGGATTTATCTTTTGGGAAGTTTGTTTTCCACACCAGTTTGTTGCGAGGAATCATGATAGGAGTCCAGTTGAATAAATTGCGTTGTTAATAATAAATGGGATTTTTTTACCCTAACTACAGTTATCTTAAGAACCGATTTAGCTCTTAGTCAGCTCTTCTCTCCTGACTCTCGATCATCCCGCACTGTTCTTCGAATTTACAACAGCCTGCAGCGGTACAACCCGTCAAAAAACGGAGAGTCTAGCTGGAATGAGAGTCCAGGATGGAAGGTTTTTACAAGCTGTTATCTCAACAACAAAAAAAAGAAACAGCTGCCTGTCTAGAGTAATGTAGCAGGCAAAATTATTTAAAAACTAAAACAATTCAGTACGGTATAAACCTTTGCAGACATACACAATACCAGCCATCATCAGATCGATTCATCAAACAAGCTTTAAAAATGACACATGCATTTTAATATGCAAAACCAACGACTTAGAACTACGCCATTTTAAAGGACAACCAAATATTTCTTTTAAAAGGGTAAATACTTAAAAGATATGTTCGTCAGAGCAAAAATATAAAAGGTTTTCAAATGTTCGTCATTGGTAGAGATTGTGCAGCTTGCCTCCCCCCCCCCCCCCCCCCCCCACCCCCCTTGCCTATGATTGGTGATCCTTGACTACTAAAATATAATACAAACTTTAATGACGTCTCCCTGAAAAGGGCTTTCTTCAGTTCAAATACCACTTTACATGTGAAGACAATAAAATAGATTTAGCCAAGCCTAAAAGCGGAGTCCCACATTTACATTTTTACTGGTCATTAATAATTTGTGAAAAACACTCTCATTGAAGTTGTTATTACATACCACTTATTAACCGAGAGTGAGGTCATTACAGGAAAATCTCAGACCGAGGCCTTGATGTATTGAGGTCAATACATCAAGGCCTCGGTCTGAGATTTCCCTGTAATGACCGAACGGACGAGGTTAATAAGTTATTTATTATATGGCCTTTTTAGCGCTGAAAAAAGGGGAAACCTTTTTCAATATCCGCTTGCGCGCACAAGACGTCATTCGAGGTCATTTTCACTGAACCGAAACGAACCCAGCCATGCGATCGAAACCAGAACAATTTTTCTTCTTTAGTTATTGACAAGATAGTTAACTTTAGTCGGTATTTTTTGTTTTCGCCCTCGCGCTCGTAACCTTCACAGCCTCACAACTCAAAAGAGCCGTCGAGCCGAGAAAAATTTTCATAATGCCCTGTCAGCAGCCAATCAGAGCGCGCGTACTATTGCAGCCATATAATAAATGTAAATACGCCTGGCTTACCCTGCAACTACTCAAGAAAGATTCTATAGCTTCAAACAGCAATAAGAGAGAAAGATAAAACATTTCTGAACAATTTATAAGCTAGTTGACCTAGTTCAAAGTTTGGCTTTCTTCAAAACTTTAGTAGACTGTAGTGAGCAACTTTGGTTGAGAGTTTTTCTGTAGACACCCCAACTCAAACCCCTCCCCTTAATATGAATTAATATGAATATGAACCCCTTCCCATAATATGAATCGCAATAAATCAGTTGTTGAAAATAGTGTCTTTTTATTACAGTTTTAATCAAAATATTTGAAGTCAATCGGTGACAAACAATTTCTAATTTTTTACTCGATGTTTTGGCATTTGCACCCGCCTTCTTTTTGAGGACAAGGGCCATTATTGATATGAGTGTACGGGTTATCGGGCAATCTATTTGCGTTGGCTCTTTCGCTGGCTTCAATTAGATTTGCTACACCGTGCTGATGAGTTCCAATAAGAACGAAACAGCTGCCACGGTTGCAATCCTGCTATATCGGTTCTAGTCAGTTGGTGTCTCACAAAGTTTACTTTTTATATAGTACGATCAGCCTTGCAGTATTGTTTGCCATTATTTATACACGTTAAACCTGATGTACTTCACTCGTCCGATCCATCCGTTCATTAAGGCTGTAATTTGAAAATAAGTATAAAACTGGTTATTCCTGGATGTCTTCTCTTCCGTTGCCGGCATTGTCCACTGTAAGGAGGACAAAACGACCCAATTTCCTAAAACACTTATGTTGATTATAGAAAATAGTTATTATAGCTGTTTAGTTTCTATATGGTTAATTTTACAGAGAGCTGGCAGAAAAGTAGCAGTTCTTTCGTTCCAACCAACCCTTGTTCCGCAGCCAGCCAGCCAGCTGACTGGTATATTCAGCCATTAAGCTAGCCAGGCAGCTTCCAGCTAATTAATTTTCCCAGCCAGCCAGCCAGCCAGCTTCCAACTGAATAATTTTCCCAGCCAGCCAACCAGCCAACTTCCAGCTGACTATTCTTCCCAGCCAGTCAACCAGCCAGCTTCCAGCTGACTTTTTTCCCAGACAGTCACTTTGCAATGTTTGCTAACCTGTATATTCAACCATCCAGCCAGCTAACCAGCCAGCCAGCTCGTACTTGTCTGCAGGAATTTTTTTCTCCGTTGCACGAATATTTTATTTAGGCACAACCGCTTGCAGGAATTTTTTTAGACACCTTTCTCTTGCAGGATTTTTTTGGGAAAAGTCACCCCCCCCCCCCCCCCTTCCAGTCATTTCTTATGGTCTGTCCCTTACCAGAGTATCTGGATAACCTCTCACGTGTAGGCATGATCTGAATGCTCTAATATTTTCTTCAAAGTTCTTTCCTTTTGAAGAGTTAGTTCGAAGCAACCTTTTTTTTTTTTTTTAGATTTAATACGACACATTACAATACTACAATAACCTACTTACAATACATATCATTACTGCCATTGCATTACCTGATCTACTTATAATACACCACATTACTTATTTAACCTAATTTTAATGAAGCCTTTACTGAGCCCTGGTTGGTGGCAGGAAGAGAAAGGCGTGTACTGAAATGTTTTTGTTGGCTTTTATTAAGTTCACACATCAAGGATAGATGTATCTCTAAATCTATCGCCTTTGTAAACGCAAGTATCCAAGAAAATGTTTCTTTGTCTGATATTTCAGCCGCGAATAAGGCTGCTGGCAACAGATCATGTCCGCGGACAAATATCCGTGCATATTTTAAATCAAAGATCTCTTCGAGATTCGACTATTTCGCATGCAGTATGCGTTGGGGAAATGTTAGTATTGAAAGCGATTTGTGATGCACTAACCCATTGACTCACAGTCCAGAAGGCTTTTATTAGCGCTCACCCACCACCCCCCCCCCCCCCCCCCAAAAAAAAAAAATTCCTGGCTCTTTTACGGCTTATAACACAAACGTGCGAGTGGAAAAAAATATACCATATGCGTACTAAATTCAGACAAACAATTCTTTTCTGAAGTAAACGTTTATTACAACTAGATACGCTGCAAGACCAATTCATGGTTTGAAATGTTAATTATCAACCTTGATAAATTGATCCCAAACCAAACTTGAAGACGGTGAAAAAAATTTCTTCACCTCCGTGCGTCATTTTAACAACTCGCAAAAACACGGACTCTTTCTACAAAATATAACACTAGTTCGAAACACTCTGGTGAAAGGTAGGCTTTCATTCTGTACAACTGTCACTGACATTTATTTAACCACCACCAGCGGTAACTGGGGATAATAATTTGCGAATTATGGTGCCGTGAGATAGCGGACAACTACTGAATTCCTTCCACAAAATTAACACTCACATTGCTTTTTATGAAAGGTAGGTTTTCATTCTGTATAACTGTCACTGACATTTATTTAACCACCAGTGGTATTATCTTGGTACAGAAAAGCGGTAATTGGAGATAAGCCGTGAGATTGCCGTGAGATAGCGGAAAACTACTGAATTCCTTCCACAAAATTAACACTCAGATTGCTTTTTATGCTATCCATCACTATAACTAATAACAAAAAAATACTTGTTTGCATTTTCCGAAGTACTGTAGTAAATCTTTGCATGCAAAAGGTCGTAAACTGAACACAATTATTAAATAAACAACAATGCGATGGTACAGTAAGTCGGCCGCACGCTGCATATCAGATGTCACCATGCGCTTTTCAAATCAATACGCTTCAGAAGCCTAAAATTCCAAACGTAAACTGGGCAAATGAAAGAAACTTGAAGGAAGTTTTGTTTTAGATTAATTCTCATTTCAAGATGTAGCTACTAATGTATCAAAGCTTCAAAATTCTGCATATTTCTGAAGCCGTGAGATCCTGCATTATTCACGCTAAAGCGTAAGTTTAATTTTAGCCCGACGGCTTTTTGCAGTCAATTTTTTCCTAAGTGGCTTTACCGATCCTTCTAAAAATTCCATTTAAGTTCGAAGCAATATTGTACATTACCATTTTCCAGTCTGAAGTCTTGAGAAGCTGCTGTCGTGATCAAGTCCGTGAATTGTGGTCAAAACAAAAGATTGCGTGACGAGCTAAAAATACTTCTTTCAATGAAGACGACAAACAATAGACTTGTAACAATAGAAAATAGCATTGGCCAATATCCTCTGACAATGAAGATTCGCAGCAGCTTTTAAGCATGTAAAACTAAGCAATTCAATCGATGAATAGCACAGATCTTTAAAAAATACCTACCTGTAGTTTGCAAAAGGCTAGACAGGCTAAATGACGAGCGACGCGTGAAAATAACATTTCGGGATCGAAAACTGCGGACGCATTCCTATCCAGTGACGTTTTTATCGCCCACAGCGAAAAGTATTCCCTTGACAAATTAAAACAGTCCCTTGAGAGTATACAAAAATGTGTGTCAGAGAGTGCCACCAATGATCCCAATTCTTACCATTTTCCTTGGTAACCAAGCAAAATAGTCGAAAAAATGGTCCTGTAACCAGGTGGTTGACTTATTTTAGTTGTTTTTGTTATATGACAAATGGTCAAGTCTCTGACCATCCTCGGAAACCCAGGGCTTCAAAGGGGATGGGAAGGGAAGGGAGAGACTGGGAGCGGGGAAAAAAGGAGAGGGGAGGGGAGGGGAAGGGAAAGGGGAAGCCCTGGGAAGCTTCTCTGTACAGATCATTTCTCGATCGAAGAGTAAACACCATTAGCGAGGTGTGAAACGGAGGTTCAATTAGCAAGGTAAGGTTCAATTAGCACCTTCTAAACTGCACAGCAAGATATGTCTACTGACCAGATGATATCCGGTAAATCGTTTTCGGTGGCTTTTGTCCGCGAGCATAACAGATCAAACTGTCGCCGCTCTTCGATTTCTTGCTTGCGTTCCGACCATTTAGACATTTTCAGTCTGCTTTTCTTTGTTAAAGTTTTTTGTTTAATACAGTTTAGATTGGTAGGACTGAAGTATTCGAGTAATAACGGAACGACGTACCACGCCGAAGAAATCGGCGCAAGATCTTTGCCAAATATCAAGCTAAATAGTCTACCGGTAAATTCTGTTGTTCCTGTTGCAAGCTTTCGGTATGCTGCCGTGATCTTGTTATTTCTCAAAGACTGGACTTGTTTCATCATATTGGACTTTAACGGACATGCGGCAAACACTAAAGGAAATTTTGGGGACGAATCTTTGCCTCTCTAAGAGCTTTACAAACGCCAGGCAAAATTTGGTCCGAATCCTGTTGGCAATTCTGCATACGCATCTCTTCCCTCTACAATTTCCCGGACGATCATGCTTTGTTCCTCTTTCATTTGTCTAATGCTTGGAAACGATTCCAATGAAGTGCAAACTCCTTGCCTGAAGAACTCCATGTGGCGAAAATGCGAACATCGAAAAGTGAAGAAATAAATATAGTGTCCGCGTGATGGGCGCGAACTGTCAAATTCTTTTGTTTTGAAGGTGTTGCAACGCGTGGGCCATGACATCCGCTAATGTTTACAATGCTAATTCGTCCGTAATTCGAGAGTTCGTAACGACTTCCAAATCAGCATGTGATCGCTTTTCATTGGCCTCATTTTAAATTTAATTAAAAATGAGGCCAATAACGGCTCAGAAAAGTAATTGATCGAGAAATGATCTGTATAGAGAAGCTTCCCAGGGCTTCCCCTTTCCCCTTTCCCTTCCCCTCCCCTTCCCCTCCTTTTTTCCCGCTCCCAATCTCTCCCTTCCCTTCCCGTCCCCGTTGAAGCCCTGGGTTTCCGAGGATGGTCTCTGACTGATCGTGCAAAAACTATTCCGTCTTCTGTTGACCAACAATCAAAGGAAATGAAACATTTGACCGCGGCACTCAGGGCGAATGGCTACCCGAAGCGCTTTTTTATTGATGTTAGTAAACCGAAACGGCCTTCTCAACAAACGCCTGCAACTGCACCGGATGACAAAAAAGGTTTCTACATTTTATTTTACCATACGTCAAGTGTCCTACGGAACCGATCAAGCGAATTTTAACCAATTACAATATCAAAGTTGTTTTAAAACCACACCATACCATCGGCAATTTGTTTCCCAAACCAGAAGACCCAGTCCCGAAAGATCAGACTCGTGGCGAAATTTATTTAATTGTGACAAAAGCTACATCGGGGAAACGAAACGAAAATTTTCCACTCAAATCGGAGCATCAAAAAGCGGTTGAAAATAAACACTCACACAAGTCAGCTTTAGCGGAACATTGTTTACGTTCTGGCCACACCATCTCCTGGGAATCTTCAAAGGCAAATTGGCACAACAGACGTATTTTAGAAGCATTGTGATGATGGCATGCATTTGCCGGACGAGTTCTTAAATTTAGCCTCAAGGGACAGAACACAAGTAGCTCTCATTTGCATAGTATAAGAACGTGCTTTTCACAAATTCTTTGTCACTTTCCCCTGGGACTTTTACGAAATTTTATTAACATTTTTAAATTTTTAAAGACTAACGTTTTTATTTCCAATAATCCGTGCATATTTTCGCGCCAAATGGAGGCTATTGTCTATGCATTACCCACGCGGGCAATATCACCGGTCCAATCTTTCACTATCAGATGAAGGTCTCAAGCACGTGATATCGTTTGTCGTTTGACTCCTCTGTTGATTTTCACATCATTTGTTCCCCGTGCTTTTGTATTTTAAAGAGAATTTTTCTTCCGCCAAGTGAGCCAGCATTGACTTCTGCGGTAAAGACGGCCTGCCCTTTAGATGGGGGGACGAATGCTTTGTGAATGTCTATTGCTAGCGGTTGGACTAATTGTTGGTATCCTTAGTGTGTTGTTCCTGAGGCAGAATCAATGTCATTTAACTTATAAAAGGAATTTCCGAGCAAGGACAACGACAAACGAAGTTCAGTTTAAAAGTCGTCAACTTATCTTTGTTGGTGTCATCACAGCCGAGCGATTTCTGGAGACTCGAGCTAAAGCAGTGTTTGATACATGGGGCAGGAACGTTGCCGGAAAACTGACGTTCTTTTCAAGCTCCAGTGAGATTCATAAAAAGTTAGAACTGCCAGTGGTCAGTTTACCTGACGTAGATGACTCGTATCCACCGCTAAAAAAGTCGTTGATGATGATTAAATACATGCATGATCACTACATCGACGAATACGAATGGTTCATGCGAGCAGACGACGATCTTTACGTCCGAAATGACAAACTAGTAGGTTTACTACGTTCTTTAAACAGCTCCGATGACATCTTCCTGGGACACGCGGGAACAGGTGCGAAGAAAGAAAGAGAAAAGCTTCGTCTGTTGCCTGGAGAAAACTATTGTATGGGGGGAACAGGGATGGTACTGAGCCAAAGTGTTTTGAGAAAGCTTGCTCCACAAGTTGAGCATTGTCTTCAAACAGCACCAAAGTTACACATGCATGAAGATATTGAGCTTGGCCGGTGCATACGACGTTTTGTTGGAGTTTCTTGCACTTGGTCGTATGAGGTAAGCAGTGAAACTTCACCTTGCAACCCTACTCAGCTAGTGACAGTTACAATAAAATGCGCCACTTTTGTTTGCTGCACTGCGACTTGAAGCAATTAATTTATACGATACTTTGATTGAGCATGTTACAGCGGTCGTCGCGCTACTCTGCAAACGAAACGCTTCACTGATTTACAAAGTACTCACATGTTTTTAAAAGCAAACCAAGTATGAACTTTTTTGAAAGAATCGCCATTAAGAATTAACTTGAAAGCATATTTCAAAAACCTCTTGAACTTCTTGTTCAATACCGTTAATTACAATCAATCTCAATAATTTCTACTGATACGAAGACTTCAGTGAGCTCTAGTGTCCCTAAATCACGTTTAATTTGACTTTGGTAGCTGTGAAAGTTTTCCACGGTGAATGCATGGCCGCTTTCCTGCGGCTGACGCACAGTAGGTCCGCAATACGTACATGTCCGGCTTAGAGGAGTTATTTTGTTGAATAATAAGGCGGTCAATTTTCTCTTTAGACGCATAGCTGGCCGATGTTCCCCTGCCAGGTGCTGGGAAGAGGGTCCACTGGATCACCGTCTTCCTGTCAGCTGTTGTCTTCATCATGAACCAGGCTTTTTTGTCCTGTGTCGTGTGTCAAACACCGCCACTTCCCACTTAATTAAACACCCTCAGTATCAACATATTCACTAGACATAGAGGTTGCTGTGTTTCATTCTATGGACTGCCCGAGGATTTGTCTGTGGACAAAGATCTGGCCTTAACACAATTTCCCCTTTCTGAAACCAGCCTGTCTCTCACCTTTTTAGGCATTGTTCAAGGGCCTGTTTTCCAGTCTGCAAGTACAGAGTCCCAGATATCGAAGATCTGGCAAAGAAGTCCTGACCAGTAGTTTCTTCATCATCCACTCTTAGCATTTCTTCCCGTTACCTCGTCCTCCAAAGATGTCGTTCCAGCTTTCAACTTCTTGATGGTTGCTTTCCCTTTCCTACTCTGAGTATGTCCTGTGGGGAGAGATGAAGGCGCTTAGCATTGAACAAACCCCTCTTAATTAACTTCTGTTTCTCTATATTCCTCATAGTTGAATATCTTGTCCATTCTTCCTTCTCTTCCGAGCCATTTGCAATAATTTTCTCATAGCCGTCTTTCAAGTCGTGCTTGCCATATTCGTAATATTCCACAGCATTTTAAATCTGTTCTTGAGGAAAATGTGCAGTACCATTAGCCATCAATTAGGCCAACGAGGCTTCAATTCGAGATTAGTATGTCTCTCCTCGCGTCCACAGAACTCTTCAACGATATACACAAGCACATTTTTAGATATAACATCTCCCATTCCCCTAATTGGGTATACAATGATATCTTATACAAGATCACTCTGTATAAAGACTTAAAATGTAAAACGTTTTTACGATAAGCTAAGCTTAAAAATTACTGGAGGACACAACCGTCACATACACTACAATAGTGTGGGCACGAGATGTTGTTATTTTTAGCGAATAGCTTATCCAGTTTATAGTAAGTTGCTTTTGCTATTTACAGCCATATAAAATTACTCTGCCAAACCTGCCGGGAGGAATTCCTGGTTTAGTTATCCTGTTTTTGATGAAACCTGTTTTTCTTCGTTCTTTCAGATGGAAACTCTTTTCGTTCACGACTACACACCGAACGGGGCTGTTTTTTATGGTGACCTGGACACTAAGACCATTAATGATGCCATTACTCTCCACCCTCTTAAAGAACCTGCCTACATGTACCGCTTGCACTCACACTTTATGAGCGAACGCATTCAAGATCTTCAACATGAAGCAGTAAAGCTCCAACGGGTTTTAAGAACCATGGATCAATTGCTGCAAGCAGACGGAAACAGGCTCTCTCTGCAAGAGAAAGCAGGCTTTCACGATGAAAGAGATTTTCATCATCAGTTAGCCATAAACAACATTGAAATATGGGACATGTTTACTTCACAATTGTTTTACCCTGACACCAGCTTAAAATCACCCTTGGCTGAGATCAGGGGCGCACTGAATATTGAAGTGAACGATTTACTGAAGAAAACAACTGAATTTATAGTTGAAGAGGCTAGGAAGAATCGACCTCTTGGAAAGCTGAAGGCCCAGCAAGTAAATTATGGCTACAGGCGTGTTCACCCTCTATATGGGATACAACACATGGTACAAGTCACATTCAAAAGCGCAAAAAGGCACCGCAGTGGTATAATGAAAACTATTTATACTTCACACCAGAGAAGATTCTACACCCAACAGCCATTTGGAAACTTAGTATACAGCACTGAGCCCCTTAACGACATGCCCCCTTATGTACACTTTATTGTCCCCTTAGCAGGGCAACTGGAAACGTTTCGCCGTTTCATGAAGAACTTTGAAGTGGTTTGCCTAAAACAACATCAGAGAGTTAAGCTGGTAGTCGCATATTCTTCCTCTGTGTCTTCTCGTGAACACAAGGTTATAATGAAGGAATATCAAGGTAAATACCCAAAAGAGGATCTTATTTGGCTTGATGTTACCGGTAATTTTTCCCGCGGGATAGCCCTTTCTCTCGCAGCCGATAAGTTTGATCCAGCAGCTTTGCTGTTCTTGTGTGATGTTGACTTTATTTTCAACTCCGAGTTTATTGATCGATGCAGAATTAACACGGCACCTGGTAAACGAGCTTACTTTCCGATAATGTTTAGTCCATTTGATCCTGAGCTAACATACAACAAATCCAAGCCTGACTCGTACTTCACCGTCAACAAAGACGCAGGAATTTGGAGGTCATTCTCGTACGAACCCGCGTGTGTTTATCATCAAGATCTGGATGCTGTTGGAGGGTTTGACACAAGCCTTACGACCTGGGGTTTGGAAGATGTGGATCTGTTTGAGAAATTTGTAAGGCACACAGAGATTGAGGTATTCCGCGCAGCTGATCCTGGCTTAATACATGTTTATCATCACATAAAATGTGATCCAAACCTTCCCGCTCGACAACAGGCTCTATGCCAAGGTTCAAAAGCCTCAAGATTTGCTTCTCAAAAGTCATTAGTCAAAGCTATGCTTTCTATTCGGAGCACGGAACAAAGGCATCTTTAACACGCCGCACATAAACGGTAAATGGTATTTAAAAGGTACAGCCGGTTATTGTGTCAACGTGTGCTTGACCGCGTAGCCATCGAGGGGTCATGTTTAGAGATTTACATCAATGGAAACCTGAAAGACCTTTTGTAAGTGCTAGTGCACTGACGGAGGCTGTTCCTCAAGAACCTCGCACGCACCAAGGTTTTCATATCAAGCTGAAATGGTCGGGCTAACTTAACTCTCCTTTCAACAAGAAATTTTGGTGTTCAATAACCTACGTCTAGGTGTTTAAGGTTCATCTTCGAGTGCTCAACTGTACAACACACGTAGCCACATGTACACATTGTGTAGCTTTTGCTGCAATTGCGAAGCTACGCGAGACACTTTTCCTTGCAACTTTCAACAGACTGCGCGATGACGATTGAAAAATATTGCATGTTTTGTTGAAGAGAGGGCGCCCACGTTCTCGCTAGCGAATGTGTAGAGGATAGTTATACTTCCCCTGCAACTCGTGACTTGCATTGCAGGTTGCAAAAATGGGCTTTTACGCGTTATTTTTGGCAAACTGGCAATGCAACGTTTGCCGCGTTACAAATTGCAAGGAAAATTGCCTTGCGTAAGATGACCGCCCGAGTCAGAAAGACAAACGTTTCAAATTTTAAAAATAATCTTGTGGCGCATCACCAACGAACTTTTATCCACTGATGAAGGGCAAAGCCCGAAACATTTGGGTTATTCTAACTAGACTTTAGCACTATCAGTTTAACGATTTCTCACCTTATCACAAAGAACACTGAAGTGTTACGCAGCTTAAGAAGATTTTTATATGCTGCCGGAGCTAAGCGAGTATAAAACGAGCAAAGCGTTTTACGGACATGACTAGTAAAGGCCCAGTTGGGTTAAACGTTAAAAGGGAAATTTATCAGAAATAAATGTCTAGTTGGATTTGTTGTGATGGAAGACTCCCTTACGAGATTGGCGTCCTCTTTAGTTTTAACATGTTATTTTTATTATTTTTAAAGAGTAGTTTCATTTATCCGTGAAACAATATCTAACAGTTAGTGCATGACAGTCAAAACCAAAGGAAAGAAAACAATGGAACCAGCGTCTCATAGTATCTAAAAGTGTAATAACTATTTCATGGGTTTAGTAAAATCACTCCAGCCATTTTCGTTCCTTGTACGTATTTTTACGCGGGACATTGTGCTGTAATGTTTCAATACATTTCGGTGAGCTGACTAACTGCAATGATAGACTAATTTACGACCCTTAGTGAGCATGATATCAACGGAAACCCATCTACAGGAAATCGCTCTGTTTATCTCGTGAGTAGTTTGGCAGTTTGAAATAAAAATAAGGATTAACAACACAGAATGGTGAATAACGGGCTTTTACTGTACATTCATGAGAAAATAAGATCAATGTAAATAGTTTGTTATTATTCAATTCTCGCTCGTTTTCTCGCTATGGCGTCTTCCACAGCCTTAAGTTCACGGAGCAGTTCTTCTCTCCTTGATGACGTGTTTGGAGTATTTGATTTGCCAGAAGCCGCTGGCTCCGCTGGTGAATCAACAGGCCGTTTCTCGGGTTTGTTAGTAGGCTGCGGCGTCACGGATGATGATACCACTTCCTTCACGGCCACTGGAGCGTCGGAGACTGGGGACGGATCACGTGGTCGCTTTTTTGACGCTGACTGTTTGTCAGTGCTGCTGTTGGCTTCAGGTCTTGACGATGGAGAATGCTGGGAAGGTTTAGCGGCGTCCGTACTGTCTGTTCGAGCTACAGACTGCAACGAGAACAAACAAACACAAAGCTAGCAACACATTCTGTTCTATTGGTGACGAGAAAAGAACCGTCAGTGTTTTCAGTCTCGGACTGGAATGCATCAAGCCTTATCAATAGGGGGACAAATACCAGTTGATGGCAAACTCCGGTCTTTGAAACCGGACTGAGCTTAAATTAGCTGATAAAAATCGTGAACTATTCGAGTGCTTCCCCGCCCTGCATTGTCCCATTTTAGTCAGTAAACAAATAATTTATTCTTCACCTGTCAACTTTAGACTTAAACGCTTAATTTGTTAGGTGCTTCTTTACTTCTTAACAAAACATGGAGACATTACCCGCCAGTGCTAAGTGTGATGAGCTGCAGTTCATACCTTATTCAAAGTGAGTTTAATATCTTTATGCCCAGTATATCGAATGTTCCCGCTTGTTAATGGCACATTTTGTGCTTGGTTGAGTTGCTCCGCCTTAGGCGCTGCTCGGCGTGTTTTGGCCGGGTGTTGTTCATCTTCTGATTCGCTTCCAGTGTCGCTGCTTGCACTTGCACTGCTGCTTGACGAAGCACTGGATCGACGGCGCAACCCACCTCGCTCCCGTGTTGTTCGTGGAGAACTAGGACGAGCTAGCGCATGCTCCATACTATCAGCACTTGAAGAACGATCTCGTCTGAAAGTGAAAACATAAGCATGAGTTTGTGCACTTGTTTACAAAGCATTGCTACGCCAAAACCAGATATATAATTGATCCGATAAACTTTAAATGTGCTTAAGTGCATGTGTATCGTAGATATGAATTGGTCGATACAGCTGAACCTGAGCTATTGGACACATTCTGTAGACGGACACTAAATCATGGTCCCCTCCTGTAACCAAACGTCTCGCCTGTTAAAGCAGACACGATTTCAGGCCTCAAGGGTTCCCGCTTACGGAAGGATCGACTGTAACGGTCTGTTTATATGGAGAAAAGTTGTCTCTATTATGAGGGTTACCCTCCATGTCGAGCCACCCCGGTCGAGACAGTCGCTGCGAACCATTTTTATGAGACATCTCAAAGTTGGCTAGGGGGCAGGGTGACCCTGAAGGGGGGTGTCACTCGCGTCACTCGCTTGGAAGGCAGGGTGACCCTGAGGGGAGTGTCACTCGCTTGGAAGGCAGAGTGAGCCTGGGGAGCGAGCCAGCTATCTTTTATGTAAACGCTTTGGCTCTCTTGACTCGCCTACCAGGGACATGTCCAAACATACAGAGCATGCGTGAAACCGGTAGGGCCAATGTTTGGCTCGGTTAGCAGGGGCAACTTCTCTCATATAAACGCTCTGTAAAAGAAATGACTCGGGGTAGAGTGTAACCCTCGTACGGGAGGCAACTTTTCCTCGTATAGTAAGGCAACGTGGGCGATAAAAGTATGAGCAACTTACGTTTTTGACTGGTCGGCTCGTCGTCGATCTTCATTCTGTAAACGAAAGCAGCATTTACTTTAAATACATTTAATGGGTGGTTTTGTTTTACAAACATTGGCGTCGTGGCCTAGTGGTTAGGGCGCTGAACGTGTAATCCGGATTCCGGAGGTCCCGGGTTCAAATCCTCCTCCCTACCACAAGATCGATTTGTGTTCGGTGGTCTCGAATTCAACTCCTCCATGCAGCCGCCAACAAGATAGGATTTTTAACAAGTTTCTGTTCTACTTTTAACATTAATTAGCACAGTGGTGCTAAATGCACTGACACTCAAATAAATTGATTTATTTCTTTACTATTAATTTTATTTTTTTAAATCATTGAAACAGCTTTTATTAAATGTTATTTTTAGCACTATCGTTCACATAACAGTACCACAAGCGAACGCACTACATGTCCGCACCACCCTTCAACACTGGCCTACTGATATTATCTGCAAAGTACTCACCCTTCCTCCCCGAGGTGATCGAGATCTTCTTCGTCTGTCAGGACTCCTTCCTCTTTGAGAATGATGTCCACGCTGCCGACTTCGTATAAACAACAGAAAAACACATCACAACATCACACAAGAGTAAGAATGAAACAAGACTATCACAACAGGGATGGAAACTAAAATTTCGGAGCGCTCACCATTTACTCGCCCAGTCTCCCAGCTCCACACAAACACAGATAACATTAAACACCCCCGCACCCCCCCCCCCCCCCCCACCTCCTCCGCCCACGAACATAGAGTATCCAACTTTAATTTTTAATCACGTTTGACACAGTTCCTTAGTTTAAGCTAGTTTAAGGAAGTTGACAAGGTTTCCGTTGAATTTCTCAGTTCATTTTCGAGGTCTCTTCATGATTTAACGATTATCAAGCGAAGCTATTTTTGTATGTTTGCGAACCATTAGCTGTGGACAATGTAGATTATTCTAAAGAGGAAAGTAGAAAGTTACGCTTATTTTGAATAATATATTCTGGAGCTGAAAATCCTACTCGCCAGACCGGGCGAGTGATCCGTGATTTGTACAGTTTTGACACTCGCCTGGACGAGTGGTCGAGTGCAAATGTCCAACCCTGGTCACACAGTCACTACATTAGGCAAACCGATTTCACGACATCCAGTTGGAATAACACACGTGAAAATATAAACAAACAACCAAATTGCACGCCAAACATTAATAAGAACCGCATTACGAAAAATAACTGAAAGACCTGACAGTCAAGGGGGAATAAACGCCCAAAGGCTCTCAATATACAGAAGATTTCTCGAACCCTCGGTTTCCCAAATCAATTTTTGCTTCCCTTGGATAGTACCTTTTGGCAATTTTATTCCCGATTTCTTGAAGCAATTTTCCGTTTCCCTCAAGATGGATTAGCCAGCATAGTCACACCGAGTGACACAGGGTAGGATATCGACCTACAACTCTGCCGAGACTAGACAGTAAAGACTCAATTTATTTTAAGAGAAATAACTTCAGCCAAAAGTGGTATTAACCTAGGCTGCATACATACCTGTAGGGGTCTTCCGGCGGCCGCACACCGCCTCCTCGACGAACCCAGCCAGACCCATAGGATTTTTCTATTCTGTCTCCTTTGCCATACTCATGGCGATTCCTGTTTTCTTTTATGTTACGATCAGATTCGACTGGCGGCGTTCGAGGCCCTGGATTGTCAGGGGACTGAGTTTTCAGCTTAGTAGGGCTTTTCTGAACAGGTGTAGGAGATTTTGATTTATTTGATTCAGATTCGGATTCGGAGGACACGTTGGAAGCTTGTGCGGCACCTCTCTCTTCATCTTGTGCAGTCTTCGTCTCTCTAACGGGACTATTGCTGCTTGACGAGCTTGACCGATCACTCCCCGAAGATCGTGAACCAGATCGGGAACGTGATTTTGATCGGGAGCCAGAGCGTGAGCGTGATCGTGACCTGGAAGACGTTGGGGAAACCGAGCGAGACCGTGAGCGTGAGGCGGAGCGTGACGTGGAACGTGACTCTGATCCCGAGTGTGAACGTGATCGTGAGGAACGCGATGAATCTGAGGAAGAGGACGAAGACCGGCTACGTGAACTACGCGAAGAAACCGAGTGGCGTTTAGGAGAAGTTGTTCTTTGCCAGGGATCTATCCATTCATCATTAGGGAGACGAGAACTCGAGATACCTATTGCTTTTGGCTTAGATTTGTCCTTATCTTCAACTCCAGTTTCCTTGAAATCGTCTTTCTTCTCCGCTTCCTTTGATGTTTTGGTTACAGCACTTTCACTCCCTTCCTCAATTCTTTTCTTCCTTTCTTCGTCCTTGTTCTTTTTCTCGTCAGTTGTGTTTTTGTGTTGTTCCTTTAAAGCTGAAATCGTTTGCTCCGTTTGTTCAGCGTGACTCTCTTGTGTAACTTCACTGGCGTTTTTTCCTTCGCCGGCAACTGGAATTTCTTTCTCTTTCTCTTTCTCTTTCCCTTTATCCTTTTTCTTTTTGACTTTCTCCTCGCCTGTTTTTTCAGACTCTTTCGCAGGTTTTTTCGTCCGTTCTTTATCCCGTTCTTTAACAATTTCTTTCGCTTTTTCTTTCTGCTTCTCCTTTTCGCCGCCTTTTCGTCTACTTCGTCTGTCCCTACAAAAAATAGCCGATAATTTCACTGAGTTGGTTATTATGACATGCCATTACACCTGCAGTACTTATCAAATTCAACGGCGGTCGTTGTTCTTGGGCTAACATGTTTAACCATTCTCGTGAGCTTTGGCATGACCGGCTTTAGATTGCTCTCATGACTTCGCGGATCAATCGTTTTATTACCTTTCTGGCGAAGACGACGGAGTGCGATAAGCCCTCTTTTTTCTCCTTTCACGATCCTAAAACATAAACAAACAAATACATAGTCCATGAGATTATGTGCCAACAGTTTGAGAGAAGGCTGTAAAACACATTTGACCAATCAGTTATGATGAACACTATACTGTTCATAGCCCCTTTATTTTATTTTTCTCAACGCAAAATAAAGACGCCGAAAAGAAGAACCCTCGCATCATTCAAGGATTTGAGAACATAAATTGGCTGAAAGAAGTCTAAAAAACCGTTATAATTCATAATATATCTATTTACACGTAGGTTTTAAACAAAAAACGGACCAACAGATGCTGATTTGAGTTGTCTCTCCTCTCTTTAAATGAATTCCTAGCAAAAAGCTAATAAGAAAGGCAGCTGGGTTTAGGAAAAACGTGCACTTGTTATAAAAGTTGCGAAAAGTAGAGGCTATGGTAGTTCTACTTTTCTTGCAACTTGCAACATAAATTTTGTTGCACTGCAGTTTGTGAAAATGGGGTGTTACATGTAAAGGTTTTTGGCAAATGGCAATGCAACGTTTGTGGTGTTGCACCGACGTTGCAAGGAAAATTGAATCGTGTAAAATGGCCTTTAAATACACAAGCGATCAATAAACAAGCGTCCCATACTCAAAGAAAGTAGGCACCGCTTGAGTGGAAGAGAATCGTTATGATTTTAGATAAAAACAACTGTTTTACAAACCCGATACTGGACAGGTGACGAATCTCTCTTGTCTCTCCACCGCGACACAATATCCCCTCCTTTCCGATTCCTGATGTCATCTTCTTCACAGAACATAGGGTCTTTTTCTAACCTGCTACGCATCATCTCACGCCGTCTCATCAGATTTTCTTTGTCATTTTCATCCTCGTCGCCCTCAGCTGTGATGCCGAGAATCATACGCTTCTCCTCAAAATCAGCGTCTTCTTCCTTTCGCTTCTGGGCCGCTTTTTTAATCTGTTTACATTGGAAACTTGAATCATTACAACAGCAGATAGCTAAAAATCACATTTCACAGAACAGCACAGTTATTTAACAGAACACTGAAAGGTGTACAGTGTAGAAAGAATTCTAGCAATCGGTATTGTCATAAAATTCCGTGGGCAAAAACTGCATTCACAATGTTACAAGTAGTGGCATTATGTGGATCCTGTGCACAGCTCAAGTAAGCAGGGCTTTAAACAATATCTATAGAGGGTGTGTCACAGCTGAAACACATTACGTTTCATGAAGATTTTATTTTGGTGTCAGACATGTTAACGTTTGCAACTTACTTCTTTTGCTAGTTTCAGTCCCCTCTCCCATGCAGTTTCTTTCTTCGGAGGAGCTACTGTCTCTGAGATGGGTTGTGTTCTGTCAGGCATTTCATCATCCTGCAAGAAAACTAACAAAGTTACTACAGCTGCATCTATACTAACTGGAATTTAACTCGTCAAGATGCAGGAATCTGCAATTAAGCATTTTATGCCATTTTTTTATAGAACATTAATTATATACCGCAGTATAAGATCAGCTCAAATAAGAAGCTAACAAGTACTTCTATTATCTTCCTCGCAAGAGTTAAAAGATATTAGATTAGCATTTGAGATCGATCAAAGTTGTTAAAACTGAAACAGACATCACTACTGATCAGTTTTAAAAGTACAGTACTGCATCTCTTTCACACGTTGCAGTTTGCTCTGCAGTGCTCAATTGCTATCAATTGTTTGAACTTTCACGGCTTTGAAAGATGCATTTGCCAGCGTCAACTGTAACATACGATACCTACAGGAAAGATTAGTTTGAGCTAACTTACCACCGGTCCGACATCCTGGTCTGGGAATGACGGCATCATCACCTCTGGATGGACAGGGGGGACTACTGCTGGTACTTTGGGGAATGGGCTGGGGTACTGCCCGAGGTCAGGAAGCATTTGATAGGCACCTGTTTACATAATTATTTATTCAACACATTAGTTTATCTTTATTTATATAATAAAATACTGCATGTATTGTGATTAGCTGAGTATTATACAAGTTAACTCGAAACAAACTGACAAATAGAATGTCCTTTCCAATACAGCAATTTAATATTCAATTAAAAATGTTTTATGCAAGTACTTGATAAAAAAAATTCTCTGTGTGACAAAAGGTTTTCCTAGCTATTTTACAAACACTTTTGGATTCTCTCAAACTCACTGTTAGTGCTTGACTCCGGTTATGAGCATGAGCACACACAAACTTTTTACTTCACATAGCTATTTTCCAAGTTTTCTAAGAAAGAATATCTAGCAAGGTGCATTGGTTTAGAATAGACTCCATAATGGGTAACAGTCAGAAACATGCAAGTTTGGGTATTCTTAGGGCAATGTGCACACGCTCTTGCTCAATCGGCAAATAAACAACGAGAGAACCAATCACATTCACAGATTTCCAACAGAACACGCCTAGTGTCTATGTTACAGGTTAAATTTAAATTCAGGTTAAATTATTTTTAACCTAGGTTATTTTTTTCAACCTAGGTAGAATTTAGGGTTATTATTAGAGTTAGGGTGTGGATTGGAGTCATATATATTTTAAAAAATAGTGGTTCACCCAGCATTTCCTATGTGGCAAAGTGGATAAGGGGTTAGACAGCAAATCTGGAGGTTGAAAGTTCAAATCCTATAAGTGTAGGAAGTGAGAAAAAAAATAGATGACACTGCTTAGGAGGGAAAAATAGCAGACAGCAGGGAGCGGGGTAAGTAAGGATGGGGGTTCGGAGATAGCAAGGGAGGGAAAGTGTTTTTAATTTATTTTCGACTTATTAACCTAGTATATATAACAAAATAAGCTAGGTTAAAAAAATAACCTAGGTTGAAAAAAATGACCTGAAGCTAATTTTGACCTGTAACATCTACATGCACTAAAACTATGGTTATTTAATTTAATAACTCTCTTCAAATAATTATATCACCGCACCTTTGTCATTAAGACCTGGATGCAGGAATCTACATGACATTCCCCATGTACAGCCACCTGAGAAAAGAAAGAAAAAGAAAAAAAGCTGTGGTCAATACAGACCAAAACCCATGACATTCACAAACCTTGTACATTTGTTTTCTTTATATTACCATCGACGAGAGGGGGGGAGGGTTCATCAACATCATATGACATACTACAAATAAATATCGTTATCAATAAAAAAGAACAAGCACGCAAGATAAACCCCTGGGAAATGTACAGCAACATTCTAACACAAATGGTAAAGACGAATATTATAAGCCTAGTACACAAATGTGTAGGCATTTTATATCATTGCACAGGTTTTCAGAAGCCCTGTTAACTACATGTAGCAAAAATCATCACCTGCTCATTTTGGATGTCATGGTAGCTAAAAACATGTTTTTTTTCTAAGTTTATTTATTATTCTACATAACTTGCTAGTAAGATTCTGGAATGTGACTTGAAAATGCAATTCAGTTATGATTTGATGTGAAATTACAGACAAAATTGCACCAAAATGCCACAATCTACACTGGATTTGAAGTCGAATATTAATGGCAGTATTGAGATTAGTTTTCATTTCTACCGACTGTCTCAACTACTTTTGCCAGCCATTGTGGATGCTCCTCCTCTTCAAAGAAGTCACAAAATTTGCTATATTTGAATTAAACCAAGCTGTTTTTCTACTGTTAACATTTTCTCAAGTGCAAACTGATATTGCACCTGTGAACATGCTAAACGTCATAAAACATTGTCAAAAGTTGAAAAATTGCATTGCAAAAGCCAAGAGAAGCCATGCAACAAATAAAGGATTTGTTTAGCATACATGTCAGTAGAAATGTCCCAGTCTGCATACAATAACAATCAACTTACCATAGGTAAAATATCTGCAGACCTTTCTCCTTAAATTCAGTGTACCTAAAAATTGAATTACTCTACAATATTAGCAAACAAGGTGAAAGTCCTGTGGTGGGGGAGGGGGAGTGGGTGGGAGAGGACAGTATTCTCCTAATACATGAAGTTAATAAAGAAATGTTGGTATGACACCCGTGGCCAAATAGTATGGGCTTTATGCTATTTTTTCTGACACAAGATACAGATTTGCCTTTTTGGTGTGAAATTGGGTGCAATTTTCAATGAAACTAAGGAGAATACATGTCTTTCTGCAAGTTTTTAGGGAAATCATCTTTAATTAAGAGAAAAAAAATGAGCTACAACTATCTCCAAAAGGTTATTTCACTAAGAAGGCACTCTTGTGCGTTACACTAATTGTTTGAAATGGTTTATGAACTGAAGTTTGGTCTGAAATAAAACAAAGGTCTTAACATGGTGGTACAATTGAATAAAAATTCACAGAAGAATCCCACCCATGTTAAATTATAAAAACAAAATACAATTATAAATAAAATCACTTTCTGGGATACTCTTTTAAACTGGCACAGTCTTGTGGTTACTCCTTTATACTTGAATCTATAAAGATTCTTTGTACAGTCCAAACTGAAACTTGACTTTTGGGGGCATTTTGATTATCCAGACTATTGTGCGGCTCCTAAACTATGGTTTTGTTTTTCAAACTTTACTTTTAGTCCCGATGAGTGACGATAATCAAGGTTTGACTCCTAATAAATATTATACATGTACCTGTAGAGTCTCCATCTTCAATAACTTCACCTTCTTCTGGGCCATCACCCTAACAAAACATAGAATTCACAGTCTGCACATAATATCAAATATAACGACAAGGAGCATATCAACACTGTACAATTGCTACATGTGCATACAGTACCGCTCAGAAATAAGCGTCCCAAAATATACGCAAAATACGCGTATGTGTATGCATACATACGCGTATGCCTTTGCGTATATACGCGTATGCGTATGCGTATATACGCGTATACTCTGTGTGCGCGTATGCTCATTAGTATGTATGAGCTAGCTGGATTGTTTTTTCTTTTGTTGATAGTTGATTGTTCTTTAAATGACCGACCTGACGTTGCGGCATTTAAAAGTGCATGGAAGAATGAATAAATCGTGCCGTGCCAAAGAGAGTTTACATGTTTACTTTTACAGAAAATATTAAATGCGCTCCGTTACGTTAGCGAACGACTTTTAGATAGTCTACATAAAAACTTGTTATCGTGTATTCACGGTAACGAGAATTCACTTTTCGTTTGAATCATCGATTTAAATTCATCCCAAACAGAAGCATCTGAACCATGTCACTTCTTGCCACCTGCGGTCAATGGTTCATGAGAAAGTAAACACTCAGATGACGCGACGTAGCGGTCACTAGCATACCGAAAAGTGTTTAATATCTCAAGAAAAAGTTAAAAACATGTTATTGTCTGAAGAACGGTTTAAATACGGTGCATCATAAAAACTTCGATAAAACATCGCTTCTACCTAGGGAGATCCAAGAAGACCTGCCGTGATAGACGAGAAGCAAATACAAAACAAGTTCATTCATCGAATTACTGCATATCTGGGACGGCGGGACAGGATAGTCGCGTGTTTCGTCGTTCCTTATCTCTTTCAAGCCATAAAAATCGTATCACTGATCTCGAACCCAGCGTCAAATTTAGAAGTGAACGAAAAAAGTTATTTTGATCAGATAATAGTAATTCTAGGGTGCGTTTCTTTGGGAAAATCCAAAATTGGATCATTGATCTCAGATCACACGGATACTTTGCTCCCAAAGAAACGAAGAATCCGAAAATGGATTTTTGCCTTGACAACACCGTAAACACATTTTGCACAGAACATAAAATTATCACGACAAATTTATTTTCCGTCGAATGTATCCTAGCTAAATTCATTTCAGCATACAAAATCTTTCACAAAAATCACACGACGAAATAGTTCTTCTTTAGTCTGGAGCACAATGTTGCAAAAACGCATCTGAGAGCGAAGAATGTTTGCAAAATGATCCTGCCAACGTCACTCGTGACAATTCTAAAGGATACAACTTCCGTAGGCACACGTTGGGAGTTCTAGAAAACCTGCATCCAGTTTAAAATGACACTTCATACTGATCAAGCTACCTTTCCTTTTATCGTGAATTATTTTTGTATTTTGATCGAAATAAGCACCTGAAAACTTATTGTTTACAAAGAGCGAACCTGTATTTTCACAGCAAAGTCCGCTGGGCCAATGTACTTTTTTCGAATCCTAAAAATCCAGATTTAGATATGATCTGATGTATCCACTCGGAGTGTGGATTCTTCAGATCATTGATCCGAGATTAATCCATTTTCGGATATAGGTAAAGAAACGCAAAATCTGTTTTTGGATACAAGAATCCGGATTTGGATTTTCCCAAAGAAACGCACCCCTAGTCGGCAGAAAATCCAGCTGAACAGCAAATAAACTTCTGGGTTGATTGGAAGCCGACATTTGCATAAATCACAACTTGTCGGCGTTTGATGAATAATGCTGCTTGAAAGATTCCCCGCACATAAATGCCACATCACTGATTCTTTAATCTACTGTGAAACCTTCACTTAATCCAAATTAAAGCTCGCCAACTTAAGGTTACCGTATACCTTCAAGGGTAGATTTTTTTCAAAAATTTTTTTTACGGCCAAATTAAACATTACTAGTCTCCCTTCATTTTCTAAAAAAAATTATTTCAAAATCTTGAAACGCGCGCGAGTAATCAACAAAAATGTTTTTTCAAATGAAACTCTATTACCCGCCAGAGAGTTATAAGCCAATTAAAATGTGTCAGCGTCATGACTTCCTGGGACGTTTTTCGCGGCAAAAGATTCAGGGTATTTCATTCCATGTGGCGTCCCTTCCTATTGTTTACGCTTGCAATTTGCGATTTATTCACACCAAGTTTTCGCTAGTGTTGGTCTTTACTTGACCTGTATGTACAAAAAAAGAAAGAAAAAAGTCCCTGGTTGAAAGTAAAGAAGAAAACCGGTCCTAAGAAAAAGAAGATGAAGGTTTTCGATGACGAATGGCGAAAAACTCTTGCCGATAGTTACATTCCAGATAGAAATAATATACTTCGACATACTCCAGCGACTGCATTTCTGCCTGAAGCTGCTCTTTTGGATCGATAGATGCAGACGTCGCCACCGTCAAAGCCACTGCAGTTATTCCTTTCTTTGAACTTTTTCTCTTGCCCGGCATTTTGGAAACAAATCCGAGAAATTCAAATCAAACGAGTTGTGGTCACGCGTGCAACTACTTTCCCGCGAGATGCTAGTCGACACCAGTAGTCTCGTGGGACGTCCTGACATGCTATTGGCTGTCGTCATCGGGAGTATCCAAAGTGTTGACATATTGCGCGGCAAGGGCGTGAAATGTTTGTAATCCTTAGAAGCGAAAAAAACCTATTTCGTTTTTACGCGAGTGCGCTCGCTTTAAACGAATTTATAGGGTACTTAAATTTGACGGATTGCCTTGAAATTTGGCCCGAAGTTGCCCAAGACATCGAACAGAAAAACCGTGCGAGGGATTTCCGTTTTTCGTAATTGATCTCCCGCAATGGCCTTCGTCGTAAAAGGCTTCGGTAAGTTTTTGATAATCAAAATTGACAGAAAAATTGCGAAGCAACCAATAGGAACATTGACAAAGCCTCACACGGTTTTCAAGATTGATGCCTTGTGATTGATATAATGCAGTAGTTTTGATTGTGCGATCTAATTCAATACCCGATAAATTCGCTCAAGTAGACGTCAGTCGTTTTGGGCTTTTGGGACGCACTCTCCTTACGATTAGAAAAAATCAAAGAAAAATAATTTTTACCGAATAGTGCATTTCATTAGCTTTGTACTGATATATAGTTTGTGGTGGTTGCGTTTAAGATAGTGCGCAAATATTTTTTTTCGCGAAAGACACCCGCGAAGGTATACGGTAACCTTAATAAACAAGCTTTCAATGCATTTGTTTTTATAATTATGACGACACATGCACCTCACGTTTCGGCGGCAAGTGTGATGAAAGGTCAAGAAAGCATGACAAAAGTGTGACCTTCCCGCCTTGAGTTTACCAAAATGTAAACACTATTTCAAAAGCCAGTCGATAGTCACGATCGTTATCTTCGCTATAACTTGCCCTTCGATTTGTGTTTTGCCTAAAATATCGTAATTTAACGTCATTGGACCATTGTTTACACACGGGCGTCCGAATCACCGCCAGATAATTCAAAGATAAGAAAACCTCGGCGCGCGGCAGAAAGATTTCGCTTTTGACCATCATTTTCGGTTCATACCCGAGGCCGTTCAATTCAAACGGGAGACGCTGTTCTATGAACTTAACAAATAAATTTTTTGAACAGATGACATTCTATTTGCCGTGACTCAAAAGTAACAAACAATTAGAGACGAGACTCGATGGCGCGTGCCGTAGACAGAAGCTGTCTCTGCAAACTCGTTTGACAAGGCAATCATTTTATAAGCAAATCATACACTGTATCATCTCGAATTTTGTCGAATAGAAGCAGAGACGTCGTTTTCTTTCTTTTCGACACTTGAAGCGACCCTTCCGAGGTCTTGAATTCTCGACAAGAACGAGCGGATGAATCTTGGTTGGGTAGTTTTGTTAACGTGAACAAAAATTCCCGTCTATTTGTCTCGAAATACCAAACGATATTCGCTCTAGAACTATTTACTTCAAGGTAAGAGAAACAACTTTACCCCATTTGAAGAGAAGTTTTAAAGACAACGCACTGAATGGATGCAAGTGACGTGTTGTTTACAAACTCCTGAGTGCGTCTACGGCGGGGATAGTCGCCGGCGAAATAATGCGTGACCGTTTCCACGAATCACTTCTCTCTTTGAATCAAAACTTGCTAGTTGTCGGAGTAGTTTACTGGTTTCATTGACGATGATTCTTTTTGGTATACCTTATTATTAGTTTAATCGGCAGATTTTCTTTCCCTTGACAAAAAGACAACCAAATACAGATTTGAAATACGATAGCTAGTTTTTACGGCACAGTGACTACAGTTTTATGCAAATTTCACACTGCTCGATCGGCTGCCGCTTTTTCAAGTTTTTCTCGCACTGCTATTTTTCTCGACAATACTAAACAAAGAAAATTTTTGCATTGAATAACAAAGAACTGCGTATGTGCGTATGCGTATACGAGTATACGCGTATGCGTATACGAGTATACGCGTATGCGTATGCGTATATACGCGTATAAGCTGCGTATGCGATGGACGCTTATTTCTGAGCGGTACTGTACCTACTGAATTGATAGGACTTTACATCAAATGATTTGCCAAAGTTTAATTTGGCTATAGTTGCCCACAGTTTACAAGCATTTTTACCCATTTAGTACTCTGTCATGTTGCCCTGACAACTTGTCGGCACCCAGAAAGGCTCTATGACAATATTAAACATATGCTGTCCACAAACTCAACCTAATGACCCTGGCCAATGCCTGAACCCAGACTAATTCCTAAGCACTAATAAGCACTAATACTAATTCCAGAGCACTGATCATTTAACTGTCCATGTAGTAGCTTGTTATTCAACATTATACATTAGTACAATGTGCTAAAACTTTACAGCTGCAATTGTGGCAATTTGATGTGTCAGTCAGTCAGTCAGTCAGTCAGTCAGTCAGTCAGTCAGTCAAGTTTCAGCACTAAATTTTACCTCATTAGTTGAATCTTGCTTTTCTTGAGGTTTTTTCTCTGTATTATCCTAAGCACAATTAAACATAAGTCCATAATTATAACTAATTAGTAACAACAATGGATAATCACATAAATAACATATTAATGTTTCAGTCATCGATTGCACAGATTATTCATTGAAATCATTACTAGTGTAAGCGAGTAGAACAAAATGAAGCAACGGGAAACTCAACACAAGACACAATGACAATCACAGATACGTGTAACAGCAGTTCTGAAATAATTGTAAGTAACAGGATAAAAGAAAACAAAACTAGAAATATTATTCATCTGTTTAATGACTGCTACAAGCTATGGACAGTGTTGCCCTCTCTATACATGTTTTGAACAATAGCAAATAAACAGAAAGCAAGTACAGAAAAAGGGGTTTGGATTACGACTTATTGCTACAATGTACTTGTACAAAGCAATAACTAAAATGCATGTAGAAGCCTGTTTAACCAGCTACAATAACTATGACGGATTTGTTGACACACAACTGCCCTGGAAAGTCACTCACTACCTGTTCCAGTTGTTTCACGACATTGAATTTAGTGTGGAATTGAAGTTTCAATTCAAAGTAAGCATTTACATAACACCTGACTGCTTTGTCTGTTTTGTACTGAACCCACAAAATACAGTTTCAGTGAGCAATTTTCACTTATCACTATCAAATCAAGTGGCATTCTTCAATGAATTTGTCACATGCAAACCCTCTTCCAAGCATAAGTCCAAGAAACATTTTAAATGTTACATTCCTACTGAGCTAGTGATCAGACTTTAAGGTTACACAATACCTTCGAGGGTGTCCTTTGGGAAAAAATTCGTACGTGTGTTGTTTAAAAGTAAACTACCACCAACTATATATCAATAGAAAGGTAAAGAACTGTAGAATTGGAAAAAAAATATCTGCTGTTTGTCAGAGCCATTCTTGAGAAGAAAGAAGCCGATAAACCGAAAACGACCGAGTGTCATTCCGCCGAATTAATCGGGTATCAAACACAACCACTATTGCAAAAGTACTGCACAATGTTAATCAGCAAGTATCAATCTCTCAAAGGGTGTCAGGCTTTTTCGTTATTCTTATTGGTTATCCTTTTATAGACCCGTAAAGTTTTAGTAGCAAATAATTTGCCGACCCCGTTGCGTTCGCGGCCGTAAAATGAGAAATATCCAAATTAACGCTAATCCCTGACACCCTTTTGTTCCTCGATGCTTAACGAATGTTCTGGCCAAATTTCGTTAGAATCCGTCAACTCTACATACCCTATTAATTCATTCAAAGAGATGGTATTCTCGTGCGAAACGATTGCGAGTTTTCGCCATTTGAAGATTTGTAAACACGTTACGCCCTTCTGTCAACAGGATATGCCGCCGGCCAATGAGATGATGGCACCCCTACCGTTCACAGCGAGCGAAACGATGTTCGCGGGAATTCAAAGGCATTAATAGTGTGACAGTCACGTATGTTCTCTTTGTTGAACTTGAGCGTATGAGAGAAATGGAAAAACTAAGAAAAATATGCAAGGGAAGAGTACAGAAAATGTAGTAGCAACGGGTAGTTCGATTTGTTCGAAGGATTCCTTGTCGCTGTTGGCCAAGTTTTCCTTCTTGCTTTCAGCAAATTCCGCTTTTGTCTTCTTCATACATGTAGGTCTTGTTTCGTTTTTTTTTGTCGCTGTCCAAGGACTTTTCTCTATTTTTTAACTTGTTTCACGACCTCAATAAGGCCAAATAGAGAATCGAAGAGCGATAAAACGAAGATTGAGAATAAAAGAGAAGCAAAATCACATGTAAACAAAACAATGCTAATGATGTCCTTGTAATAAGAGCTCACTAATAAGGCCGTTTCGCGCAAAATCATCGCCGGGGAATCAACGAGCTATGACGATTATGACACCTAACTATTTTATTAACTTTTATTAAAAAACCCTTTTTTCAAAATAACTCGCGTGCGTTTTAAGATTTTACTCAACTAATTTTTGCGGAAATGTTAGATCTAAAGTAAACTTTTATTTTAGTCCAAAAAAATTTTTTCGACAAAAGTAGACCTCTGAAGGTATTGTGTAACCTTAAGACAAAATAATATACAAACACAAGTACAGGGCTTATTATCCAAATTTTACATACAGATGGTATCAGTTCTGTTAACCAAATTTAATGTGCCACCAATGTGGCACAGAACTTTTCTTTATAATGTACCTTAGTGTCTTCATCTGAGAGGATTTCTCCTTCTTCACCTTCTTCTTCATCATCATCTTCTTCTTCTAGCTCGCCTTCCTCCTTATCGTCAGCTTCCATGTCGATTTTGATTCCATTTCTATCATCTTGTGCTGCCGCTATATCTCCTTCATCTTCCTCATAATCAAGTTCCCCCTCTTCTTCTTCTTCAAATATTCCAGCCTTGTTATGGACTTTAGTTGTTAAGTGAATGCTTGCAGTTGAAGCTGTCCACTCAGTCTTCATATTTCCAGCATCTAATGCTATCTCCTGAACCTTTTCAACCAGTACACTGTCCTTTCCATCAGAATTAGAAGCAGACCCCTCTGCTGGTGCAACACAAGATCTTTCCTCTGTGGAGCTTGATGGCAACACACTTGTGCGAGCGTCATCATCTTTGACTGACACATGACTTTGTTCAGGGTCCATTGGACCTATATCAGAAGTAGCAAGTTATTTTTCAGCCACCAGTTATCATGTATCATAACATGTGCTTTGACAATAAAATAAAACATCTGCACCTTCTATCTTGAACTCTGCTATCTTAAGCTTCAAACAACAGCACAACACCAACCTCGTTCCCAGGGTCTCTCTCTCCTTCCCCTGACTCTTGATCTGGGGGGCAGGAGAGAGCACTGTAACTTAAGCACTTGGTTTGAAAACTCATACTTGTACTCAATCTCGCATTGGGATTCAAAGGTCTCTATTCTTATTTACCACAGTGCAAGATAATGGGTGTTACAAAATTAGGTTTTAATTAAGTCAAGAGAAACAACAAACCATTTGAGATGACAGAGGGTTCAAGATAACCAAGTTCAAGATAGCAAGGTTATTTTTAATGTAGGTGACTGAAATATTACAAGAAAGTCCAAGGGAAACTACTTTGGTACCTCATTGTTACTTATTTTGACGTAAACAAAAGAATGGGCATATTTCCCACGACTTAATTTTCACCATTTGGCCAAAAACAAGTTACAACATTAAAAATATGATAAAAATGTAAAAAACCATGTTTTTGCAGGTTTTAAATTTTTTGAAAATCGCAAAAATGGTTAAAATTAAAACCTGCGAAAATAAGTAACAATAAGGTAGTACTTGCCAGAGTGAGACAGGAGTTTGTAAACCATATAACTAGAGTGGCTCCTTGTTAATCTGGTCACCAAATGACCACAAAAACCTGGCCATATTAACAGGGTAGTGCCGAGGTGGTTCTTTAAAATAAGCAAATTACTGAGTTTTTGTTAGGGCTAAAAGTGGCTGTAATGACGAGCCAGCCGTGCGGTGCCCATAAAGCTGACTTGCACTATTGGATGAAATGTAACAAACTTGCCACATACTGAATACCACACACTAGAATCAGTCTTGTCAACCACAACACAACCATACGCTGACCACAAGGAGATCAAAACTGTTCTTCTTGTGCTTATGATTGTGCTGTGGTGATTCCTGAAGAAGACAACAATGGAAGAATGAGTGTATTCATTGTTTCTGTGTTTGTCTTGCTGCTGTCCTTGTATGTATAATGTGAAAACAAAACTTAAGATGGTGAGTTAATAATGTCACGATCCAAGAGCACTTGCTGAGGCGGGCATGATTTATTCTGTAGTGTAACAAGCCTTAGAAATCATGTCTGAAACATCGATGTAGCTAACCTGATATCAACAACTAAATTAAAGTAAGAACGCTTGAGTGTCACAAGAAACAAAGATAAAGACATAAAAGGAAAAAAATGAAAAATTTCAACTCTGTTACGTGGTTGTTCAGATAAAGTAAAATTTGAGCTTGATTTGAGCTCATGCGGGCTATAATCAAATCAAAACTTACCAAAGTCAACCACAAATGGATCAACAACAAAACTGATCAACAGCTAGCACCAAGACATACTACGATTTCTTCCCAATACACATAAGCTTAACAGGAAAAGAATTTTTTTCAATCGCGAATGAGCAGTTCGAAGCAGCTCGACATTCAATTATGGCGGATGAAGTTGCTGTATTCTCCTCTCTCATTGGCTAGAACAGCGTCACGTGATAGTTTTGCACCGTGTCAGCGGTCTTCCACCTGCACGTGTTTACAGACGAACGAAAGAACGAAAACGAACAGACGAGCAAGATGAACGTTTTAGGGGGAAAAGGGCTTTTCCAACAAAGATCTTTGCAAACAATCCGATGGATGAAACACTTTTGTGTGACGAAAGCTCCACAGGATGCATTATACAAAACTTCGCCTCTCTGGCGACCGACCAATGTGCGCTGCCGGTGCATGTCAGATGCTGATCGACCTACTGCTGGCGGCGAGTGGAGAACTGTTTATGAAGGACCACTTTCTAAAACAGTGAAACGTGTAAAGATGCTTTCTCTGACAACAGCGGCAGCAACATTTGCTGGTTCTCCACTATTGATATTCTTTGGAAAGCAAGCAGCTTCTCTTCCTGTAAAAGTGATTTTGGTCACGCTATTATGCTCAGTTGGAGGAGGTTCAACGCTTCTACTACACTATCTTTCCATGCCCTACGTGCACAAAATGGATTTTAATCCAGAAGTAAAAGTGTTCGCTGTAGAGACTTTGTCTTTATTCGCCTTACCAAGAAGAACCGAGTTCTCGGTAGATGACATTCATGTGTTCGCGGAGGACAGGGCTTTCTCTACTTTTGAAGCTCATGGTGTGAAATATTTCATTCATAAGGAGCTCGTAGAAGCTCAACAATTCTTGCACTTTATAGAAAAGTGGAAGAAAGGAGAAGCGACAGATTTTAAGAAACTATCTTCATACGTTTAGGGAAGTACAGCTTAGTACTGTGCCCATAATTTATCTTGACCAGAGGAACAAATCGACCTCACTTAAGGCCTATTAACATGACGCCATTTTTGGCACGGCTCGGAAAAAGGGCACGCGTACCAAAAATTAGTGGTTCGGCACGGATAAATTTTGCAGTGTAAACGACTTTCGCAATTCCTCATCCGTGCCGAACCAAAATCTTACCCGTCCTGGGACCTTCTGAATAGGTAGTCCGAGCACAGGTAAAATTGGTACGTGTTCCTGAAAACCTAGCGTGGCTGAACCAACTTTTTCCTTGCAAACAATTTCAGGGGTGGCGAATGGCCTTTCAAAAATGTTGAGTCTCGGCAAATTTACACCGTGTCTCGGAATCTCGGCGCTTAAAAATAGCGTCTCGGAATCTCGGACTTCTGGAAATATGACGGTCTCGGATTTTGAAAATTTGGATCTCTGAGTCTCGGATTTTGAAAATTTGGATCTCAAAATCTCGCCAATGGTACTTCAATTTTTTATCCACAAGCTTATCCGAAACGAGAAAGTAAGAAATTTACCCCTGCCGGAATCTGCATTTACAATTGTTATGTAAAATATATATAGGAAACCGTAATTTCCACTTTATAGAGGAAATCATGTCATGATAATAGTACATGGGTACCCAACGACAATCGTTTGAGAATTGAACTGTTTCTCGTATTTTCTGATCAAGTGTCTCGGGCTCGGATTTTTAAACTAGGGTCTCGGCGTCTCGGCAAGGCTCGGATTTTACCATTCGCCACCCCTAATTTCGCCTTCAATCTCTGAGACTATGTACTGGAATGTTTCTTTGGAAACACTGTAATTATCATACCACTCCTTGTCAGAAAAGGCTTTCTACCATTTCAGACCAGTGATCATTACATGTCAACGTCCAAAATCGTTGCTCAGTAGGAGAGTTGCAAGCAAGCATCGAATTCGCTGAATTCTGTTCTTCTGGAAAAAGAGCTAGAGGTGAAAAAGGCTTGTTTTTGAATCTCCTACGTACTCCAAGTACTTGTTGGCCATTTCAATGAAATAGTGGCATGCGTACTAAGGAAAATTCACATATGCTGACCAAGATGTTGAGCCTATTACCTGGGCCAAAACATAATTTCATGCCACTAAGCACAGCAGAATAAAAATGTGTACATGTAAAAGGGGTATCCATGCTACATTTTTTGTACCTGTTCCATTTTTGTCCGAGCCATACCAAAAATGTTCTGTCATTGCAATGGACTATATTTCCCTCTTTATATTCCCTCATCATGCATTCATATTACTCTGTTCATATTCCCCCTCTTCACACTTGTATTATCTTCTCATTGCATGCGGCAAAACATGGAAAATGCATTTATCAAGAGATATTGGAAACATTATAAGGAATTGTACCTTGCTGATTTAGCTTTGGAGTCTTTAATACAGTAGAAGCTCTCTTAACGGACACTCTCGTAAGCGGACATCTCTACTTACGGCCGCCTTGCTTAAAGTCCCGTTTTAACTCCCATACAAACTCTGTATTTTTACATTCTCGTAAGCGAACATTCCCGTAAGCGGCCGCGGACACTTTCAAAGATTACGACTTAGACTTTTTCTTTGTTCTAAAGCTCCCGTAAGCGGACACCCGAAAGAAAATCCCATTAACGACCTCTGTATCTTGTTTTTATCAATCAACTTCACATCGCCGTTCGTCACAATGATTTTACAGTAATTACAGTACCATATTTCAGGGTTTTTGTTTTGTCGTCATCCACGTCCAGTTACAATATGGTATTTATTATTAGCTTGGGCAAGCTCCCGTAAGCGGCCATCTATCCCCTACACCTCTAGTGACTGCTTACGAGAACCATTCTCGTAAGCGGCCAGCTCCAGTTACGGACACTTTTTTGGCGTCCCCAGGGTGTCCGCTTACGAGAGCTTCGACTGTAATACTCTATCATGCCTCGTCGTGCTCCTAATCCTGAATATCTTTCCAGTTTCCTTTGAGAAACACACTGAAATCTAGTAAGCTGACCAGTTGGCTCAAGAGATGATTGCGAATGCTGTTTGTTTTGTTGATTTTCTCTCTGGCCTTATATTCGTAAACAATGCAATATGCTTACAAGCAATGTAAATTGGCAGGACAGAAAGATGTTTACCCTTCTTGCCTTGTCACCAGCAAATCCCACTGAGACTGCATTATCAGGCTTGTTGCATATAAAATAAATAGTTACTCCCAGAAAAATTCCTGATTTCTTTGTTTTATAAAACCTAACCCAGGTGAAAAATAAATGTGTTATTGACCTGTCCCTCAAGCTCAGGGGCATTTGTGCATTTCAATGGTACTACGCCCTCAGGATTTCTGTCAGTGAATGTTTCATACCCAATGTACCACCTCTCTCCAGGTGAACAACCCTTAGAATTTCAGTAGTATCCTGATTTCTCAAACCCCCAGGAGAAATGAAAACTGTTTCAAGAAATCGGGGATAAAATTACAGAGAAGTAATATCCAAGGGAAACAAAAATTGGTTCAAGAAATCGGGTACAATTAGGGAAGTACTGTCCAAGGGAAACAAAAATTGGTTAGTGAAATCTGGAGTAAAATTACAAAGTACTATCCAAGGGAAACAAAAACTGGTTTTGAGAGACCAAGGGTTTGAAAAATCAGGATACTGTTATTCAGTCTTAGTTGCAAATAATGGGGATTTTTGTTGTCCAAAAAAAGTTAAATTACAAAGCGTTTAGCTTCTTACAGTGGAAAGTGATGGCTGCATCAAATAGTAATTCCGAGTTGGAAAATTGCATGTCACAGTTCCCTTCACAAAGAGACGCCTACAAGCATGGGGTGGGGGTGCTCATTGTCTTTGTTCAGGAAGAGGTGCCAGATATATCATCACCCACCAAGGTACAGTACAGCTGTATCTGCAGGTTACACAAACAGTGATCTTAAAAAATGGCATCACAATGTTTGTGGTTTAGATGGATCAGACGTGCCCTGTTGCTGATCCAGAGGGTCTGGGAATGATGTGATATTCTTGAGAATGAGTACTACATGTACAATGGGCGACAAGTGATCAGACACTCTGCTTGTATTGAGTACCTTGGAGACATTTCACCCCTCACCTCTTTGATATTACCCCCTCCCCCCAAAAGAACAATTTTGGATTCAGTATCTGCAAGACTTGGTTTGTTTCTGTTCATTGAAAAGGGGAAGAGGGGGTGATTCACAATCTACACAGGATTTGAAGTGGAATAATGAATTATTGAAATTGGCAATCATTTCAACTGTTTCAACTACTTGTTGCTCATTGTATGAAAGTCACATTCACACCATCTTGTACTTCAATCTAAAGTCCCTAATGTGTGGCGTGCAGACACCATGGCAATAATGCTTCTATATAGTCGATATTTATTTTCAAGTCAAACCATCATAGGCAAGTGGTTACATAGTGTCCAGCTATCTCAGGACTGTATTGGAAGAAAATTATACGTCTGGAAGAATACGTCTTTCTATACAGACCTTACAATGCACGATCTGTAAATACATGCATACATAATTGCAGATTGACAGGGCTGGGTCTGGGCCTGCAGATAAATCATAGGTTAAATAATGTTTGCCTAACTGCTTGCAGCTTGTGATCATATTATTTTGCCCCTAATTTTGGAGAAACCAACCAACCAAAATAGAAACAACTTGTGTTAACTAAATGATTCGTTGTAAATGATTCACTATCGAGCAAATCAACATAACAAACACTGTAAGCATTTACTTATTAGTTTATTCAGATAACCAAGGAACAAAAGATGTTACACTCAGATGTCAATCGTACATGTATTTACACATAAAACAATATCTGATGGATTCTTCAATTTCCGTGTAAACAAAGACTAATTCCTGCAAATTATATTAATACTACAAATTATGGAAGTCTACTTCAAATTAAAATGTCATTTATTGTGGTTTTTACCACCATGAGACACCTGGCATTCTGCCTTTTCCACCTATATATTATGGTCTTTGATAAATGAAGTAGAACATTTTAAATTGTGGCTGCACTTTCTGTTTCTCTCATAAATCAGCTGCTCATTAACCTAATGTAACTGCAGCCACTGATGTCCTCCATTTGATCATTAGCTTGCTCAGATTTTCCCTGATGATATTTTAAATCCCAGCAGACTGCAGTTACTGTAAGTTGCCTTTCTGCTGGGGCTAGTGTCACTGTCAAAGAAATAAAATGGTAAATGCTCAAAATATGTTGTGGCCAATCACAAGGAAAATCTTGGGACCACTGAAACCACATGCAAATAAGTGGACTACCATCTAGCTGTCATGGAACAACTTTGGTTTACATTAATTTTGTTTCAGAATATATATTCCGTCTTGTCAATGAATGCTATTGCTATACGTCCGATTTGGGAGCCACACGCATTAAGCGAGTGAATATAGGTGGACTGATTCTATAGAAAAGAACTTACAAGAGGATGTGACAGTTCAAGCTGTTTATTTCAACAAGCCATAAATGCGACATCACAGAATTTGACTTGACTTAAACTTACATTGTTTTTAAATCCAATTTTTTTTTTCTGGTAGAATAAGTGATGCAATTTATTATGCCAAAAGAGCCCCTTGAGTTGGCAGAGGTCATATGATTGAAAGATCCAGCATGAATGAGGTCATGTACAATAACAAATAATGAACAGTTCCAGACATATTTCAGACATTCACACTTTCATTACCTCGACAGTTCTCTTCACACAAATACAAATCAAAACAGTGATTGTTAAAAATTTCAACTAAAAATGGCCAAACTTATGAAAGTAGTACTGCTCATGTATTCCAGTTATATCATAATCGATGCCGTACACAATGATCCTAAATTCCTTATTCAGTATTTACATTTTGTTTTGTTTTTTTCCTATCATCAACTTGTGGCACAAATTGAACAGCTCATTATTTTCACACAAAAGACAAAAATGACTGCCTTTTCTGTCCAATTTGTATCAGCATATATAATTATTAAATTGTTCACAATTTTTCAAATAAAATGCAATGCTTTTAACACTTAAATTAAAGCTCAATGGGTATTTGAGACAATTAACCCAGATATCTTTCACCTCTAAAAATCAAGGCAATAAAATTTGCAACGTTCAGTTATTACATGTAGCTACAAATAAATTATGAAACAAATTGCAAGTTTGATTTTCAACTTTTCCTAAATTCTGCTGTTGATAATAATTTTCAACCACTAATGTGGTATAAAAGTCCTGAAGAACAATGGTGTAGGGTTTAAGATGAAGAGTTTCTTGTGTAGCGGTTTGACTTGGAAAGCATCACACGGCCTGGAGCCCTAAAACGAAAAAAATTATAATGAACACTCCTTTATTGTATAGTAATCTCACTTCAAGTAGATATCTCCTTTATGTAAACTTACTCCCATCTGTACCTGCCCAAACCCGTCATATGGATACTTCAGTACTGGGGCAGATATCTCCATGCTGAAAAAATGGTAACAGATAAATAACTTGCTGCACCCCAGAAGTGAGAGCAAATTAAACTCTTGGCTTTCCCATAAATGAACCTTGAATCTTAAAATATTATTGGCCTACTGTAATTTGCTAAATTAAAATGAACTGGAAAAAGTAACTTGCAACTGTTTTCAGCTAAGACCCAAAATCAGTTATCTATGAGAGCCTGTCACCAAAAGAGAGACTTGTGATTCAAAGTTGACATTTTGATTAACAGAGCACCTCCTTCTGATAGAGCTTGCCCAGATAGTTTATGCACTGGTGATTATCAACTAACTACCAGTTACGTAGACAATAGGACATATTCATTGCAGCAGCTAAAGCTGTACTGGTGAGTGTGCTTTAAATGTTTGAATAAAGGGATACAGTTTATATGCAAAAATTATATTGATCAGTGCATTAATGCAGCATAGATAGATAAAGTTATTATAAAGAATTTGTAGATTTTATACATACTTAGCAGCTCTTTCTTTCTGCAGTCTGCGCAAGTCATCTTGCTGTTGTCTAAGCTGTTTGCCAAGACTTTCCATTTGATGTTCGTGATCATCTTGAAACTGTAGTTGTGCTTCCAGTGACACTGGCCCATTCCGTTGGTTCAGCAAATTTGACATGGTTGCACGAGCTCTCATTTCTTCATTTTCCATGTGATTGGAGATTTCTTCCACCCGATCACGAAGTACTTGAATTGATGCATACAGGTTCTCGTCACCACCCTAATTTATAAAATTATGAGATTCCATGTAAACCATTTTATAGCAAACACTGATACTGCAATACCAACAATTCTTTGTCTGTGATTATCATAAAGCATTTCAATCTGAACTACATGTACAAGGCAACATTCAGTGCACACTGGCTGTAGAAGGGAAATAGTTATTGTTAGGCTGATGGTCGTGCAAGACCCTTGCTCAATAACAAATTCATCAACCAAATTTCTTGAGGAGGTGTTATCTTGGAAAGCTTTAATTCTCACTTCTAATTGATAATGTTTACAGCAAGGTGGACTATTCAAAGTTGCGAATCTAATTATGATAATTCACTGTATGTTCCACTGCACAGGACACAAAGCTGAGAACAATAACATCTAATTACTTATACAACAAACTTAAAGAAATATATTCTCATGAATATTTCATTTGTTGTCGGCTTCAGTCGTCGCAGCTCGTGCATACTCTTAAATGAATGCATACATAATGATAGCAGGGGTCCTGCGCAACCTTAAACAAGACAAAAGTTTATACTCATTAATGTGGTCTGCTTAAGTTGATATTATTATGGGCTTGAACACACTAATTATGACAATTCTAAATGTCTTCTTCTGGGTTTGATATGGCAAATTATGGCCCCAGTACACATGTATGGTAAGTCCAGGATAAGGAACTGATGTGATAATGGTGCCTAGCATTCAAGCTATGGGAAGTGCATGCCAGCCAAATAAACATATGGGAACATGAGATGCCCATACATGTAGGTATTTGGCAGCAATGGGTAACCAACTTGAGTTTCATTCTATATGGAAATAATATGGGATCATCACATTGCATGGGAAAACAAAGGGAATAAGGTGTCATGCATAGGTCGTTACTCAAAAGCAGTTGTAAAGGTATACTTGCCTTTCCTTCCATATGGAAAAATTAATGAATTATTCCTTACCCTTTTACACACAATTTATGCAAATCTATCACTGTAGTACATAGCCTTACTAGTAAGTATAGGATAAACCATTTCTGCGTCATTTGTAATAAAAAACAACAACAACAGGATGGCACTACAAACCCAGAGTGCAAACATGTTAAACTAAGGAAGCATAACCAAGTAGCTGACTTTATTGGCAAACTGCAAACTGAACTACACAACACTTCTCACTGATCAATAAAAGACCCTTTGTGTTGGAAATGTGTACAATGTTTTTGCATTTGAGCTGAACAACACTAACACTGTCAATATTTAAACAGCCACTGGGTTATGCTAAAACAATAACACTGCTTACTAAAGGTTTCTTTTTGTTTGATAAGTGACAGCATATCAGTCGAAAAGTAACCTTGAGATTTCAGTCTAGTTGTTAAAATAATTCATACAAGACAAGTTGTGGTAAAATAATACTTATGCTAGACTCACCATTGCACTTCTAATGTCAATGTGAACCAACAAACAGCTCAGTTCATACTCCTCACTATAGGAATTCTTTAATGGTACTGATCTGTATCCTGCATGTGACAAAAATGAAATAAAACATAACTCCTTCCTTTAAAGGTAAATTTGTGTTCTGGTGATAGTAGCCCATACCATTGGAGCTTATTCAAGTTTCTGTAGCATTCTCAAACTCATTAATAATTCATCTTGTTAAAACAAAGGAAATCAGAAATATGACGGTGGTTTGGATATTCAACCCTAATTAGCATAGATTTTTACGATTTTATTTCTCTGTTTACTCCTTAGTTTTTGTTTCTATTGAGAAGATATATCAAACGCTCGAGACAGTGTTTCATCGGCTATCCAAACACCTCGAATTTCGTCAAAAATACTCCGCTGCGCATCATATTTTCAACTCTCTTCTTGGTATTTGGATATCCCGATGAAACACTGTCTCTCGTGTTTGATATATTACTTAAAACACTCCAGTGTAGGAGTATATTTGCTACTTTCCCTGGACTGCCCAGGTGCTTGACAAAATGCTGGGGATAACCTGTGACGGCAAGGTTACACTAACTGGTTCCCTTCACCTATTTATTATCACATAGTCAAACCTCTGGTGAGCCTCTGGGATTAAAAAAATAGGGTACCCCAAAGGGTACATGTGTGGGATACAATGTTGCAACTTTATGTATAACTCATTTGCATTAACGGACTTACATCCCAATCACAATAGTGTGCGATACCACAGGTCTCCCACAAAAAAGTGGTTGTAACTAGAGCTGGCCATTAATGTGAATGAGCCCTCACAAAAACAATAGAGGCCAGAGCTTATCAAAGATGTTAGCATCAAGCTTTCCACCTCAGTCATAAATCATCTTGAACTTTTGATTCAAGATCTTTATTAACAAACATTATTAGGCAATGATATATTACAGTAAACTTGTTTGTTCCTTACAGAACATGAGCCTGTACCCATTGCTCAGTGTTATCCAGCTGGGTATACTTTTATTGAAACGTTGACTAAGGCTAAACCAAACTACATACCTATTATTTAACAGTCGATTAAAGATCCAAGTATTTTTGTTTTACTAACCAGTTTTCAAACTGCACATTGGAAATATCGCATGGCCAATAAAGTTAGGTTCACCAAACATGTCTTCATCATTGACAACAAACCGAAGATATGCCAAAGGAGGGTTGATGACATCCACTTCAAATGTAACCCACCATACAGGGTTCAAACCATTATCAGCTGAAAACACAAACAGTTAACACATTATCAAATAAATACCGTCCAGGAAGGTCTGTGACACGGACAGATTTCTTTTACAACCCATACTCTACTGAGGATGCACTTAGGATACAAAAAGAAGCATGTTTTCATTAAACGCAGTTTGTAGCCTTAGGTACTAACTTAAACAAAAGGTTGAAACCTAACATATCTCAATACCTACACCAAGTGTCTATTACAATCAAACAACTGACAATTCAATTCAGAATACATACATTTGCACTATTGCATCACACCAGAGGCCGTAGGTAGGGGGTGCGATTGACACCAGAACCCAGAACCCAGGCTCAAAAATGTTAATGCTAGCCATTTCATGCAATTAATGTTTACAGTAATGTTTCAGTCAGTGCAGAAGAACATGCCAGCTTACGTTTTGTTTCCGTCTTGAACTTGGTGTTATCATATGGTGCCCCAACTATCTCAACTTCCACAAATGGAGATGCTATTCCACGGCCTGATTTAACAAGATGTCTTGCTGCGATGATCTAAAAAATTGTACTCATTTATTGTTCCATCACTTTTTGTAAAGCATGTATCATGTAAGATACACAAGTAGATGTTGACACCTCCCTATGGTCCCTTTCCCTTTGAAGTTGTTTTCAAAAGAAAAACCTCATATTATTACATTTTGGTCTGTTAAAACTTAAAGAAGTGTCAGTAATTTTTCAACAAATCCCAGCTACAATTTTTATCTTTTCAATCATGTCTTAAAATTTAAGCTACATGGAAGCTTTCAAGTAAGCATGTCAAATAATTAAGGTCTTTAGAGACTGATGTCAAATGACATTATTTAATTGGGAACATGTTGCCATGATGATGTGAACACTTTTAGTTAGTAGTCATTCTTATAGGTAGCAACCTTTCAGTAAACATTTTTCAGCTAGTTTAATATGCTCTGCTGGTGTTGGATTATTGCAAATGATATTTTTAAAAATTCACATTTAACAGTTTTCATGTTTATGGTTTGTATAATGCAGTAAAAACATTATTAATAAGAGAGTTCACCGTTAAAGTAAGGGTGAGTGGCTCTGCTCCAGAAGCATCCCTGTTGTGAAGATCAAATATGTCATTTCTGACACACTCTGGCGTTAGAACATAACCACATCTAAAAACGCAAAATACACAATTTGAATACTTCAAATGACACCTTAACATTAGAATGTTCTCTGTCAAGATATAATTATTAGAATAAACTCTAGTACTGATTCAGATAGATTATATCTAGAACTTGACTACCAATTTCCAAAGACAATAATTGTTATCAGGAAATTAAAAAAATGCAATAAACATCATTTCATTCCACACATTCTCTATAGTAAGTATAATTCAACTAATTTTAGGCGCAGTATGAATTTACATGACTGTATTTACATATTTCTAAGCTGCCACACATCTCTCTAGATTATCTGACTACTGTGCAGTTGAATGTTGGCTGAATGCGGATGTTATTTATTCTGATAAGCAGTTTGTGTCATCTTGTGATTAACATGTCTTACTCATACCTTCCATTGTCAAGGAATTTTCCATGGTTTAGCTGCATTGCTCGATCTAAAAATGAACAGGAATGGCAAACTATGAATATATTACGACAATAATACTATATTTCTTAACCTAACCTAACATGAGGCCTCCTTTGCCTGTTTCTCTACATTCCCCACCTGCCGAATTCACACCCAACTGGTTTAAGACTATTATTAATCAGAGATTTCTATTAATATTATTTGTTAATTTCCCTTGCTTATATGGAAAAATTTTGCACTGTCAACCATGCATAGTAACACAAGAGACATTTGGGTGAAATTACAGCTGACTGTGCAAGAGGTGTCTGTATTACAGTACCGCTCAAAAGTAAGTTACCACCTCTCGTCTCGTTTCTCGGCGTAAACTTAATTTGAATTTTTGTCTCTTTGGACTAAGTGAATTGTTCATAATAGAGAGGGGATTACCTGGTGTTTGGTAATTAAGGGCACACAGTTGCACTCCGTGGTTCCACATCATAACTGGGTCATAGTTGGAAGAATCTATTCTGCTCCCCCTTGGATACACTCTACTGAACTGCTTTCTGTGATATCTTCACTGTTGTTAAGGCATTATAATGTAAACATGTTCAGGCTTTCATGAACAGCTCTGAGACAACGGCAGACACACTTAAATGCTTAGACACAGTGCATTAATTTAACATTGCCATTTCCTGTGTGATAACTACAAGGATATACTAGCCTGAATTTTAAACTAAAAGTGTTCATATATTCAACTGACCCACCCATTTCTTCTAAATTTAACTCATACAATCAATTCCCTTATTCCAGTTATCAGCAACTTATCATCCCCCCCCCCAGGGGGGGTACTCCCATAAATTTCAGATAGGGGTGTGCCACGAAGGTTCTTAAACCCTGACCCTATTTAAGGATAAAAAAAAATGAAAATTGATACCCTTTTTAAGGCCCAAACCCGAAAAATAACACCCTATTCAAGGAGAGGAGAAGCATTGGGTGACGATCCAAATAACGGCTAACCGCACACGGCAAAACACAAATCTTTACAAAATCGCTTTGCTACTAGTTGAATGGATAGTTTATAGTTTAAACAGACCATTTTTTTTTGTTACATTTAGTTGGGCATTTATTTTAGCTGATAGAATTTAGGTACCCAATCTAAGGATAACACCGGGAACACAATGCCAAAAGGAGCAAAAATGATACCCTATTTAAGGACTGAGAACCTCAAAAACCATACCCTATCCCGCGGCACATACCCATATAGCCCATATATGGGAGTGACCACCCCTGGTAATCCCCATCATCATCATCGTCATCATAACCATCACCATCATCACCATCACCGTCATCATTGTCATTGTCATTGTCACCTTTGGGGGACAATCGTCAAGGTGTTTATAACAAAAATGAAGAAAAGATACTTGATAAATTCTTTACTCCACTTCTTGCTTATGAATTTCTCAAGTCTTGTTTCAGGGAATGAAGACATCTCATAGTGTTTACCAGACACATCTACAAGAGAAAATAAGAAAACACAGAAAAAGACGGTAAGTTAAAAACAACATTGATTCGATAAATCGGTTGTCACCCTGTTCATAAGCTATTACTTCATAATAGCTCAATTAATGTTAATTTACCTATTATGAGATACTTTTTCACCTTTCAAAGATCAAAGCTTTCAGACAAGGTTTGTGTCTTGTTTCACTCTTATCTAGGCAGTGACTTTTTTATGCGTACAGGAGACACCATTTTCATTGAGTCAAGACCAAAAAACAATCCTTTGCACCTTCCCGGTCACCATAAATCTGAAGTACCCCTTCTGGGGTCTCTGTAAAATTATATATATTTTTTGGATACATTCATATTTGTGTGTACTATCCATTTTTCAGAAAAAAAAAGAAAACACTTTTTACTTTACAAAAGCACGTTCTAATATACCAGATTACATTTGAGCCTATATATAACTAGCCAAAAGCAATAATAAATTACGCGACTGGTGCAGAGGTTACAACAAAAAACACAATGAGCAAAAAACCAGTTGAAAGTAACTTAATCTGTGGCTGTTTCAGTACAAACCAAATACAGTGTACTCATTTTAGCTGCTAGTTATTACCGCTAGAGTGCCAATAAAGTGACATGAATCAAACATACTTTCAATATCAAACTGTACTGGCTGACAGTAGACGACCAAGTCAGACAGCTCTTGACTAAGGTTAGACTGCCGCACCATTCTTTGTACCCTTGCTTCTCTTTCTTCTGCCATTTGTTGAAGTACTTGTAACCATTCATTTAACTCCTGCAAGACAAATTGTAATTGGAACAAGGCAAATTAGGTCAGAATGTGTATGTCAGTGATGGCACTGAACTAAATCAGAAAAGGATGTTGAATACTATTTCTATACCTCTTGTGATTCTGCTGCTGCTTCCAGTAGAACCTGTCCATCACGTTTGGCAATTTGAACAATATACTTCTGTGTTGCTTTACTTGATGTTTCTTAGTAATAATAGAAGAAAGAAACGAAAAGAAATTAAAACTAAAAAAAAGAAACAATTAAAAAAAACTAAACAGCAATAACCTTCAGTTAATATTCTGCATGAACCACTCAAAACAATCAATGGATGTATGTTTATTAACCATCTGCTATATTTTAAAAGTTCTACTATAATGAGTGATTTTGTTAGTTTACTGGGTGATGAGCAATTCCCGTGAGTGTTTCAACGCATGTTGAGTTCCAACAAGCCCTGAATTTCTTTGTAATTTGAACCTTGTTATTTTTTCAGGATTTTGAAATGTCATTGGACATTACATTCCACTTAAGCAATTTAATTAAAGTGTATATGACATGAAAAATATTTTCTGCTTATTTGAAAGGCCTTTTCGAAATACAGAAGAAAGGCATTTTTCTTTTTTAAATGCCTTTTTTATATTGACATTTTTCTATTATGCAAATTAGATTAGTGATGACGTCACGAGGTTTGCAACTAAAAAATGGTAAAACACTGAATAAAAAATATCTCTGGAAATATGAAAGCAGCATTCTGGAAACTTGGCACCACAAATGTGCATCACAAAAGTAACAAAATGACACCCTTAGTATTGTTGCCATAGCAACTCTTTCAGCTCCAGTCTTTCTCTGTCAAAAAACCAAATATGCCCATTTGCAACCCGGCTCTAAAGTGAGACAAAGGGTCCTGCTTGGAACAGAGATCAGATTGGCTGTGGTAGATTGTTCTTGGTTTAAGACAAAAACTGGGAATTTCATTTTTTATTGAGACAGTACCAGCGACAAAACTGTTATCATAGCAAAGAAGAAATTTAAAACAAAACACCATTCTACTTAATTTTGAAAGGCCTTTTAAATAACCAGGAAATATTTTTCATGTCATATACAATTTAATCTTCTTCCAGAAAGGGTTGAATATAAGAACTTTAGTTATAGTCAGTGGGGTACTACAACTGCATGTACATGTTCATGATATAGTATACTGGTTTTAATGTTAAAGTGCCTATGAAGTAAAAAAATTTTTTACTGTTTTTGGTAGCTCATTATGTCTACTTTTCAAAACGCCAAAAAAATAATAATGTCAAAGAGAGAGAAATCGGACTTTTTGCCGTCTAAAGTGCCCTTTTTAGTCAAAACAGTGGTTCCAGAGCCTGGGAACGAGTTTGGCTCAAATGACGTACCCGGTAGTTCCACGGATTTGTTTCACTTTGATTTCTTTTGATTTACAGTGAATTTCGCTACTTCAGCTGAGATAGCTGCTGCTTTTTCGTCCAGAAAGCGAAACCATATCCAAAAAGGACGATATGTAGTCATCTGCGGACTTGGCAGAGAGTGTTTCAAGCAGGAAAGAATCTCTCAACGAAATATGCGATAAAAAAACCATTGGCACTAATGGAAGTGTAGTTGTACCTGTCGAACTGAAGGCCGATAGCACTCTATCATACAAACGTTGGCTCGACGAGGACGATCGAAGTTTGGCGAAGTAGATTCGAATGAGAAATTCCCTGAAATGAATTACTAGTGAAGGATGAGCTTGCGCTGAAAACAGCGATCTTTATTGTGGATATATCGACGGGCTTCGATTTATCAGATTTATGAGACTGGATCCACAATAAGCTTCGAAACTCGAGCGCTGGTAGCCAGCGTAGCTTGGTGTTCTAGTCAGACAGGGAGCCCTGCCGTCGCTTTGCTCGCACGCGCGATTTCTCGCTCTCCCTGACTGACTAGAACGCCAAGCTACGCTGGCTAGAGCGCTGGTAGCTTGTGTAATTTCTGTTTACGCTTATCCTGATAGTTATTCATGATTATGTCATGATTTGGTTGTTTCAATACTTGTAGCGATCAGTAGCTCGCTTTCATTTTAAAGGTGTTTTTGTGGCGAATGTGGTAATATTTTCCGAAGCATGAGAGAATCTTGAGTGTAACGTGACATATTTAAACTTTTAGACGGCGAGATAATTCTGCGAACCCAAGACTAGTACTTTTAGACTTTCTTACTGCACGAAACCGAAAATTACCCCTACAAGACAATTCTCCTTATTGCAAGTTAGCCCTATGGTGTGTTTAACCCGCCTTTATCCGAAGCAATACGTTTTAAGAATGCCTATAACTTGTGATTACAGTGTGGGTTAATCGACCGACCGGCCGCGTTGACAGCCGCGAAATGAACGGGGCTAGAATTAGAAGTGCAGGACCCGTAAAATTTGTCCAACATTTTGCGAGCTCTAAGTGTATTTTTTTAGAGCGCATTCGCCATTATTAAAATGCTGTCGGAATTTTCCATAGATCCTGCAGACGTGAGTGACAACATTGGAAGCGCGCTAAGACTGTATGTGTGAAATTTCAAACATATAGCCGAATCTTAAAAATATGTTGTATTAGCCCCAACTGCTTCATAATATCTTTCTATTAAAAATATTTCATATCTTTTTCGATGAGAAAATAAATATTGATTGTAGTTTGTTCACGACTAAACATGGATGTACGCGTGTTTGAAACATGTATGTGGTGACACAGCATGGAATGTTTATAATCGTAAACGTCACTCTTCGCCGCTTTCGTTTAGTTATAGGCGATGTATTCGGGACATCAGAATTTTTGGATGAAACTGAACCTTTGATTAGCAGTTTCCTCATCTCCATGGCTTCTCCAGATCCCTCACCATGGAAAACTGGCTTGCGCTAGAAGCAGCTATCATCGAAATGCGCCGAACACAAACATGACGACTTCTTAGGTTCGAAATCTTTTCGGTGTGTGCGGACGAATCGGGTCCATTTTTGCCGCAAACTTTCGTCTTTGGGAAAGTAATGCACCGATATTCCTGGTGTTCCAGTTCTACTGGAACAGTTCACTTCATTGGGGCCACCGGCCACACAATAATTCGTTCCTCCCCTCTTTGCTCTCTTGTCTGCCATAGCGCTATCATTTGAAGGGGCAAGGGCAAGAATCACAGATTGAGTTTTTGGCGAAATTGAAAATTGTCAAAAACAACTCCAAAACTCGCATGTGGCTTTGTTTACATGTGTTAAACACTGTCCTGCATTTATTTTCGCTAGTTTGAGCTTGTTCTTGGAGAAAAAAAGAAGAGAAAATTACTATTAGCGAATCATTGTTCCAGAACGAATCTAAATGTTTATGCTGGTTTCATTGTTCGGAGTAACAAAAGGTTTTTTGTTTCTCTTCCTGTTTTTGTAATTCAGTTGGGAGATCTGGAAAGCAAATATTGTGACGTAAGCTTTTCGCGCGCAAAGCCTCTTCAGATTTTAATCGGACAAGTCGAATGCTCACCTTCGCGCATGAAGTGCACTTCTCTCCACTGATTCTCGCTTATTTGACATATATTTGCGCCCGTCTGGTGGTAGAAGGACATCATAAAGTCTGAATACCCGCAAGATCGCTAGCGAGCCTCAAAGAAGCGAGGTTCGTTTGTTCCATGATCGGGACTCTGATTCCAGACGGAAAGAGTTTAAACGCCCTTCTCTTCCAAACCAAGTTCACCTTCGTTTGTTTGGGCTCATTTGCCATGATTTGGCGTGTTGAATGTTTGGAAATGAAGACTGGCTTTTAGAGTCTATAATTTTCTGTTGAATTTTGAGCGTAGGACTGTCCGTGTCGAAGAAACTCAGGGATATCCCATAATAATCTTTAATGCATTGATCGTGATTATTGCGTTATTTTTGAGCGTGACTTGACAGTCGAGCGAAAGGCGTGGCGGCAAAGTCAGTCTTCATTCATTTCACGTGTGCGAAACGCGGCTTTCGCGATATATTCATAGTATGCGCGCCCAAAAAGAACAGAATAGGAGCTTACTGCAAGTCAAGCGGAATGAAAATCAACCGTTTAGATTTTGTGAGTGCACATCATGGAATTCCATTGATTGCTTCATCGCTGTCTGTCGAGAGGAATGAAAGGACAAGACTGAACCCGGGCTCGCATGTAAGTTTTTTGTTTGTTTAAGCTGACTTGTTCTTTTCCATCGGTTTTCCAGCCGGCTTAAATTCGATTCAGTGTATTCATAACATGCCTGTAGGAGAAACAGCCTATTCAGCTTAAAACTAACTTCTTTTGTGTTGTCTGAAAAACCCGTTTTATGAAACCAGACTTTTACTGCCATTTTCGAGCTACCGTGAACGGCTAACTTTTTAGCCCGTTTTCTCACGATCTAGCAAAACATTCAAGTTTGTCTAGACAAACTGTCGCGTTTTGCAAGTGAACCAAAGATCAAGATCGCTGTCTCAGCATTTACCAGAAATATAAAGGCACCATTTGCTGTCGACATTCATTGAAGAAACATAAAACGTCGACGCAAAAGTTTTCGAAACCTGTGTTTCATGACCAGATACACACAGGCTGAGTTGCCAAAACTTGACATGTTTACGCTCCAAACGCGACGGTTTGTCTAGGCAAACTTAAATGCTTTACGCGTGAAAATTCGCGGAAAAAAGTTCGCCGTTCACGGTAGTTCGAAAATGGAAGTATCTTTTTTAGTGAAACGGACTGAATTTGCTTTGCTAACGGCAGTGTTATTCACAAAAAATAATCATTTCGCTTAGCGAAATTTACCGCTGAGAAATTTCGAATACGTTTTCTTCCGTAATGATTTTGTAATTCGTCGCGCAGACAAAGCATAAATGGCAAGCGCTTTGCTGATAGCATCACTAAATTTCAAAGCCTTTTGCAGCATCAGAGTAGCATCTACGAAATGTCACATCTTGCTCTTTTTTTACTTTTCCAGAAAACAGTGCATGAGAAAGTTTTTTTCATATACCGTAATAGTGTTTTCTTTTTTCACGGATTGCAAAACGTTCACTCTCTAGACACTAATCCTTGACTTTATTTAGATACCAACTCATGCCATGCAATTCAAAAGAAGAGATTTCTTTATTTTTGCTAGGATAACCCTATGCTAACCCTAACCTTACCCTAACCCCTAGGGTTAATTTTTGTAGAGTTAAAACAGTAATCGGTTCAACTTCGCTGATTTCATTGTTTCGCGGAACAAAAGGTTTCTTTCGTCAAAGTCCAGTTTTTGCATGCGTAATTTTTTGGAAACAAGGCAGACAACAACGGGAAAAAATACAGGACAGTGTTTAACACACGTAAACAAACTCGCATGCGAAATTTGGAGTTGTTTTGACAATGTTCAATTTCGCCAAAAACTCAATCTGTGATTCTTGCCCTTGCCCCTTCATTTTCTGCACCACCAACTACGTCACTTCCTGTGTAATCTGAGCATTTTGGCGGAGCGAAAAACGGAACCGCTTCGGCTTGCGAAATCCAAACTTTGAGTTCCAAAATATCGAAACGAATGCGCTTCTGATCGCTTAAACCCACAAATTCGTTTTAATTAAGACATAAACAAGCAAATTGGGCAAAAAATTTTTTTACTTCATAGGCACTTTAACTGATCTGCTTCGAGTCCACAAGATAACCATCACTTATAAGAGGGTAGCAAAGGGGGGATCGTGATCCCGTTTCACACACAAATTTTAACCAAATTCACGTGTCATGTATACTTGAAACAGCAGAATTCACCAATCACACGTCTTTTCTAACTCTTTTCATGAGTCACGGTCTAATTTTTGCCCTATTTTCACACGTCACGGTCAAATTTTTTGCCTTTTCACGTGTCATGCATAAACCCTTTGCTACTCTCTTATAATGGATTAAGCTAGTTTGAAAACAAATTTCACCTGAAAATAAACAAACAATTTACACTGCACATACCAACTATACATCCCTGGAGATCAATACTTCCTTTCTGAAGATCACCTAACGGGGACACTTCTTGATTCTACAGTTAACGTAACACAACATAACTAATTAGTTGAGATACTAATTAATGGCACTGCTATTGCCACACTATTTCGAAAATTAACTTCTCAAAATTTAATGCAACTGGCTATCTCAAATGAAGACCTAAACTTTCAGAAAATGTTTTTAATGTATCAATTTCCACACCTTGGGTGTGAATATTTTGCTATTAAATCTCAAGCTCATGACAACAAAAATAATATGGATTTTCTACTTTCCCTTGATAGTTAGAGATGATTTCTACTGGAGCAGATTTATAACTGAAAAGTTACATTCAAACATCTTGGCTATGGTGTAATCCAGATAACCATCTAGAGTTTCCTCAACATTCCAACATAAATATAGTCCTGGTTTCACTTAGATTGCATAGTTCTACATTTTTCCAACTCAAATACCATTTGTGCAGTTTGTCGCAACCTCAAAATCAGCAAAAAGTTATTAGCAAAATCAGCATGCTCAGAGCTTAAATTATTTTTTGTGACATTATGTTAAGTCCCCTTGTAACAACCGTAAAACTCCCTCCATTTAAGTAACAGTTTACCGGTACTTCAATTGCTCTGTTGGTAGTTATTAAATATTGGGTAAATAAATGAGGAATTGCCTTGTTACTATTTTTAAAATCAAATAATTTATGTTAAAAAAGAAGCAACGCTAGACTCAGTAATGTACCATATCCTTACCTCAGAAGCCTCATCTTCACCATTCATCTCAACTCTTTCATCATCTTGATCTTCGTCTGCCACATAGTTAATCTCCTCGCAGTAATTAGCTGGAAAGAATTTCTGTTTTTGCCCTCCATAATCACCAATCCACCTTTATGAAGAAGAAAATTAAAACTGAAAAATGTTCAACTTGATGAATTTAGTGAAGTTCAGTCAGTATCTCCAGATTAACTCAAAACTTGTTGTTTTTACTAACCTACTGCTCACTATAAAGGAAGGCTTAATAATGTGCAGTTCCACAAAATATCCATACTCCCCCATGGAGGGTCACTGGAAATTCCGAGCGGGAGGAGGATCTTGCATGTAAAGACAGAAATTTTAAAGGGAATTATGAACGTAAACTGGAATTTCCAGAGGGAAGACGGGTTCAAACCAAAACACCTTCTGTGGGGGGAGTAGGGATATTTTCTGGACCAAAACAATATGATCTTTGTCTAGAGGTCATAATGTATCAACATTCGGTGCTGTGGGTCAATTGGAATTTTGTTGGTCAGTTGTGCTACCCAGTTATCCAAATTTTAGACTAAAATAGAACTACAAGATCCAGTTGTTCAAAGGGTCAGTAATGCTATCCATCAGATAAATTACTATCTCATGAGTAAGTGATCACAAAACCATTGCTGTCCAATGGATAGTAATTTGTAGCATTATCCATCCTTTGAACAACTTGCCAAGTGCATGAACAAAACTGTACTCGGGCCTTGTTAGAGGCCCTGCCAGGGGGGTGTCCCAGGTCGCTTGTCGGAATTTACCCTGGCAGGGCCTCTTGTTAGGAGATGATCTGCAAATTGAATTTTAACTTGTATCAAATTCAATACTGAAGAGAATTAATAAGCATACCATCCCCCATCCTCTTTGCTGACGTTTGTGATGAATGCACCGCGACAAAATGACATCTCATCTGGATTTTGAGCTTCATAATCCCATAATGCTCTACAAGCAGCCTAGACATTGTCATAAAAAAAAATAAGTGTAAATACAGACACATGTCTAACAAGAAGTCGTCAAGTAAACTAACATTTTACCAACTAATACACATGCATTTCATATACATTACATCATTTCACTCCTTTCATGGGAAAATATGTACTCACAATTGACCTCGCTCCCAATGTGTGGCTTCAGAGCTCAGTTGGTAGAGCATTGCACCGGTATCGCGGAGGTCACGGGTTGAATCCCGTTGAAGCCCTGATTTTTTCAGGCTTCTTTATTCCAATTGCTTAAAATTGGAAATTCACTGCGAAGATCACATATCACCTTCATATATATCCGCAGTTCATATATGAATCATTTCATATACATTACAACATGCAATATTGTCACACAGAATGTTTACCAGTTCATGGTATTTTAGAATACTGTTTATGATATACGTTTTTGGGGTTTAAGGATCGTAAAATCACTTTGGACTTGTTATTAGTTCATTGTATGAAGTAGAGCAGACTAACCTTTGTGATGAACTGGTTAGGTTCGTGATAGTGAGTTCCACTCCCATAGATTGCTTCTTCATCTGGGGACTGAATTATTTATTTATTAATTTATTTATTTATTTTCAATCCACAGCAGGCAGGTAATCTTATAATTCAAATGCATGCATCTCCTTATTTGCTAATAAATACTGAAAGGCTACATGTTTAATTTGTCAGTACCGATACAAGTTTCTGATCATGTGGAATGGGGTTTAGGGGTTTGGTTTTAAAAAAGGAGGCCTTCAGTAATTAATCAAGTCAATGAGAATTAAACAGAAGTGATGCCACTGGGTAAAATATGGCGGAGGTGGTAATCCAGTTAGCATCTCTGAATTCCTCAGCTGCTAAACAAATTGTGAGGGCTAATGAGTTTAAGATCAGTGGCTGATAAATATCTACATTAAATGTAAAGTAAGGAAAAACAAAGTTTAATGCTATAGGTACATCAATCAGACAAGTGGTATCCATATTTAATAAAAAAAAGCCAAATGCAAGTTGGGGGAGACAAAAAAAAACACTTACCTGACCCACTTTGGATAAGACCTAAAGAACAAACAATCATCAGTAAATAACAAGAACAACAATAAGATTGGCATCTACCGGACAGTAACACTGACACTAATGGGCAAATAAAATCATTACAAATAAACAGTAAAAGCAAGATAAACTTATTAGTATCCCAAATACGGTTTCAAAGTTTATTTGACCATTTTTTAACTCCTAAGAATTCGCTTAATGGATTCTTACTTCTTCGTTGATTTGGTACTTGAGTTTCATTCCTTTGTACAGCGGATGCTTCTTGTAGAACTCAACCAGTTCCACTAAACTTTCGAACTGAGCAGTGCCTATTGTGAAAAGACGCCCTTCACGCTTTATCCGGCAGTGCTTAATCTTGCCTTCCGCTCTGCAATTGAACACAACTGGGCATATTATGGCAGAGTTTTGTTTAAAAAAGTAAACACACAACAAAACTTGCATTCCCTGCAAGAGTCACATCTTATAACAGACCATGCAAAGTAATAAACAACCAATCAGAACCCATATATGATGACACTACTAACAAGATTTAATCTTGGTAGAGGTGTCATCCTATTTGTCTTACATGAGCTAACATGAACATGCTACAAGAGAAACCTATTTTATGCTATTACAAACATTGCAAGCATGTTATGGCCTTCTAAACAAACAACAATTATTATTCTGTTTAAAACAAAAGTTTCAGTGAACCTGACTTTATCTGCCAGTGAATTATCATTATACTGGTGGGTTTAAACTTTCTGAACTTATTAAGGAGGCACTGATCATGTTGCAACAAAACATATGCCATAACTTACCTAAAGGAGATAGCAAATGATGATTCCTCAGTCTGTGACTGTGGCTGGTTTTCCATTTCTGAATTCTCAGATGATGGCTGATCAGACTCTTTCTTTCTCACAAGAAATGCACCATTTTTTCTGACCCTCTTCAGCATGTCCTCTGCCTTGTCTCTTTTTAGATTGTCATGGTACCAACTACATGTCAAAAAGTAAAGCATTCAATTTTAATTCTTCCATTCCATATAATAATAGTTCAAAAAAACAGCCTCAAACTGTGTATAAATCATTCCTTTTTTCATGTGTACTCACTCTTTTTCAAGATACGCATTAGGCTGTTGTGTAAAGGATTTGTGTGTTGGTTTTGTTGGAAAAAAGAAAAAAAGTGCCAGATTAGTAAAAAAAAGTACAACAGTTTATCTTATAACAGAAGATGTCAAGTACTGGTAACCTTACATGGGCTGCTGCAGACAATTAAGTGGAGCAGCAATATTTCTGACCAAGTGCTCATGCAGGATTAGCTTATCCCTGACTTTCAGTCCCTTATTCTGTAGAACATTGTGTGTGGCAACATCAATAATTTGAAACAACACATGTGTGCATCTCAAATAAATGTCCAAATTGAGGCTGTGCAGCTTACTGGTTTGTAGCTTGAAAATTAGCCGCATCTCCTGGTGCTGCAGTGTTAGCTGATATTTTGAACCAATTACAGCAGGCATTTTAAAACACCAATACCACACAATAATAGCATCTCAAATGCAATCAAACTGGTCAATAAATAATGAACTTCATGGGTGTTAGAATAAAGAAAACCTGTTTATACTATATTAAATGATCAACTGTTAGCTGCCAGTCTCAATATAATTATAAGTGAATCACCTGAGGAATAGCATCTGTCAGCGTGAGTTCAAAGTTCTGACTTTTGAGTGGATGAGCCTGATAAAAATTGATGAGGCTGTACAAGCTGTCAAAAGTCACTTGATCAACAAGGTAGTACTTTGTCTGACCATTCTCTTGTTTGGATTTGATCCGGCAGTGCTGCACTCTCCCTTTTCGCCTAATGTTTCGGAAAAAGTTAGGTTAGTATTACAGTCGACTCTCTCTAAGATGGACACCGTGGGGACCAGCCCCAACTGTCCGTCTTAGAGAGGTGTCCGTCTTATTGGGCATTTGGTTACAGTAAAATGACTGAAAAACGGCAGGGACGGGACCAACATCAGGCATCCGTTTTAAAGAGGTGTCCGTCTTACAAAGGTGTCCGTTAAGAGAGAGTTTACTGTATACTTGATGTCCCAACTGCTAACAACTGAAAGAAACAAGTGTGGTTACATCTGGACTTAGCAGTTGGAGGTTCTTTTATTGAGGTTTTCAATAACATGCAAACTCTGAAGTTCAAAGCCCAACTGACGATTGGGTCTTTCGCTGCCGTCAATCAAAATTATGGCGACAGCCAACGAACCTTGAAACACAGAAACAAACAAAATGGATTGAAATCCACCAATCACGACTGACAGACGTGACCTTTGACCCGGCTGCAGTGAGCTTCTGTTTCCCGAGAGGTCCGCTTAGATGATTGATGGCAGCGAAAAACGTAAGCTGTTGGTTGAGGTTTGAATTTCAGACTTCGCATGTTATTGAAAACCGCAATAACCTTCAGGAGGTCACTCAGGCTTTGTTTAGCTAAAACACATGTACATTTTTCCATTTATTTATAAATGAATATTCAAGAAATTGTAAGAGACAGCTATCTCAGCTGCAGAATATGTAATATCATTTTCATTATCTCTATCAGCAATTCACTATTTTTAGGCTTACATTTATACTAACAAACCTGTAGTACAGTGGCCCTACTAAAGTTCACAAAACTATAATTTGTTTGTAAGCTATACAGTGGTTTAAATTCAGTTAATACAGGACATCATACAGATTAAACCCTTATCACATACCAGAAAGACAACGAAAAGTCTCCCACAAAAGTTGTACTCTCCCGTACAAGAAAAGAGCCATCTCCGCGATTGAACTGCTTTAACAGCATTTCAGCTGCTTTCCGTCCATCTGGAAGCTTACCATGAAACCATCTAAAGTACAGAAGAAAGAATGCATCTCAATACACACATGATTCCAATATAAATATTATTATACTAAAAGCTACATAGACATACGTAAGCTTCACTTTATTTGTTTTGATATAAGTCTGTCAAAAGAAAAGAAACTTGCCACTTATTGTACTTTATAAAAAAAGGAATAACCACAAAAAAATGAAGAATAACAGGCTTAAAACCTTTCAAAGCAAATTCAACTAATGCTAAGCAAAGAAGTTTATTCCAAGAAACTGATGCAAGAAAAGGACAAGTACAACCTCCTCTGGCCAGCATATTCACTAACCTCTCACCAAAGTGGAGTTCATCTTTGGATGACTACAAAAGAAAAAAAGGTTTCTTAAAACATGACATGTTTATTGTTATTCATCACCAGATTTAATTCATGTTTGTTTTCATATTTCTTATATTTTATAAATTTTTCCCCATTTTACACCACATACCTAGATAGCCATTACATGGGAGTACTCCTAGGGGTATACTGTGATTTACAAATTAGACATTTTTACTAGTGACTAATTATTAATTTGCTTATTATTTAAACAAATATTGACTCATTTGCTAGAAAGAAGACCTAAATTTTGTATGCAATACCTTATTCTTACTAATTTTCACAAGTACTAATTTTCGGGATTTTCGGGATTTCAAAAAAAAAATTGCATAATTTAACAGGTATGAAAAAAAAAACATTGCGCAAAGTTTAAACACATTAATTCCATATTATCAGGAGCCTGATATTTAATATAACAAAACACTAAGAATTTTTAATGAACATTCTAACTGTAACTATCTATCCTTGAAAACATCTTTCCATCTTGTTTTTGACAAGCACCCTTCCTCTGATTCACTGTTTTCTTCAGCTTGCAGACTGACCAAAACATTTCTAGTAAAGTCATCAAAGTTTCCATTTGCAAGCTCCTTGTAGTTACAATGAACCATTCCTTTGTATCTTTTCTGTAGTTCCTTAGTCATTGGCAAATGATCCAGTTCAATAATGACTTTAATTTAAATTTCAAGACCTCTCTGTATAATACTTCAGAAAATAAAACACTGACAAACTATTGCAAAATTTAATACATTTGTGCTCATTTGCAATCACAAAAACTAATACTCTTGAAATTCAGTTCCCAACCTCTTGCAAAATTAAGTATGCGCAAAAACTAGTACCATAAAAATAAGGAAAATATTTGTTGCACCATATTTGATGCTAATGACAACATTGCAAAACTTACAGAAACATACAAAGTCAACATTGAAATGATCTCTGGAATCCCTAACACTTACTATTTCATACCAGAAGATATCATCCTGTGAATAGACCAAGTGTTTGCTTAAATAATATGTAACCTTACAACTACATGATGCATCAATAGTATAAACTGTTAATGACAAATGTTATCTCTAATTACAGCAGATAACTCGAAAGCTACGCTTTTCAGTCCCCCTACTACTATTTCTTGCTCACAGTGAACAGGGTAGAATGATAGGTCAACAGAAATGTTCCATGCAGTAACTTGTTACAGGAGAAATTAAGGCAAATCCGGTTGATTATACAACAGAAATGCATCCTGGCTACAAGGCACCACTGCACAAATTTATCCCATAGAGTGAGAAATAATTAAAAAGAGAAATGTAATTACTTCTCCAATTCCATTTCCATCAGATCCCTCGTCATCATCCTCCTCCTCAGCTTTGGTTTGCTCTTCTGTCCAGAAGAGTTTGTTCTTTGTTAAGCAAAAGAAATGCCGATTCCAAATCTGTCAATCAAATGCATATCGACAATAAGAATGAAGGACTTGTGCATCCACCTAACAAAAGCATTCACTGAGGTCTTTTAAAGCTATATTTCTCCCCTTCTTTACTTTAGAAATTATGTGCTTTTTGAGACCCTCTTCAATTCCCCCTTTGGGGTTTTAGTGACCCTCCACCAGAAATATATGGACTGTATAGAAACCATTCAGGGCAAGGTTATACAAGGAAAATATAAGAACAAACATGTACTATGCATTTTCAGCTTTGACTCTCCATGTTAAGATTTGCATGATGCAAAGAACCATTCCAAGTTAAAACAGCATTTGCTCATCGCAGCAACAGTTAAGCCAATACCTCAGTTTTGGCAAAGACAAAAATGTTCCACAACAAATGATTTATTCAGTGGCACGTTGTATAACATTATAGCTGCACTAAAAAAATACCCAGCCATATTGTACAACTTTCCACTGAATACAATGTGACCTCTTTTAGTGGCAACCTGCTGAACTGACATGTACAAAGCTTAAGAACTTACATGATCAATTTCATCTTCTAGCTGTAGATACCCATTCTTCAAGGATTGGCTAAGATCATCCTCTAAAACTACACAGGAGAAAAACAAAATAATATTTTAATTTTTAATATTTTTCAACTGGGCTTGGTTATATCAGGTTGATATAATATAAACTATGCAACACTTTTAAGTGGTGCACTATAGAATATTCCAGGAGTCACTTAATAATGTATTTTCTTGGTATACACAAGGGTTAACTAACTGGCCCACTTCCCCTGCTAGAAATTTTTACCTCTAACCCGAGGTTACTAATTTAACTGAACAGCCAGGCCCTGGTTAAACCAGTACCACATTAGTTTACTGTGGAACTGTAGATCATCGATTTGTGATCGAATAGATAATGGCTCTATAATATAAGCTGATATACATATTATATTGACTGGGCCACTGCAGTGATTGCGTATCTGTCATAAAATGTTCTATTGAATTATAAGAGGGTCCCCTATAACCCTTTGCCTGGCCTTTTCACACATCATGAATAATTACCAAAATATTTTCATGTTCAAGCAAAAATCAAGGCAATTCCTGTTTCGACTGTTGCACTCGGAATAGCTCACAAAGTTTCATCCATTCAAAACACAAACACAGAGCTGAAAACAAAGACGTACAGTTACTAGAACCCTAAAAAAATTATCACGCAAAAAAAGATGATTCACGAATGATGTCTAATTCAACTCTTCGTTGACGGGTCACTTAAGTTAAGAATTGCATTCATGTGCATGTGAAAAGGTCTTGAAATTGGGAATCCTGTATCACAAAAAATAAAAGCTTAAATCACATTTCACAGAAAAATAAATAACCCCAATCACGCTTCTCTTAAAAAGTATGGGGGACCCTCTTATAAGCACAATAAAATAAAATAAAATACAGCTTGCTTTCAAACATCTTACCAACAATATTTATTCATAATGTTAGCAATCATAAGCAAACTCACTTGTATCACCAATATTAGTGTCTGTAACCTGAGAGGGGTCTTTGGGTAGTTTTTTATGCTACAAAAAAAATGATGTTGAGGTTAAATGTTATTTAATATAATAGGATTGATTGTTACTTAGTCTACAATCACCAATTTCCTTTTTGTAGGTTTAACTTTTAGCTTTCAAGTATACAAATGTTGTGGTTTAAATTTGTTTGGTTTAACATTTTTCAAACCAATCTGATTTTTACAACTATTTTTAGTTACATTATGCAAAATAGGAGTAGAGCATTTAATGAGGTTTTATGTCTATCCTTTCAGTGAGTCCTGTTAAATTCCCAAAGGAATAAATTTGCCGCTTTGACAAAATAGTCATGGTCTCAAAGAGACCTTTGATTATTTTTAATATTTTCATTGTCTTGTATTCATTAACAGAGTCTGAAACAAAGGAAAATAGAAATCAAACCCATTTAAAAAATAAATTTAAACCACGACATATACTTGGTGGAAAGGGACAATGGACTGAACTCGGATGAATTGTAGATGAATTGAAGCTGACAAATCTAACATGTGTAACTTGAAGAACTGCTCTTCTGTTAGGAGTCGTACGAGATTGAAAAAGCTGACTGTATTCTAATGCACTGACAGAATTAACTGCCTGGATTAAATCCTTGGCATTAGAATTAACTGCCTCTTGTTACACGGGATGCAAGCAAGTGCAAAATTTAAATGTGATCTGTCATTGATGTAATCTTGACAGGAAATATGCCCGGGGGGGGGGGGGACTCCCATATGAAATGGACGGGGATGCTCGTCGTCTCGCTTAGGGGTGTAAATTTTGGATTTTGGTCTCACTTAGGGTGTTCTGGGCAAAATGTCATTATTTTTAGCCGTCAAGATCTCGTTTAGGGTTGCACACAAAGAAATAACAATAAAGAAAGAATTTTGATTCGTTATATTTACTCTTTTAGGGGTCTGCATAAGCTTCGGTCACGCCCAGATTGGTCTCTTTTAGGGGTTAAATTCAAAATTTCCGGCGAGCATCCCCGTCCATTCCATATGAGAGTCCCCCCCCCCCCCCCCCGGGGAAATATGATTCTTCATGAACTGTTTGGCCAACAAAATAAAAAACCTCCAGTCTTGTATGTAAGTAATTGACTTAAGGTACAGTTCCTGGCAGCTGGCTTTGTTATCATAAGCAAGAAACAGGATGTGATAGTTGATGGTTCACCTTAAGAATGATCTTGTGCTTCAGGGAAGCAGGTGATGGCATTTCTTTAGCATTAGGATCAACTGGTTGTGTGAGAAGACAATCTAGAATAAAAACAACAATAACAATGAATAATCATTCACTGTGTGAACATAATTATTATTAAAAGTGAACACGCTGCAAGCAGAATACTGGAATACAGCTTGTCGATCCCACAATGTTCCTCAGATTAAATAGAGTTCTAACTGGCTCCTTCTAGGGAAACCTGACGGCAAAAAAACCTCAGAATTTCTCACAAAAGGTCATTAGGGCAAAAGAGGGATGAGGGAAAGAAGGGGAAGGAAATCCATTTTTTCTTACCCCTCTCCCCACTTCCCAACCCACTTTCCAAATATCAACATGGCAGCAAATCTATCAGATTGTGAAATGGTCACTCATCCACCCTCTGGTGCTAAGAACAAAGGAAAGGACCAAAATCGTGGGCATGTTGCTGGCTGACAACAGTTTCAAGCACTTTCCAGCTCTTATACTTTGATGGAATAGCACTACAAATCTTAATCTGTTGCTGCCACAGTAATGATATCAAACAAATTCCCCAATCATTGGTAAATAAATACGCCATTTCCTAGTTACCCTTTGCCTCTGTGTCAAAGTGAGTCTCCGCGTGGAACCATTCATGTGAAAATGAGTTCACCTGCATGTCCATTTTCATGCAAATCAAACTCATTTTCATTCGAATAGTTTGATACTTACTATCAAAAATAAATTAAGGAATTAACAAACCTCCAAACACTTCCCTGAAAGTCTGTGCCATGACCTTCTGTTGAGGAATGCTGCAGTGGTTCTCCAGTGACAAAATTAATGGATAACTGAAAATTTACAATTTTAAATCAAGGATTATTATTTTGTAAAGATGCAGCAGACAAATTGGTTAGAGCATAACATATTTTTTTAATGCTTTATTGTAAACACATACACTACACGTACACATGCACACTACGTTACAAACATATATTACAGTCTTGCTATTTTACATTACATGTTTCATTATATAATCCTTATTTTAACACCACAGCATTTCAAAACTTACCACATGTTGTGACCTACTGTTGCATTAAGTATTACAGGCTGAGCTTACGCGCTTACACACTGATTTTTTTTTTATCTTATAAAATACAGAACATAGAAAATTGATATTTAAGAGATTGTGAGTTCAAACTAATGACCTAGTGCTGCTATTATGAAGATAATGACTGAAGATGGTCTGGAAATGATGATGATGACGACGACGAAGACGACAATGATGATGACAATGACAACGACAATAACTCAAATTGCTACTTCAACAAAATCAAAAATCAACTGAAGGTAGTTCTTACTCTGAAGCAACAAATGCATTGTCCTTGATTGCACGGACCACTTCCACAAATTTGATTCTCGACACAAGTGTGTGTCCATGGGTGATGATAGGTTGACCGTCTGGTCCATCCCAGCAATCCACTGAAAAAAAAAAACAACAAACAAATGGGGATTGAAAACAACTGCATACAGTGTACATGGCTAGTACGTACTTGTTATCTGCATGTTGTATTTTTTGTGCTATATTGGTGATGAATACAGTGCATCCTGCTTTGCAGAATTCACATTGTACATGAATGCACTGAAAAACTGTTTTTTTCTGCAACTTTATAAAATTTGTTGCCATAGATGATGGAAAAGCCTGTTCTTTCATGATGTATTTTTCCTTTCAAAGTAAACAAAAACAAAACTGTTCCAGTTTCATCAAATGATGTAAATGAGAAAACTAACATTCCAGACAGCGGCATCCCATCCTGAGGGCACGAATGTATGCTTCAACAGATGCCTCCCCTTGAAACTGATCTCCTGTCAAATACCTGTCAATCAGATGCGACTTGGTCAGAATTAAAACATATCGGTACAAGGTTAGGTAGATGCAGTAATGCTGAGAAACATTTTGAAAAGTTACAATTACATATATCAATGTCATAACTACAAATAATTTCTTTAATAATAATTAAGGGTAATTGTGTTTATCTGATCTAATTGCTTTCTGTGTCGGGTTTACTCCAGTGTTTACTGCTCTATTTTACAGTAATTTTTCTGTTTTGGTGGTCTGTCAGTAACCTGTCGGACATCTGTCATTGGCCTACAGGTCGGTAACCTGTCGGTGGACAGTTGACAGAAAGTCCGTTATGGGGAGCTCTTCTTCACAATTACCAAATAAAGAGCCTTTCTTACAAAACAAAATATTGCACAATACCAGAGGAAACCAACCAGCAGAAACAAGAAAAGCAGAATTTCTTTAAAGCATTCAAGTGCCATGACATACGTGTTGTGTGATGAAGCAATCCAATAGTACGTGAGTGGTTTGGTCATGTCCTGGTACACTTCACAGTGTGATGAATTGAATGAACTGTTACCTTTTGACATCAGGTAATCTAAAAACTATCAGACAAAGATAAACAAGTTAAACAAACATTTCCTACAATAAAGTTTAATTCCCTTCACCAGAAAAACTGACAACTAGATGAACCACGTGCACAAGATGTTATCTACCTTACAGATAAAACCAAAAAATAATAATTTTAAAATAGCACCAACAATAAACTCAAATAAAGTTAAACACTCTCATCCACATGATTAACCACAAAAAACTATCGTCACCTTGTTACACAAAATAACGTGATACTGAATGAGTATATTCTATACTTTATTCAAGCCAAAGATAAGATCATTGACAAGGCTGTGCTCTAAGAAAAATTACAAGGAACCCAAAGGTTCCAACCTATGAGATCCAGGGTGCCCAGCATAAAGTTTATATGAAAGAAATAAGATTATCTGGTCGCCCAAAGGCAAAAGTTATTCGCCTGAGGCACCCGGGCGCCCTTAGAGCACAGCCCTGATTGAACAATCAGCATTGACTAAAAGGGCAGTTCTCATAACTTGTAAGCAAACAGGTTCAGACAATATGTGATCACATTTACAGAAAACCCATTTTTACTTTCAATTGACCTTCAATGTAAAAGTCTGATGAAAAGTGACCTGGTAATGCATATTACCTCTGAAACAGTGAAATAAGGTTCAGAATAGCTCCTACTTCCATCTGCCAAGTATTCCAACATATAGCTTCTTACAGTCTCCATATCCTTAGCTCCAGGCTCCTGCAGATTATAACACATTTTTAGAGTCATAGACATAGGGAGTGGTTGCCCAGGGATATTTTAGAAAATTTTATCAGTGTCTTATTATAAGTTTTATAACTTTTAGATTTTTAAATCAGTTTCAAATCACTTTTTAGTAACAAAATTAACACTGATTGCCTGAATAACAAATTTCCCATAATTTATTTATTACAATAGCTTAATGACAGTTTTTCTTAGCCTTTTAAGCAATGAAAACCACCTCCCCCCCCCCCCCCCCCCCCCCCCCCCCTTGGTAGCTGCCACAGCAGCTTTACTTTTTATAGCTGTTAGTTGTAGTGGAATCGCTATGGAGACAAAGTTTCTGTCAAATATAATTGAATTAAGAGGGCCTCCTTAAAAAATAATTATCTTCAACTGCTGAGGTCCTTTCAAGTTGTCTTTATAAAGGACATTTACAAACCCTGCAAAACATTTACAAAACTGCAAAATGCGATATGTCCAGAATAATGAGCTCACCTCTTGTTCTTCTAAAAGGAACCTCTGAAAATTGGCAAGCGGGACATAGGTACTGTGGTAGCAAACAAAAACAAGATTATGATGTCACTGTCCATAAAGCCAAAACAAGTAGTAAGTAGTATGAGATACAAAGAATCATCTGGACAGTCCAGATTGACTAGAGTGATTAATCATGGACCAAACAACAAAAACTGCTGTACATACCCATTTTCTATATAATCATTAAATCTCAAGGTTAGCTGGAAAAAAGAAAAGAAGACAAACAAAACCTTATTAATCATTGATTCAATCAAATTAATAAGGAAAATTATACACAATACCAGTTACTCAAATCATGTCATTCTTTGATTGGCAAGCCAACCTACCTCCTTGACAGTCATTATCTCGTCATATATTTTACGGAATCCTTCAAAATCAATGTGGCCTTCACCTCTTCCAGCAATCTATGGGTGGACAAAGGAACTACAATATTAGACATTAGTTAGAATGAAAGGTTTTCAAAAGACATCCAGTGCACAGAGCTGTGTCCAGGAAACCACAGCCGTGTGCAAGAACAAACTAAGCCTGCAAGTGTAACATATCCTTATACAGCTTAAACTCAATTTTTGATCCTCAATTCTCATGTGTAAACAATAATTAATTCAAATCACTTCAACTTTGAGAGGCAGGGATCAAACATCAAGGATCTAATCATTACTGTCAACTTGGTTTTGAGCGGTACTGTTACACAAATACCTGAACTAGTTCCTTTAATCTTGCATTGCTGAGCTTTACATTGGCACGCTGAAAAAAAGCTCTGAGCTCCTTCATACCAATAAAAGCTGGGTGGTCAGCAGTGCTAGAAGGAAAACAAGAATGTAAAAAACCTTGAATGATTGGATAAAAATCCATGAAACATTAACATGCATATTACAAGAGTACTCTAAAAAAGATAGCCATTTACACTATTCCATTTGTTGTGTCTGTCTTCTTCCAAAACTTTATCTAAGTGTCAATATGTTTAGCACTGCTGTGCTACTGACCAGTTGGTTATTTACAAAGTGTGGAGGAGTTGAATTTGGGGCCACCAAAGACAAATCCATCTAGTGGCAGGGAGGAGGATTTGAACCCGGGACCTCCTGATTACAAGTCCAGCACCCAACCATTTGGCCACCCCGCATCCAAAGAAGAGATGTTTCCAGTCTTCTTATATTGCTTGCCAACAGGTGCTGCACACCTGGTAAGGGGTATAGAATGGTCCTTGAAAAAAAATCATGGGTCTTGGAAAATTTTAGGCGAGTCTCGAAATCTTGGCGTAGCAAATTAGAGTCTCGGAATTTCGAGCTCGCAAAAAATAATGCTCGTCTCGGAATCTCGAATTTTGAAATTGAGTCTCCGAGTCTCGCTAACCAAGCGAAAGTTTTAATCAGTTTGAACCGTCACAAAACAACGGCAACAACAACAGTAAAGCAGAGAGCTACAGACCATTAGACTAGTGTTGTAATAGTCTCGTGCTGGGATTTCTAGATCACGGAGTCTCCCGTGCTCGGATTTTTGAATCGTGGTGTCTCGGTCTCGGATTTTAAATGAGGGTCTCGGCGTCTCGGTGAGTCTCAGATTTTACCATTCTATACCCCTCTAGTAGTCACTAACTGAAATCTTATTGAAAGAGCCTCCATCATTTGCAATATCGCATGCAATGTTGCATTGTGTGCCTCGGCTTTCAACACCTTATTCAATAATTTAACATAGTATACATGTAACAATGGATATAATTTTTCTGTCACACAATTTTTCCCCACAGATACAATAAATCTGATATGAATCTGATAAACCACCAAATAATGGACAGTTATCAAACAGCCTTGAGCAGTATTTTTAAATTCACAATAGAATGTGCCTAGACAACACCAATAACAAAGATATACCTAAGTAACACTGGCTCTAAGATCAATTCCTCAGATTAATGTAATAAAGCATATATGATGTCACATGCTAGAATATTGTGCTAATTCCTGTTTTTTTTCACATTATAACATGATGTAGAAGTAGAATAATAAACTAAGCAAGTTTACCCTTCTTGCTTATTTCTTTTACAAATATAACTGATTTGTTACAACCGTTAACATTCTAGCTGTATTCTGGATTGATAATTATGATATCTTCTGTGCAAGTCTTTATCTCTAATGTTCTCCCTTGTCACTTCCCACTTGTTACCATTTGTAAGTTGTAATTATTTTGTTTTTAAATAAATACTTGTTCTTGTATAATATAATAAGATTGATATTGCTGTTGTTAGTTAATTCAACCCTCCAAGTTTATTTATTTTTTCCTTAGTGGCCATTTGGCCACCGACTGCTCAAGTTTTGTCGCCAGTGACAAATTTTAGTTGCTAAATTAAGCTCACGCTTTCAATCCTTCTTCTCAATTTTAGTCGCCACACTGGCGACTTGGGTTCCAATTTAGTCGCCAGCTGCAAAATTTTAGTCACCATGGCAACTAAAATGGTCTTAACTTGGAGGGTTGTAATTACTACATGCATTCCACTGACAATCAACAGCATACAAAATATTATTGTCCGTAGTTATTGTTCCGCTGTAGATACAAAAATGAAAAATCTTTAAAGAAAGACATTACAGTACCAAGGGTGACACAGGTCTAAGAAGCTCTTCCTGTAAAACATAAAATAATAGTTTGGGACTCAAAAAGCAATGTGAAGATCCAAGAGCAGTCAGTTCACTGGTGCATGCAACTCATATCACACCTAATTTTAATTCACTACAAATTATGAAAACAAATTATAAATAAAGTTATTAATTATTCTGCTTCCAAAGAAACAGGGAAGGGAAACACTGAGTTTTATGTTGTTGATTATCAACAAGAAGACAATAAACTCAAAGATAATTCAAATTAACTTTTGTAGTGAATTTGGATAAGCTGACATTTTGAGTGTTAGCCCTTCATTAAGGCAAAAAATTTTTTTTTTGGCCTGACTGACAATGATGCTTGAAAAATCAGCTTTTCTAAATTAGCTAGAAGTTAATTTTAGCTTAATCAACTTCTTCTTGATAACCAACTGTATGAAAACCACTGTTCCCTTCATCCTCAAAAACAAAACTTGATAGGAAACTTACAATAAACTGGAATTAAGTCATTGTTCAAAACAAACACATCAAGCAAACAAGCTGAAGAACACCTTTAACAACGCCATTTTTTTAATCTATATTTTCTGGGTGAAGTTTCTGACTAGTGTGATCATTTTAAAATAAATAGCTCATTGTTGCACTGCTATGATTTTATAATGCTAAGTTATTTTTTCACACCACAGCTAGTGCAAGCATAAAATCTTATTTATTCTGACTATCTTATGCAGACATTCAACAAAGGACATCACTATACTTGGCAAAACCAGGAGACACAACTCAATGATTGGTGTAGCAGACAACACCCATTAGTAAGATGGCATTTTCAGGCCTTACCTCTTACAACACTACAAAGCACTACAAGAAGCATTATGAGGCGAAACCTCAGTATTTTGTCAGCAGTGAGCATTACTGCTTAAAAGAAACAGCAAAAAGGTTTATAAAATTGTTATATTGTTGCACTAGAAACACTGAACATGGCACTTAACTTATGTCTGACATTACAGTGTAAGATGCAGCATAATTTAGTGACAAGTGCTACTTATAACATGTGGGGTAAAACAAGCATTAGAAACTGTTGCTAAAAAAGTCTAATAAATTATTTTCCTGACAAAAAAATTGAAAATAGTAAATTCACAATAATATTTATTGTCTAGTGATATTTACAAGGCAAAGTTAAACTGCGTAGATGTCAATGCAAAGGAAAATAAAAATAAAAAACCAGCTGTTTAAATATTTAATGTTTCTTGCCAACCAATCAAATGCTGACAACCAGTCTTTGCAACACCTGACATCAAAGCTAAGACAATATTTAACTTTGGTGGAAATAATCAATTGTCTGTTTTATATATTGGACACAGAAATTATGCAGGCAGTACCAAAGAAAAAATAACTTACATTAGTGATTCTGAAGTTCCCAGTAGACTAGCAGAGCTAAGATAAGATCCACAAACAAAGCTGTTTTCACAACTAGAAACAAGCAAGCTAAAAACTGGCAGAAAAGTTGCACCCTTTTGCATACAATGTTTTTATCAAATTGTTAGGAGCAGACTACATATATGCAAGATCATCTGGAAACTTGATGAAAGCAAGCACTAGCTATTGACTTGGTACATCTGCGGTGTCTTTTATTGCTCTGTATAATCATATGCTTACCGTTCAAGCTCTCTCTTAAACAATCATGATTAAAGGCCTACCACGTCTCCCCATTTTGGCTGCAAATTGCTCATGACAAATTGATTTTCAAAATTCACAATTTTCTAACAGCAGTGGGTATTCTCCAACAGATTATGCAGTGCAATATCCTTGTGATAGCCACAAGTAATTGACAAAAATTTATTTCTCGGTGTTGTTTTCCAGTGTTCATGTCCACTTTCATACTTTTTTCAATTTCCTGATTATCAAGACATGACAATTTCTGAACAAAAACATACAGGTAAAAAATTTGGTAAAGGTAAAGAATCCGATCCAAACAACGCGCCGGCCAACGCGTCAGCCAACGCATTGGCCGACGCGTCGGTCGACACATGGCCGACAGTCGGCCGATGCGTCGGCAACTATTTTTCTTTACATGATTCACCATGGATAAATGTTGCGTCAGCGGTGCGTCGGTGACTTTTTCTCTTGAAATTAAATCTTTCATTGGTCGAGTTAGGTGTTTTGTGTCTCGTCTTTTTAAATTCTGTAACCATTTGATACATTTTAGCTGCAGTAAGTCTGGAAATGATCAATGTTTTCGTGGATGCCATTTTGTTTTTGTACTTTATCGACCTAGTCCCCTCGCGACTTTATTGTGGAGCTTGACTAGGCACTAGACAGGTACATCGACTCTATACTCGGGTATCATTTGGGATTGCATTTATTATTTATTGGTCATTTTCTTTTGTATTAGTCCTAGTGTGTAGGACTTCGCGTCGTTAGTGTGTCGGTATGCGGGCCGATGCGTCGGTAGTGTGTCGGCTGACACGTCGCTAGTGTGTCGGCCGACGCATCGGTAGTATGTCGGCCGACACATCGGTGACGCGTTGGTGGTGTGTCGGCCGACGCGTCGGTGACAAGTCGACCGACACACCACCGACGCATTGTTTGGATCGGATTCTTTACCTTACCAAAAAATTTTACTTATTATCATAAGTATGCATGACATACATGTGACAAGTATGTATGTCATACATACTTACCCTAATGTATTTTTTCTGATAAGTTCAGATTAGAAATTACAGGTTCTAAACTCAAATAATTTGCAGCTTAGCATTTGTATCCTGTGTTAACGCACAAGCTCTCATTAAATAGTGTTCTGTTTGTTTGTTTGCCATGGTCACTCAATAACTGGGTTTTTCATTTCAAGTTCTTGCCCTTCACCAAACCTACAAGGGTTTTTTTCATACGCCATATGAACTTTTGAGGTCTACAGAAACAGGATGTATATAAAACATGGACCCAGGTCTGTGGAACACCACTGTGGGCCATGTCCAGGGACCACCTTGTGGACTGTGGACCCAGTTCATGTACCACCTCATGGAGCCAGTGCATGGACCACCCTTGTGGACCCAGTGCATGGACCACCTCATGGACTCAGGCCATGGACCACCCTTGTGGATCAGGACAGCCCCATAGTCATATACCGTACCTTCATGCACTACATATATTAGTATAGTGGATCATGCATGTGTTTGTTTACAGCTTTGTTTTATCAGTATTTCTTAATAGCACATATGTATTTCAAAGCTTAACTTCATGTGCAATGAGCATAACAGATAAGCGCTGGATATTCTGCATCCAGTAATAACAATAGGCTAGTCCTTCCCAGAATGCTAAAACCTTAAGCCTCAATTATGTACTAGATGGTTAGTGTGAAGTGGACACTGAATGCCATAAATTTGAGTTTTATAACCTGCCCCCCCCCCCCCCCCCCCCCACTGACACTGACAGGTACAATTTGCTTTCAAAAATTAGCGGTGATCCATGAGGTTGTCTATGGACCAGGAGCACTGGGTGGTCCACAGACCAGGGTCTATGTTTTGTATACGTCCACATGTGGCTCTTGCATCCATTAGTTATGTTATATAAATCTAAACAGCCTAACTGATTGTGCGTTTACTAATACTTAACCACTGCATAGTTCCAAATGGATTGCTATACACTAGGTAATTATAATCCAAGCCATGTAAATGGTGCCAACTTTTCTAAACTGACGATATTTAAACAATATTTTTTAAATATTTTGGGGGATTTTTTAGCTACTTTGCAAGTTATAATATTGTTGTTGTTTGCTCGTGTGCCAAGTACTATTACCATTATGATATTATTTCATCTTTTCAAGACCTTCTGAGGGAAGGGGGACAAAGGGCAAGTCAAAATACAAATGAACAGCAATACTACACATGTCAAATAAGAGATTTATTATCCAAAGTGTTATTTTCACAGAATGCTGACTTCCCATCGTTTTTTAATCATTCACCTAGTCAAGAGGTATACAAATTTTCTGAAGTTTAAATCAGCTTTGTGGAGTTTCACACGCGTTTTGTTCCCCATGAAGCAGAATTGGATAATAAAACAGGAATGTTAATGAATAAGGAAACAGCTACTGTGCTCCATCAGTTTTTTTTTCTGGCCTAGTGGCTAAGGTCATTTGTGTCATCAACCAAGAAAAAATCACAAAAGAAAATGAAAGTCCTTTGTGTACAAATAAAAGACCGGTTTCAAAATTCATATTTTTCACATTTTATCACTAGTTTTATTTCATTGATTTTGTTAGATTCGCCAATTTTTTGTGAGTTCAAAATCTCTCATATCGTTGAACCAGATTTGGTTCACTTTAGGTTGATTAGCAAACAATTGATTTCATATCCTGGTTATTTTAATGCTGGTAACCATAAAATGAGAGAGAATCATAATTTAACATTATAACTCTTTTCTCTAAATTAGGCAGCAACAAAGTTTCAAATATGAAAGGAAAATACAAATCTTATATGTGCTTTGAAATCACCAGATGTGAACTTCTTTGAAGTTTCATTTTTCAACTATTGACATGGAGCTGTCAAAAGAAAGTCACCAGCAGTTTCCTAATAGTTATTTATTCAGCACTGTGGGATAGGATGAAATTAATTAAACTTTGGATGAAGACACCATGCTTGCAAGTACTGTATAAACAAGAGTATACCTTCTCCTTGGTGTTGATGTCACTGCAGCCATGCCATTCCATTCTCTAAGCAACCACCTTTGACAGAAAGGAAATTATTGATGTTTTTGAAATATTCATACAAACAACTGGGAATTTTCACGCTTAAATACACAAAACGCCTCGAGCAAATACTATTCATTCTGCTTGGATATCATTTATAGAACACCCTCGCATCCTAGCTAATTTAAGTACTGTAAAACAAGGTTAGAGAAGGGAAATTTCCATTTTTGCTGATAAACAAAGAAAACTGCCTTCTTCTTATGATCACAACATGCAGCTGAGTGCTACAGATGACACTGTTATTACTTATTTTTTGTCGGTGAATATTTGCAAGATTATCAACACGAACTGTCAAACAACTTCGGAGTATTTAAAAAGTTAGTTTACCTATGAATGAGAACTTCCTGTGTGGCGATGAGGCTTTCATACATCAAATACACAAGTCCTCTAACCCAGAATTCTCGTTCTTTAAAACTGTGAGCTATAAGAATAAAAAAAACAGCATAATTAATTCAAAATGAACAAACACAGCAGCAAGCACGCATAATCTTGTGTCTAAAAATTATTTATTTGGAAACGGTATGTTTTAAGCCATTAAAATATTAAGCCTTAAAACCTTACCAACAAGGCTCAATGTTTTTAGCTTGAATTCATTTCCATAAAATATGGCGAGACAACAATTCGGATCAAGTCTGCGTGCTGATTCGGGATTTCTGTCGAAGTCTTTCGACCCTAACCCTCTTCGAACTTCCTTAATCTCTCGAATGAAAACTGCAAACAAGAACAGAATGAATGAACATAAGGTTAGTGCACAACTTGAAGATACTCGACTACAGTCTCTAATGGCAGTGTATTTTTACATAACGTTTTGGCATTATTAATACCTGAGCCTTCCAGTCTGCCTCCCTCTTTGCCTGTCCTGCACCATACGACTTGAAACTCTTCCATTTTCAACATGAAAATCCTCAAATCCGGTGTTTTGTTTTTCGAATAGTACCTTGTCATGGCGCTACCCTCCTTCAAAGCGGCAATGATTGGCCCCATCTCTTCGCCAAGAGCCGGCGCTGGAGCATACGCATTTTCCACTACGGCCATTTCCGGTCAAAATAACTATTTTTCCATCAACATCTTTCGAATGAAGAGAGTTTTGCAAAGTCCGCTGCTAATGAACAGCACAATTTATGGTCAGGTTCTTCTCCGGGTTAACCATATTCTCGAATTATTTATTCCGATCACGTGACAATTGTCAGTGAGCAGTCAGCGGTATGACTCTTCCTTGTTTCCAGTTTCCAGGCCAGATTGAAGCCAATTGTACTAGCCTCCCAAGCCCAAGCAGGGTTTTTAGTAGCCTGCGTAGCTGGCGGGATTTCGCGAGCGAGTGCATTTTTTAGCGACCTCATGCTTTGGTCTTGGCCGCCAAGCAGCGAGGGGTTGAATTTCTTTTGCGGCTCTGCCGCTCGCTGACGCGGGCTTCGCCCGCGCGAGAAAAATTCACTCATGCCCGCTAATCCCGCCAGCTGCGCAGGCTAGGTTTTTAGGGGGCGATCGCCATCCTGGGGAGAGAGGCAGACACGACCGCCCCTAAAAAAAGCCTGCTTGAGAGGCTAGGATTGCACAGATGTCAAAAACCCAACCCTACCAATTTTTGATCGAAGGTCATTTGCTGGCAATATTCATGCTGGAAGCATTACATTGGTTCGATTGGCCCTTTTGAACTTTTAGGAGGGTTTTAGGGGGGGGGGGGGGTGGGTATATCAAAGCCTTTTCAACTGAACAACCGTTAAGCCTTAAGACAACTTTTTGGTTTATTCTAGTGAACCCAGTGCTCACTGCTGTTCACTGCTTTGTACTCTCATGCGGTCATGTTTTGGCCGGAACAAACGTTAAGTCCCTTTGTTGAAATCCATCATTCACATCGTCAACTTGTCATCACTGAGCTGAACACAAGAGTTGATGAGAAGTCAAAGAAAAATTATATCGGTAGCGACGTCACTAAAAAGTGTCCTGATTTTAATACAATCATGATTTTAATAGTCCGCCGCTGGTGTTTGAGGATTTAACTCTGAAGGTGAATACAACTATGGCGAAGATCAGCACTAAAGTACAAGGGATTTTAATCGTTTTAGATTCAAAAGTCTACAAGATGAAGTATTCAACTTATATTCGTATTATCAGACTCGAAAGTTAGCTATTTTTATACCTAAACCACTATGTCTGAAAAGGATATTGCACAGACTGCGACAATTCAGGGAAAAATAGGAAGCGAATTCTATCAACAACCAAGTGCCAAACTGCGAAAACTGCTGTGACGCTTTCGCAACCTTTCCTTTTCACCTTTGCGCGATTTGCGATTCTGCAATTCTATTGTATTCGTAGTAGTATGACAGGGAATGGGATGATTCGTCCTTTGGGGGAAGAATCTCATTAGCAATCGGAGGAATACACTAACCAGCGTGACGTCATAGGCTATTCTTGGTTTTCACGTGACGTTATTAAAATGCTAAAATCCAGAATCGCAAGACCCCTAAGTTTTTATCCTTCACTGGCTACAAGACGTCCTTAATAATTTATACACCTTGTTGAAGGTTTTAACTCGATAAGGTCCACCGTGTTTAAGAAAGAGCATTTTGAATTTCGGAGTTTCACACCATCAAAATGGCCGCCAGAAGGCTGTCACGTATGCTTAAAAACGCCTCATCCTGTGATTTTGAACAATCTGAACAGTTGAGGTTTTGCGAGAGGTGTTTATGTGAATGTTTACTTGTTTATGAAGGTGAAATGACCGCTTTTTGTAGCAGAGGTGAATTCCAGATGTTTTCATGTCTTTCATCGATTTCCGGCCACCATGTTGGTGCCCATCTGCATGGGCACCAACATGGCGTTTCCATACTGTGCTCTGCAAATTTGTGTGGAACATTTTGACGGATAACTCGAGTACAAAATACCGTACAAATCCGTGACTTGGACAACCAGAATATCTAGTAATTTTCTACAACCTGCAATATTCTTGAGTTTTTTCACTCAATAGTTTTGGATTTACTTTCTTGCGGCGTGACAGTGAAAACCAGCGATTGTCTTGATCACTTGAATAAAGGGGGGGGGGGGGGGGGGGGGAGAGAGAGAGAGAGAGAGAGAGAGAGAGAGAATCCTCCGCAAGTTAATGAGATTCCTACGCAAAAAAGGACGAAAACGTTCCTGCCATACAACTCTCTGTCAACGAAAGCTATTTTCGGATACACGTTCGTCGTCTGCTCGTCATCTACGGACGTTGGTTGAGTTCGTTTGCGACGACACACGTTTTTTAACAATGCGGGTCATCTTGGGACAATTAGCACAATTTGAAGAAAATTGACTACTAGCACCGCCCCCCCCCCCCCCCCCCCCCCTCCTCCAACACACACACCAGGATTAGGAAAGATATCTTTGTCAAGAGATGAACAAGAAGCATTGAAAACCATTCTTCGACAAGGAGAATGGTACAAAAAATGTTTTATGTGATTAACAGATCGCTTTCTAAAATGTTTTACAGGGTCTTAGCCAGGATTTTCTCGCTTCACATCAAGGACCACTTTCTCGCATTCTTTCGTGCAGTCATTATCCAATCAGAAGCCAGCTACCAGTTGACTTCTGATTGGATCAAATCTGCATGAAAGAATGTGAATGAATTAAAAGTAGGCAAACTTTTCGGCTCCTTGCTGTAAGGCAAAATCGTAGAATCAGAAATTGGTAAAAAAAAATAGTGATAAATCGGATAATATTACCTCAACATCGGTGTACACTAGTCTCCGATTTAACCACATGACTCTCTAAAGACTGTCTTATATGGCATTTGTTTATTTGGCCGTATTTGTGCCCCTCCCATAGGGGCGTGCGGGATTAGAGATGTAGCAGTGTTAGCTTTTTACATTAGAGTGGTAATAGTGTGCAATAGTCAAAACAAAACAATGGTGTGTAATACTATCTAAAAGTTTAGTTACTATTTCACAGGTTAAGTAAAACCGTTCTATCACAGTTTTTAGTTTTATTGTATTTTCAGCGTGGTATGCGCAGCGTGTCGTAGTTTGTTACATGTAATTCGTTCGCATAGTTGTATACAGTTTTAGAAGTTCGTGAGAAAGTTTGGTCGTTTTTTCTACAGCAGAGCCAGCGTTTATTTCCGTTTGTGTACAGATCCATATGGTTACTCGACGTCTATCCTTTACTCCCGGCACCCTAACAAATGCAGGTTTGTTAGTTCGTTTATTTAGGTTTCAGCTTGTGTCGTTTTCACTTTAATTTATATTGTAATTTCCGTTACTCATATTTATTTCAGTTTTAACCGCGCTCAATTAATACCTCGATCATGTTTAGTGGTTTGTGAAAGATTACAATTAAAGGCGCGTTGTTAAAATGTTACCAGCCGGGATGTTATAAACCGGTTTTGGCAGCTTCAAGAGGTTACAGGATGTGTAAAATCATTTTTATTCATAAATCTCCACTCTTCGTAACCCCAAACAAATCGTAGCCCAATAAACAACTGTGCGCTGAAGTTGTTCATTAAATCATGGCTTAATACCACAAAACAAACAAACAGATCATTTGTCCTTGGTAATGTTTATTACTTATGAGGTTAATCATTTGGTTGATACAGCTTCACAGGACAAAACATTTCTACATCGGCAGGAGGTTTCGCTCCCAATCGTGTTCGCACCGTCCGAGTTCGCACCCAACTTTCAGAGTACACTTACCGCGTTCTTTAAGCGTGAGAAAAGCGTGACTACGTTAGTGATCGGTGGGGGCGAACTCGAAAAAGGTAGGGAGCGAACTCGGTTGGGACCGAAACCTGCATCATTCTATACAACACCGTTATATTATGCAATGCCTCTCTCTTGATGTTATCCAGCATTATGCTCGTAAAACAAAACACGTTTACTACACAGAAAAGATCTATAATCAACATGTAACTGGTCTCCTCAGCAATTCACGCAATGAATTTAAATTGCTCCCTCAGACGTACAGGAACAAGGAATGGATACTGACCCTTCAGTGATGCTAAAGCTTTAAGTTGCGTCGCAGAAATTTTGGTGTCAACTGTGTGTCCATGTTTGTTGACATTGCCATGGCAACTACATTTTGACATGCAGGTAAAGCCAAATGTTGGATCCAAGATGGCGGAGTTAATAATGTCATGTGACGTCTATGACGACAAAGTCACCAGAAAATGTGCAAGCTTATACAGCTGTTTACTCAACGCAAAATATTTGATGTATTTTAGCCGGTACGTCCGTCTGTCCATGAGCGATCTCACGGTATTCAAGCATTGAATGCAGTCAACTGTCCTGAGAGCCTAGTCAAGCGCAAAGCAAATTCTAACCAGAGAATTTCATCAACGCAGCTCACGAGTTCAACTGTACATATCTTCCACTACGCAGCACCTGCAAGTAGCTTGTCGTAATTTCAAGGCACATTTAGATTTGTAAATAAAAAATAAACTTTATCCAACCTTAATCTTGAACAGGTGTTAATTAAAAAATAAGAAAACATTCTATGGCTATGTACCAGTTAAAAACATCGAGCTTTCGGCTGCCAGTCCAGAGCCTTCGATTGATAAACTGACGTGTGTCTCCTGGAAATATATACAAATATGATTGTGCGACTATGAAAAGGAAGAATGCAATAAAACGTTAGTGTTCCCTTGTTGTTTGGATAGAAGTGTATCGATTGTTGTTTACCTAATCATACGATGCAATGTACCATGTTTACAAGGTCTTGTGAACATTCCGAGATATTCTTCCTGTCTAGTTTCGAAACATCCGCTAGTTTCAACTTTAAATTGAATATTTTTTTGCATGTGCCATAGACTGGCAGCCAAAAGCTCGAGGTTTTTTTTTACTTGTACTAAAGAAAGAGAACCTTTTTTACCACTGATCAGCTAACGCTTTTAACTTGGTTTAACTAAAACATGTCCAGTTGATGAAAAAAAGTTAAAAGATGCAAAGCGGAATGTTCCTAACAGTTATACATGATGATTGTGCTCCGGCAAATGTAGACAAAAGAAAACGCAAGATTGGTAAATTGTCTGTTTCTTGAAGCCCCAACATTTATTCCAATACAATGATCAATTGTCGATTTCTTGAAGTAAAGCCCCAACATTAATTCCAATTTTAATATCCATCATGGGGCAAGTAAAATAAGTTACTCTAGTGTTCAGCGCAACTGATTGCTACAAAATGTCCAATAATATATGAAATTATACCGATTACCAAATCTAATTCGTATAAACAATTTTCTTATAAAATAAAGTATGGGACTTTACAGTCCATTGATATATTTTTATATTCACAGTGTAATACAATGTTATAAAACAATTGCACATATTTATTTGAATAATTTGAAATTGCAATAGTCTTAAACATAACTTCATGGCACTATTAGATTTTTATTATTATACACTTGGATACCTATCTTGTAATTGGCTTCTGATTCACTGTAAAACGATAAACATTTTAATACAAGACCTTAAATTAATAGTTTTTGGAGTGGTCCATTGGTGAGCTTGGTTAAAATTCCTCAATTATATCCTAAACTGAAACGAGAAGAAGAACTCAGTATCGCAGTGGGATCTTCCATCTTCCTGGTTAAGCTTGTTTCAAACCAGTTCAACAGGACCAAGCTCAAACATTGATCTCGTCAGACCTGTAAAATAAAATAACATCCCAGTTTGTTTTTAAACTATTATCCTCTATTCAGTGCCAGATATGCACCTTGTGTTTTCCTACAATGGCAACAAGTTTGATGAGTTTTGTCATGGCTTTTGCAGTCAGTTGCTGATAAACACTTTTACTTCACTTGATGTAATCCTCGCGTGCAAATAAGGGGCACAGCGAGTCCCTTTAACACATTTGATAGACAAGAAGAGCGGACAAACTACAAGCAAGCAGTGGAAAGCGATTTGGTATTTACCTCTGTAATTTGTCCTTTCCACGTCTTGTGTTTCCCCTCAGTGTCAGCAGTTTCATTCCCTTTTCCATTTTTTGAAGTCGGCGTTTCCAAGGAGTTACGTCTTTTCGAGGTATTGTCCATGTGCGTTTTAATCGATATCCTGTCGATAAGCGATCGTCTCCGAGGCACGGTGTTATTTATCTCTTTTTCTTTGATACGTCTCCGTATTACTGACGGTGATTCACCAACTGTGTCCTCCGTGCTCCTAGATCTTTCTCTCTCAGACAATTTGCCAAGAAATGAAACTGGTTTGAAAAAAGTAGTTCTCTTTTTTTCCTCGTCCGACGTAACAACATGCTTGGAGGCTGGCGTCTCCTCGACACTGCTCCTTCTTCTTTCAGAGACGTGTTCTTTGCTATCGGAACTAGCTTTCTCAGCAAGTGTTTCTTTACTATTAGAATATGCCAAAGGCGATTTATCTAAAGAAATCTTCCGAAATTTGTTGCGTTTCACGCTGGATTTGGACAGTTTTTCTTCGAGTGGCGTTGAAACACAGCTTCGTAAGGAAACATCCTCGTCTGTTGTATGAAGATTAAGATCGTAGACGCCGCTACTGCTTGAAGAGTCGAGACTTGAAGCAGTTTCTGAACTGATGAGTGATAACCGCTTCTTAGTTGAGTGAGGACTGGAGCTGTTGGACGGTGCGGACTGGGTCCTCATAAGAGGAACATTAACAGAGTTCACTATTGGCTGGTATGGTGACGTGTCACCCGGCTGTGTGCTTGGTATTATCAGAGGAGGCTGGCTGCCCACACTGATCCCTGTTGATGCTTCCGTTAAACCATATTCTGTCAATCAAGAAGGCAATTAACAATTTAATCAAAAATACTTAAAAATCGCTTAGACTGAGATTGTGTCAAAGATTACATCTCTCCGAACACTCTAGCCTTTTGCACAGACGTCTCAGGGCTCGTCACGCGTTCCTCCCCTGCGTCTTAGGGCTCGTCACGCGTTCCTACCCCGGAGGAACGCGTGACGAGCCCAAAGTCGTCTGCGAAGGAGGCTATAAGCACTCCTAACTGAGACAATCGTTTGTGATGACAGATGTTACTACTTAGCTTAGAGCCGGGTTCATTGCATATCATGAATAAGTACCTCTGCTTCGCATAGCCTGTTTCCATAGCAACCTTGTGATTTCTGTCACCCAAGCCGTCTTCACTTCAAGAGATTGCGCCTGCAGATTCACAAACCAAACATGGTGCCATTAAAGCATACCCGTTCATAACAGTTTTCATCATGACATACGCAAGATAACTAGGTAAAGTAAGCGCATTTAAACGAAAAGGAAAAGCGAAGATCGCCGTGGATATTGCTGGCACCTTGTCGTGTAAGGCAATGGGTTCATACACGTACTTTCTTAGGTAAGTTACAGTGCAGTTACTCAAACCGAGCCACTTGGAAGAAAATTGACTAATCAAAACGCTAATTGAGAGCAATGGATGGCACTCTGTTTTCGCAAACAGACCAATGACGTTAAAGTATACAGACAACTGCTCTGCAACACATTTTCTTACGAAGTGAAGGCTAATAAAAGTCTCTTTTACCTGAACTTGCAAACTATCGACTCCGCTAGACTGTATGCACTCGACAGATCCCATTCTTCGCGGCAAACTAGCATATTAAATTATTACTTATACTCGAAAAAATTTAGCTTGAAAACTCGATTTGTAACTTCAAACCGTAACCGTTGAAAACCGCTCATAATTTAGGATCGAAACCAAACAATAGTATAACTACTGTTTGTGTTCTTCAACGTAATTGGTTCGTTCACAAAAAAAAGTTTCCATCCATTGTTCTCAATTAACGTTTTAATTGGTTAATTTTCTTCAAAGTGGCCCGGTTCGAGTAGTCGCAATGTAACCAGCCAAACCATCAAGAGCAGTAACAAGAGTTGAACCGCTGACCTGTAGAACAAAAGTGTCCTCTGGCTTTCTTCTTCTGAACCACAGTTCAAACTTGAGCCCGCTGTCACCGATGTTCTCCGTGAGACCAAGATCGGATGTCTGTATGAAGGGAAACATAACAGCATAACGAAATAAAACGGGTTGAAAGAGGAAATTGAGCAAACTACTCTTTTAAAAATGGTGAATTCCTTCAGTCAATTGTAGAAAATTGGTTTGCTTCATATATAAACAACAAACGATATACAGATTGTAAAGAAAGTTCAACAGTGTATGGATAGCCACGAAAGTGCACCAAACTAACTTTAGTACACCAGCAAGACTGTATCTAAAAGTATTGCTTTTTGACAATCCACAAACACGTTGTTTCAAGCCTTCAAAAGTCCAACACGTTTTCAACAACAACAACAAGGTTTATTTGAACTGCAAATTACTAGTAAGAACTTAAACAATAAATAAATTAAAAATACATTCAGTTGCTGGTCACCCAAAATAACTAAAGAGCTAAACTAGTTGGGTGACCACATTTATTAATTTAAAGTAAATATTAGGTCAGAAAAGAGGCATTTTATATTTTACATACTTAATTAAGGAAGTAGATTACAGAACAAATAATTCTAAAGCATTTAAGTACAATAAAAAAAGATAACAGTAGAAAAAAAAAAGGAAAAATAGCAGAAATACCAAAATATAGCAATTAGTAGGAAAAAAAAAAAAAAAAAAAGGAAAAATAGCAGAAATACCAAAATATAGCAATTAGTAGAAAAAAAAAAGAAGGAAAAATAGCAGAAATACCAAAATATAGCAATTAGTAGAAAAACTTAATAGAAATTAATGAAATGCATGGATAATTCTCTTTTAAATGAGTAAGGAGTTAGAATCTTAAATCTCTCATCAGTCTCATTCCATAGTATAGGTCCATTGTATCGAATATTGAATTTGCCATAGTTTGTTCGAATTTTTGGTACATAAAAAGTTGACCTAGTTGCAAAGCGAGTGTTGACATTATGCATATCTGAAGTTTTAATAAAAAAGGAGTCGAAAATCTTTGGTAATTTGCCGTGAAGGAATTGGTGCATGAAGTAAAGAGTTTGTTGTCAAGAGTTTGTTTGTTGACAACATTTGTTGTCAAGAGTTTGTTGTAAAGAGTTTGTTTGTTGACAACATTTGTTGTCAAGATTATTGTGATTAAGTGGCAATCAGGTGAGGTACTGATCTCTTTACCTTGAGAGAGTTCTTGTAGTAATACAGGTCCACTCCTCCAGGCTGCTTCCTGACCTTGCTGAATATGACAAGGTCATCTTGTAGGAACACTCGCCGCTGATGCTTCTTTTTTCCAGTCCATACAGTGAAGTTGTCCTGGCGCAATAGGCGACCCTGTTCTTTAACATTCATCTGCAAACGGTAAATTTACTTGTGGTTATTTTAATGCTTTAGGACTGAGAGCACGGCTAAATCAGCGTCATATTTGAAATATTCACCGAGAAATAAAAACGGGAAACAATTTAAACAGTAGGAAACAAAAAAAATGAGTAAAAGTCATACGCACATAAACAGTAGCATCTTGCATTGGTTATTCTCTAATATATCACTTTGGTTTCCCTTTTTTGGGGGGGGGGGGGGAGGGGGTTGTTTGTCAAGACGTTTGTTTGTTTATTCCGCTTTCCATTCGACCTTTTTTTAAGTTGAAAGATAAATGGCAGTTACAAGCAAATGTACGAATCATTTTCCCAAAACTTACGTCACAGCCTCTAAGTGAATCCCAGGCAAGCAAGTCATTACCATGCCTCAGCTGATACTTGACCATTTCTTCCGCAGCCTGCAAATAAATCCAACAATTAACAACAAACTTGCCTTCACTGGTCGCAAATCAAAAACCTCACAGACAAATGTACCTTGAGCTCGGTGATTTTCGGATGTCCCGCATTCAGCACTTTGATCATGTCCTGCAGATGAACGCGGCATATTAATCAACCATCACGCAGCACGCCTATAACAATATGTATAACAGGTTTTTTTTTACTCACGCGTAACAGAAGACTATATTTTCCCATCCTCTGAACTGGTTTTATGAGAAAACTTCCAAGATCAAGTTTGTCTCCAAGTTCTTTCTGACGTGCCTGGAAATAGACAACAGATTCCCTTAATCGTTAGAAACTAATGATAAACACTTAACATATTGATCAGTTTAATAACGTATTTCAGATTGTTACTAAGTTTCCGCTTAAAAATTTTAGAAGGTCTTGACAAATCCTGATCTCTAAACACAGTGATTTAATTCCGGTAATTATTAGAGGTTACAATTAACAAAAATTCCACGAACGCGCGTTGGATATGAGATGGTAGATGGCCAACGAGAAACGTAGCGCCGAGCTGGCTATAACGATCTCATATCCAACAAGCGCGAGTGGAATAATTGTTTTATTAAAAACGCCCAAAAGAATTCCAATATTTGAGCTTCCCAGCTGTTTTCGTTGACGCGTATGGGCTACGATATTTGTGTTCAGTGGTATATGAGCTCATATACCATTGCCTGTTAACCAATCAAAACACAGGAATATACCATTGCTAGTTTTTAATAAGATCTATTATGAGCGGGGAAAAAAGGGCCGATCAAGGGTCACGAAAATACACTTTACCACAAACACCACGACACGAAAAATAACATATTCCACGGTCCGAGTTGCAGCTTGTTCGATTTACAAGAACGAACTTCTTAAAACAATGGTGAGTAAGTTAAGCAGGAGATTGAAGGACTTACCCTGAAGTATACATTGCCATGATCAGAGAGAAGTTGGTCTGACCGGGGCTTGTTCTTGTTGTACAAAGCATACAAGTAGAACTGACGTTCCTACAAATATATACAAATGTCTTCGATCAAACAAAGAACAAAAGCTAGTTAAACAGCAAAGTACTACTTTACCAAGTTTTCCCTAAACTTTAGACAAGGAACCAACAATTTAAGAAATATTTTGAAGCTAATAAAACTTATTTTGTTGTTGCACATTTTGTTCAGGGTGTATTCAAGGGAAAAAATAAATTGATAGAAAGGTGAAGTTGCTAACTAAAGCTGTTCCTTTGTTTACACACTTACCCATTTCAAAAAACAACTGCCGATGTCAAGGATTCTATCCTGGCATGCTTCTAATTCTTGCAGGAAATACCTGAAAAGCCAGAAGAGTAACGGACCTTAAATATAACAAATGCGACTACGGAAACGGGCAGACTCGAACGCATTTCAGGTATTTGAACACAAGTCATAAACAAGGTAATTTCACCGTGTTCCTTTCCAAGTCATCCTCTTACCTTTTGTGGAAATCATGAATTCTCTCTAAGTTTCCAAACAGAATGTTCTTCTTGCCTTTTAGCGATGGCAGTAACTCTGGATTATCCATCTCTATAATGTAATTCTAAGGAAGAGAGACACACACAAGAGTGTCCTCAATTATTGCATTGTACATTGACTTTTACTTTTTACACGTAAGAGGTAAGACAAAGATCTTACAGTGTTGCGCGCCGTACCGTTGCCACTTGATATAGTTTTTGATTCATTTTTGACAGCTTTTCCACAATTTTCTAATGGCTTTCGTTTGAACTGCCCAATAAAAGTGAAAGAACTGTGCCGGAGAAGTGGACTGGTTGTCAAGTTCCACGTTCGCTCCGAAGCAATTGTCAACTCCGCCTCTCTCACTTCTCGCATTCACGTTTTAATGTTAGTTAAAACAGAAGCCATTAGGAAGTTGTCAAAAATTAATCAAAACTCTAACTAGTGGCAACGATAGGGCGCATAGGACTGTAATTCACAAACGCCTAAAGAAACATAGAAAGGTGTTTACTCACATCCATGATATATTGAAGCGATTTGACATAGTCCCTCTCCGTGTCAATCATCTCTTGAAATATATACGTCAATTTCCTAGCATCAGACAAGAATACCACGTCACAATCACATGCGCACCAAACAATGTTCTTGCGGAATTAACTCGACAAATGACAGGAACCCATGAGAATGTTAAGATCAATGCGTTTCTAAGTATGGTTTGTTTTCATCGAGGAGCAGGAATGAGCTCGGCTCCCACCAATGTGGCCCGCGTCCCGGTGTCATATACAAGTTGACGTTATTACTGGTTCTTGTGCTTACGCGGTTTCTCGGTTTTCTCTCCGCCACAAAAACCAACATTTCTAAATTCCAATTTGATCGGGAATCCGACGGTCGTAGGTTTGTCAGTCTCAAGAATAATCTGTGCTTCTCTCATTGGACAATGTTTATTTTCTACTACTGGTTTGAACTTTTGCAAATATCTCTTTTGAACAAGTTTCGAAGGTTGTTTGTATTTAACGTTTAGTGACAGTAACTTACTCTTGTATTCGGGGATTCAGCGCTGGAATTTCCTCAACAACTGGCATGTCAGTCTGAAACAAAAGAGAGGAACAAAACATTCAACAACGATTGAATTCTCACTGGCCAGTGAATTGTATCCTTTTGTTGAGCAATCTTGCGGACTTACCTCCTTCCAGGAATACAAGGCAGTCGGTGGGGAAGACGATGACGTCCTCCGCCGAGCTGGTGTCACGGCCTCCACGTGCGTGATCGGTTTGTCTGCTTCATCCTCACTTTCACCCAGCAAGTCCCTCTCGTCCTCGCCCGCGTCTTCCTCTTGGCCAGGACTGGACGTGGTGGACTCGTCACTACCACCAGTAGTAGTACTGCTTACCTCGCTTGAAGGGTGACCCTAAATACATTAGCATTCAGAAGGAACAAAGGGTCAGCTGCTACAAAATAGAACTACCGAGGACGTGCTGAATAAACCAGTTTGCCAAACAAGAATTTCACGTTTCGTACACGGCTTGTGAGCCTCACACCACACAGAGAAAGGATTACATGTAGGGCAACTAACTACTTCCGTATTTCAAAACGTACGTTACATTTATCCTATGCTTGCAAAGGGGCGAGACGACAGACTCACCGAAAGCCTTTCCTGGGCTCTGTTTAGTGTTTCTTGTCGCTTTTGTAACATATCCAAGATCTCGTTGTAGCGCGTCAGTATATTTTCAGCTATTTTCACTAGTTTAGTGCTTGCTAAGTTCGTAGCCAGTTCAGATATCCGGTTGAGCCGGCTCTCACTCCACACGGGAGACTCTTGGAGATATTTTTCCAGTGCACGTGTTAGTGCGGTAACGCCTTCTAAGTGAAGAATCTCCTCCATGTTCATCGTCGCCAACTTCGTCAATGTCGCCATGGACCATTCTGACGCCTGTAACATTGTCATCAACATAACAAATGTCACGTTAGCAGTTGGAATGATAATAGAGAGGTTAAGCATGACGTTCACGGCAAACGGCAAAAATCGAACTTTTGGTGTCTGATTTTAGCCGTTTGTACAATTTAGGGAAATTGTTTGCATTTACTGTGATTAAGGGATTTTTTTCCTATTTTTCGACTGGCTTTATTTAAGTGCTAAAGAAAAAGTGAGCAAAATCAGAATTATTTTTGCCGTTTGCCGTTTGGCGTAAACGTCATACTTAACCTCTCTAATGACACGAGGCTAACGCTAGAAACGTCAGCAGAGACCACTTAATAGCTGAAAAACTGTCACACACAGACTAAGTTCTCTGATTTCCACTGATGAAGGGACACTGGTCCCGAAACGTCTGGAATTTTTAAAAACATTTAGCGCTAGATAACAAAAACAAATTTTCATGAATCTACGTTTTCTGTTGCCCATAGGACTGGAATACTTTCTCCCTTTATACTTCATTACTGGGAAACTGTTGCATAGTGTAGCATTGCTAAGCAAATGCAAAATTTTAACATAACATCACCTTATCACTAGGCGTGCTTTCATTACTCGTTATTACCTGCTCAACTAGTTGGTAGAACTCCAAGCAGGAACTAAGCTGCTGTCGTCTGTGTTCAAGTCTTCTACAAAACTTTCTGTACGTCTCCTCCAAAGCTCTTTTCCTTTCTTTGATTCCAATTCCTTCATAGTGGCCTTCTTGAACCATACTACTTGCTTCTTCGAGGAGATTCTCCACTCGGTCACAGTAGCACTGGAAAGCGAAAGCCACTAATTGTTATCAATCACCAGTCATTCCATTCTCGTCCACATAGCCCTTTTCGCTTCTTTTAGCCGGCATGGCCTTAGCACGAGAAACGAAGGGCTCTGGGGACATGGGATTTTTGAATTAATTCGATTTTTTTGGATTGGCCGTTTGAAACAAAGAAATCTTGAGCGGAAGTAAAAGACGCCATGACTCTCCCATACAGTATATAGAAACATCACGAATGCATACATGAAGACCGGAAGTCCCAGAATCAAGGACTGGAAATCCTTTGTCTCCAGAGCCCTTCGTTTCTCGTGCCAAGGCCCTGCCGGCTAAGAGAAGCGAAAAGGGCTATGGGGACGAGAATGCAGTGAACCCTAATATTAAAACAAACTCTTAAAAACTCTTAACAGTTCTAAATTGTACTCTTGTACACAAATTGTTTTCATGTTATGGAATAACTGAAAAAGTCACTTGTTAAAGCATTCTGGGGTGGTTTTAATAAACCCTTGAAATAGTTAATCTTTTTTGTTTAATTTTGATTATTCCATACTAACTGTTAGATATTGTTTCTCGGGTAAATAAACTCACTCTATTACATATTATGCATCCTAATACACCACGTTACCTTGGCTTTGTTTTCAAAATTGTCGAATTCTTCTTGGAGTGTTTTGACGTGACCAATGGAATCTCCAATCTCGGTGTGTTTGTCAAAGAACTGTTCTCCTTTTGCTGATATCCACCTGACCACCTGTAAATAACATGTTACAATTTATAAAGAGAATACCGACAGCCACGTTTTCTGATATATTTGATGGCGTTTGCCTGGGTACGCTGTACGCCAAGTCATATGCGATGATGTCATCACTTTAAAGAAAGAAGCCTGAACAAACTAAGAACTTGACTCCATTAAAAACTTGTTACATGTTCAGTAGGAGCTGTCAAATATCTCTCGCGTTGTTCAGAAAATTGTACGAACATTCAGTGATACAAGTTTAAAGCTTGTCAGAAAGTTGTTGTTATCTGTCGTATGTACATAACATTTATCCTGCGATATACGTAGTTTACGATATTGAGAAGTTGGCTCAAAAGGCTGCAAAAACCCGTCCGCATAACCACAGTGAATCGAGCCGTAAAAAAATTGACTCCTATGACAATTTGTTCAATATTAAAACGATTATCCTGCTCAATCGTGCGGGATATCGTCTGGTTTAAGCCGACGAGGCAGTAAGTCAGCTATCAGGCAATACCATATGATTGAGCAAGATAACCGTTTAGCATTACGCCAATGAGAACAAGGGGAACAATTAATTAAACTAGTCAACGTTGAACGCAAACACATTTACAATCGGACTGTCGTCTCCGAGGTTGCTAAATAGCATAACGTATTCTTATGACAACAATCTGTCAGACAACTTTCGTTATGCTTGTTAATGCTCATGCAATCTTCCCATTGGCTAATCGCAATCGGGAACGTTTACGAGGCTTTTTAAAGGAGCTACGTCACGGACAACGCATCTTGAAAAAATTGGCAATTTTTTTAAAGTTCGTTGGTAGTAAACAGTCTTAATCCTCATCAGTCGAAATCATCCTTGGTTATTTTCGCGTTTTAATTATTCCGTTGGTGTTTTACTATGCTAGAAAACTATTATTTTGAGGTTTCCTTCAATTTCAAAGTAATCAGAAAAATGACTAAAAACATCGTGACATTGCTTCTTTAAATGGGGAATGGGCAGAATGTGGCAAATTTAACTTCCTTGTTTTACCTCATCCAAGTCTTTTTCAAACTCTTTCAAGGCGAGACACTGTTCTAATTTCCTTGTTCTGTTCTCAGTCAGCATCTCCAGTTTACAAAACACTTCATTCATTTGATGGTAAAGTTTTGTCACGCAATTCACAGTCTCTATGTAGTCGGGCACGTTCGGTAACGCTGCCTCATCTTCCTGCAATCTAATCAATATTTGCTCTCCCTCGACTTGTAGAGCTGATAACCTGCTGTCCTCAAACACATCTTTGATTTTCTGGTGATGTTGCTCCAAGAGGTTTTTACATTCCTGGATGTTCTCCCCGAGTTTGCTGCTCGTAAACTGTTGCATTACGCCCATGGCGAGTTTAGCGGCGCTTCGACATCCAGTCATGAACGGCTCTAGTTTCTGCAACACAACAACAACTATTATCATCAACGCATATTTGTTTGAGTACAATGGAACCTCCCCTTGCGGTCACAAAGTGCCGAGCCACTTGTATCACAGTCCAGGAGAGAGTTTTTAGCCGCTACTGAGCGGCAACGTGTTCCCAAGGTGACCGCTGAGTGGTGGTACAACGGCAGCATGTGATGTCACATACAAATGATAATATTAACAAGTTTGGCCAGGCTTGCAGGAAGTCGGCTCTTTATTGCTCTGCAAAACACTACTCTTGCGGTTTATGAGGCTGAGGTACAAGGAATGTGTATTGACTAGAACAAAGAAATAGTTTTACAGAAACGGCAATACTAATCGCTTAATTACCCTTCAATTAAGTTGCGGTATGCTTTTAATTTACCAAAGGAAATGTAAGTCACCGCTATTACGGGATATTACGAAAACATTTGCAATTTACAGTCCTAGTAGGTAAAGTAAAATGTTTGAAGAAGAATTTGTTCTCTTAGTAAATGACGCTAAGGACATTTCACTGCGAAACTAAGAAGGATTAATTTTCCTACAATCCTATACAAGCCCGAACTTGAACGATAAACCGATATCAAAGAAAGCGAAAATTGAATTAACTTAATATCCTTTGTATGAAACCTTTGAAATGAATCATTTGCCTGACAAAACAATATTGCTGTCCATTGTAAAACACATGGGAAGCGGTCCGTGTTGTTTTACCCTCTTACTCTATGACCCAACTTCAGACTGAAAAGTTTCCACACTGAGTACACCTGATGTATCCTTATCGCTACTTCACATATTCCCACTACAAGAACTTCTCCGTTTATTAAGCTTCTTCGTTTTTCTCTTCATTTCACGGATGTTTTTCTCTTTTAGGTCACAGACCAATTAATATTCACGCGAAATCTTCACTAATTGAAAAAATACAACACTAAAACTCAGTGAAGCAAACAAATTGAATATTTGGCCTTGGAACAAAGGTCGTCGCGAATGAGAGGAGATAGAAACGACAAACATTTTGAAGTTCTTTGTGCCTAAATAATTTCCTCTCGTAACTCGATAATAAGTGCGGCCGTAAAACTTTTGTTTTATTGCAAAAAAAAGCTACAATAATTTGAATGTCGTGCTTCAACGAAAATCAACCAATCTAAATGCAGGGTAGACGGGCAAGTTAGCCGCCGGTACAAGACACAGGAAATACAAAAATACACACAAAGACACACACGATGGTTGAATAGAATGAGATATAATTAAACCATATCCAAATGAGCGGCAGATTTTTCTGGCAAGTCATTAGCATAACACAACTGAAGCATATATTGCATTTTAGCAGCGTTCATAACACAAGATTGATTTAATGTTTTTATTACCCGAGAAGCGTCGATTAACTCAAAAGAACAGCTAATTGGAAGAAATTAATGCAAAATAAATTGCCATTATGATGTTGTTAATTTTCGACTCTTCAGTAGGAAAGACTAAGGAAATAGTGTTTTCTGCGTATTCGCACTCATTTAAATACACAGATCACTATTCCTCAAGAAGATTCAATACGACAAAAAGTAGATTTGCATTAAGTTTTGATAATGTTGGAGCGTCTGAAATCAACACGTAAGTAGCAAAAAAACTATGACATGAACCAAGACAGTTTAAATTGAATTATCCGTACAGGAAATTTTACAACGTATGGTTTTCTTTCATAGCTTCATCAAAGCGCCTTTTTCCCACAACAATAAAGAACGGAACAATTATTAGTCTTGTTTTAATCGATATTGGAGTGACACAACAATACGCGGTAAATAATTTGCACAATTCTCCAAAGTAAAGACCCTGAGAATAAATTCAACCGACTTTTTGCTCGTTATTCCTTCTAGTATATTTTCAAAAGCAAGGCGTGACTGCGTTCTAATCTATGATTTCCAGAATCGAAATTGAGGTGAAGTTTTATCGGCTTTCTCAAATGATAGAGCGCTCGAGGTGTGTGTAAAGCTATCATGCTAACTCAACCTCTTAAAAAGACTTGATGCAACTAAAGCAAAATATTCAATACTAAGACTTACTATTCTAAATCTGATCCACTCGTCATGATCATAATTGAAGACTCCGCCAAACTCCGGTGTGAGCTGTGAGCGATCAATGTAAGACTTCAACTCGTCTACTGTTGTTACGAGCTTGAACTGGAAGGCAATACAACTATTGTTAAACAGCATATATGGAGTTAATATACTTGCTAAAACCCACCAAGCGTGCGTTACCGAACAAAAGAATTCAAAGTAAACACACCAACACAATTCCCGCCAATTACAATGAAATCACGGACAAGTTCAACCAACTTATGAGCAAAATCATGTCCGCTGAGGCACTGTGAGTACTGTTGAGCAGTCAGTTGAGTTCAGCAAGCGACGGGAACGAATGAAATACGTCCTACTGGGAAATAAGTTTGGCGTGTTTCTTTTTATAGAACACCTCTGTGCAATAAGGTCACACAAGAGAGCTACTGCTAGGAGAGGTAAGAAAACAGTACCCCTGGTGAAACCAAGGACAATAATCAAGAACAAAACGTTCATTTGTCATGGTTGATGTGCTTTGTTAAACTCCGTTTTACTTTGACACAGTATGCATCGCATGCTTTGAACATCAATCCCTATTACTTACCTGCTACATTAAACACGTGGAATGGATTAATATTAGTCTCACAATTCCAACAAATTTGGCAACTGCACTAATAATTGCACACGATTAACAAAAGAATAGCATGGTCCTTTCTCTAAGTGGTCACCAATTGAGAAATATTGTTCAAGTTTGAACTCGGGTGTTTTGTATTGAAAAAGCACTTGACCTAACGGCAGGGTTACTTCTATTGATATGAAAATGAGCTGAACAATTCTACTCAAGAAATTTGAAACGCAGTAGTAGCGTATGAAGACGTGCTGTAAAATATTTAAGGGGGCACGCAGCTCACAGCATTAAGAGAACAAACAACTCGATCCTTTAGATACAATTTTTGACACAAAAACTGGTTTGAAGCGATAAAAAAGTCGAGGAGAAGTGTATGGATACGACTAAGAAGGAGTGAAACCGAGACTTAGTGACTTGCAAGTTAACAAGATTATTTGATAATTACATCATCTGATAATCCATCATCATCATCGTCATCATCGCTGGTTACTAACATGACTATTCTTCAGGTTTCGTCCATCTTGTCACTAAGGCTTGATCGATCGTGACCCCCGGGGAGGGGGCGCTTGATCGTGACCTCCGGGGACGGGGACGCTAGTCAAACTAAAACGAGTGCCTGCCCTGAGTGGGGTTGGGAGGGGCTGCGAGATGACGTATAGACTACAAGCAAGATAAGTTTTAGGCTCGATTTCCAGCCGCGTTTCGAAAGGCCGAACCCGAGAGAGCGGCGGAAATGAAGCCTAAATATGATTCTGTGGTTTGCTGGAAAAGCCTAAACAGTGTCTGGTCATGTTACACTGAAAGAGTCACGCAAGTATTGGTGTGTCGTGACCTTTGACGTAATGCTCACCTCAAAGTTAAGTTGTTCTTTGACCTTTGACCCGCTGAATAAGACAAGAGGAGAGTCCTTCTTCGTTAAGATGTACACCATGTGAACGCCCCCAGGAGTGCTTTCCTAAAAGACAGAAAGTTTCAATTAGCCTGCGTCTCAGACAGTCTAAACGGCTGAGGATTGTGTGACACGTCCGGCTGCAGGCAAAACCACAGGGAACCCATACCAGGGTTGTGACTGTTTATATGTTCGAAATAAAAAGAAATGTATGAGAATATGGAAAGCGTACATTTCTTTTTTATTTTAAACAAAAAAAAGCAGTCACACCGCTTGCTTGGGATCCCTGTGCGGGAAACAACACTGAAATGACAGAACGACACTTCATTCGCTACTTTTTCAAAATCAATTAGCGATTAGTTCAGTTAGATTCAAGACGAAGTTATGGGAGTTATAGCAGCTCTTTCTTACCGATTTATCAATCAAAAAGAATGAACATAAAAGAAAAATGATTCTATAATTTCATGCTAGGTTTATTCTTGACTCAAAATAAGAAAATTTGGTTTCTCGATCACCAGTCTAAAAGAAGAACGGTTAACAAGAATATGAACTAGACTACAATGGAATCAAACCGAAAAAATTAGAAAAACAGTGTAAATATAATAACAAAACAATGGCAAGATTTTTGATAAATCACAGGTACAAAACGGAGAGTCGCGATATTTTGGTGTGAATGATACACGCAACTACATAAGTTTGATTTTTTTAAGACATTTATACTGCAACATTTTGGTGCTAAACGTTTTGTGGATTAAGCTTTGCGGGATCGGATTAATGGACTGTAAAGTACACAGCGCGCTATGTTATTTGCCTTTCTTTTATATCACAAGTCACGGCGCCAAATGCAATTTCAGCAAGCTTTCAAACGGAAAACTACAAAAACCTTGATGAGATTCTATGTATTGTTGGCGTCACGGAGGAAAAATGTAATCAACGGCGAAACGCGCTATTTCCGGTCAATAATAAGAGAAAAATACCGTGACCAACTCTGAAATTCTCTTGCTCTTTACTGTAAAAATAAATTCATTCATTCTGGACAGCGTTTTGAAATGAAAATTCGATAGTGTTATCTGTCTTTTAACATAAACATTAACAAGCCTAATTCAAGCAAATTCACGGCAATGCGTGCACAAAAAATAAGACTTTTACAAACCTGAAAACAAACCATGGCCTCTACGATGTCTTCGAGGTATTTTCGTTTCGTTGCCGATTTCCTCGCGTCAATGATAACAGAAAATCCAAGGATTCGGCTTTCTTTCCTAAACAAAACAACAAAAATACGTTGAGCAGTCGTTTACAGTAAAACCTGTTCACGACATCTGATACCAAACTGGAAAAAAAAGCCTTTCACACCTTTTGTGTTACTTGTCAAACTTCCGGTCAACTGATCGAAATTCGCAGACCGCACTGTCAATAAACTCCATCAAATAAAGTGTACATTCCACAGACAAACTCTATCATCGTGGGAAAATTGAAGTGCTTTTACAAAACAAAGATCTACGGTTTTAAACATGAATTGATCAACACAAAAGTCGTGAGAATATCAAACCAAAGGTTTCGAGAAGAGACTATTTTAATATTAACCCGCCTATAAAACAACAGCGCTAAAAATACCGGTGCAGTGTTAAGGAGAGACTGGAGAATTTCTTACAAGATGTTTTAGTTGAGTGGTGTACTGAAATGACGAAACCGCAGACATGACGTTTCCACAGCAAAACATACAGGAAATTAGCTAACTATGAGATACAGAAATCAATTACACGGGTGGTCAAATTACGACAATTTTACACAGTCATTTATCCCTAAATACCCGGCGGCGCCTGTCCATTTTGCGCAAGCGAGACCACAAAAATATCCATAAAATCACGATGTTCACAATAACCAATACAACTTTGGAACTATCACAATTATTAAGGAAAGCAGAACATCGGAGTAACAAGAATGCAGTAATTGGTGATTTGGTAAAATGAACAGAATCGTACATTAATTCATAAGAGGAATATAATATCAAATTTTCTTTGAACACTACAAAACCCATTTGCTATGCCGCCATCTTGCCCAGTTTGTCACTTAACATATTACTTTACCTGCTTTTCTTAAGAATCACGCAAGACACGTTACCTAGCCGTGAGGTTGTTTTGAATCTGATCAGTTCTGACTCCCCAGAATAGAAATGAAAAGCCTTCATCAACACTGGTGTACATCAATTGCAACACAATAGTTCGATCGCACAGCAGTACATGTTGACATAAAACATCTTGAAAATCATGTTTCCAAACCTTTTCTTTATTACAATTTAGTTTTGAACGAACACGGTCCACTACAACAAACAAAAATACGACAAAGGGAACACTGAATTTGGAAAAAAATTTAATCTCCGTAGAAAACGAAATCAGTCAACGTTGCATGTTTATGGACTCTTTATACGAACGCAACCAATTGTTTTCAATGTGCGAATGAGGTATCAAAGAAAGAAAATATCGTTTCCGGTAGCACCTATTCCGACCAAGGTAGTCTACACCCACTTTTCAAGATTGCGTGTTACATCTTGAGGTTAAATGTAATGCAAAAAATAACAACATCCTTTGAGAAAAGTTTTAAAAAAACTTACGCGAGCCCATTATTCCAATACATCACAGTGGTATAGTTCATTGTAAATTCTAACCAATTGTTTAACAAAATACGAAACATGATTTTCCGTAGAGTATTAAAACTACAAATATATTGAAGATGCGCAAAACTGATGGGTGGCCTGTCCACCCACCCGCCTGCTGCGCCTACCCGCCCACAGGGGATCCAATTTCTTTCCCGTCGCTTTTATCCAAGAACTAGTCAAGGACAGAGTTCGTGCAGAATTGAACATTCTCGAGTGCATCAGCACACAAAGGAAAACATTGATGTTCATTGATGTTTCGAGCGTTAGCCGGCACCAGACCTGGTTTCACCCTATGGGATCTTTAGAAGCCAGAACTGACCCTGCATAGTTGGTGGTACTTCTTGCGCAATGACAAAACAGCCCCAAGAAAATCAGCAGCCATGCCAAGACAGAAAAAACGAAAACGTTTGATTGGTGAGAGAAAACACCGCTCCATAGTCCATCTTTGCCACCACTGCATTCAAGAAGAATCCCAGCAGCTACACAGCCTACAATATGTTTCTACGGATAATTTGTGATGGGCAATGAAATATAATAAGTTCGTACAATGAAGTGCAACAAACAGCAAATTTCTTGACGTATTCATTGAACTTCACTAGCTTTCGTAATTTCCTACAACTTTGAGTTACGTAAGACCTCCCTCCCTCCCTGCCTGCAGGCTCTCTCTTCTGAATGACCTTTGGCACTGTCAGGTATTTTGCAAATGAAATAAACAGCCTATGAACATGCGTCAACTTCCCTCTCTTTCAAATATATCAACACGTGTACGCGTTTATATGACTGTTGTTTGCCGCCTTACGTATTAGACTTGGTTAAAAGTAATAAACAACAGCACATCAACATGAGCGAGTCGATGAAAGAGATTGTTGTTACAGAGATGTCAACAAAAGCAGAGTATCTACTTTAAGACGAAGCTTTCTATCAAGAAAGCATTCAAGAGTGCTCATTAGCAAAGATGCCCGCAAAGATGCCGGATTATTAAACATACTACGTAGATAAATAAACAGAGTATTGACTCCACCTGATAGTCAACACTGAACATTGTCATATGACCTCGTACATGCAGCACATACCTCAGATTTCGGCGCTTCTGTTACAAAACTGACCGGCTGTTAACAAAAGTATCGCTCGTTCAGCGCCTGCCGGTACTTCAGTAATCCTGTATAAGCCCTGATGTCATCAGCAGAGTTTAGAAGTCTCTACATACAGAGATAACCATCGCTAGCCCACCAACACAACATTGATATTTGATACTCAGATCACCGCTCACTGCACGCAATGCTGACAATAGGTTCGCTTACTTGTCAACGCGCTCCCCAGCCCGGCAAAACAAGACTGCTCTGCATAGACAAAACTAAAAGCATTGCAAGTTGAAAAAAGATCCTCACAATCTTGAAGAAGTATGCAGAGATAGATTATCACGACGTTCTACAGTAGGAGCTTTCTGCACTCATGAGTTAGACAATACTGTCCAAGGAAAGGAAGAGAAGATAACAGACCACCTAGAGACGGCTCAAGTGGATTGTTGAGCCACTGAACCCACATGCCAGTATAATAAATCATTCACTTCACACAATAATGTGGCCAATGCCATTATTTACGCTTTCTCTTTCTTTCTGTGTATTACAGAGACAAAACGATAATTTGAAGAGGTCGTTGAAGAATGTACATCATGTACTAACTAGTACTGACCCAAAACAGTTAGAATCGACGTCCACAACTTTTGTTGTACTTAACAATACAGTACTCATATTAAGGCTCTTGAGAAGCACCAAATACAATCTCATCCCAGAGCTATTTGCTGCAAACTGAACTCGACACGTGTAGTGAAGAAATAAATACAGTCGACTCCCGATAACTCGAACCTCGCGCTAACTCGAACCAACACCGATTTGCTCGCGCGCTCCTTTTCTCGTTGTCCCTGACTGACTAGAACGCCAAGCTACGCTGGCTAACATCGATTTCCCGTGGATTCCTTCATACATTTACTGTAATTTTACCCTCGGTAACTCGAACCTCCCGCTAATTCGAACCAATTTTCATTTCCCTTCAGCTCATTTTGTATATAATTTTACCCTCGATAACTCGAACCACGATTTTCAAGACACTGCTCACTACCCAATCAGAATGCATTTGTGTGAAACACGTGTGAAATGCATGTGAAACTGATTTGTGAAATGTTTCACACAGGTGAAAAATGTGTGAAATTTTAAATTGAATTGAGCCTCATTCTGAAAACGTAGTTCTTAAAATAGAACGAGACGCTCAAAGGTTGACTCGAGCATATAGTACATATGGAAGTTCCTATTCATGGGCTCCTGGAAAAAGCGATGGAAACATTTCATTACATACGTACAGTAATTAAATTAAATTACTGTAAATTAAAACGTACATTATATGGATTAGAAGTGCACAGGATTATCATTTTTCCTTATTTCCGGTCATTTGTTCTCAATTCCCGGTAACTCGAACTCCCGATAACTCAAACCTTTTTCCATTTCCCCTGAAGGTTCGAGTTATCGGGAGTCGACTGTATTCGTTAGAATTATTATTATTATTATAATTGTTGTTGTTGTTGTTAGTTCAACTCACCGTTGATAACAACACAAACCCACAACTGTACCTGCCCAATGTGACAGATACACACCCTCTCCCAGCAAATAAGTAACAAAGCGGTCAATTAAAGTCATAAAATAGGCCTATTAGTAGACTCTGTCACACCACCTTATCACATGGTACAAAATAGAAGCCAGAAATTGAATAGGTGTGATGATAAGACTGCAAATTTTAAGGCTATTGATTTTTAATGCAAAACATCTTGCCCTGAACATATTGTAATCAAATCACACTCTTTCTCATTTTGTCGCACAACTATTTTTACAATTAACAAGTTATACGTGTCAGGGTTCTTTAAAGTGCCTATTTTTGATGGCCAAATGGACAAATATATCATTTTATTTTTAATCCAGATAAATTTATAGTGATGAGGTACCAACTGCCCAAATGAAAAAAAAAAAGATTTTAAAAAGTTTATTTAGACGAGAAGAAGAATTTTCAAATGACTGGGTGATAAAATCTTGAAGGCACTCACGTGGGAATAGTGTGGAAGTACATAAACAATCTTGTTAACTCCATGCTGGTATAAGCAACATTCCCCCAGTCCGGCTGTGATACGTGAATGGTGAGAATTGGACCACCTCTCAAGTCTCTGTTACCTGAAACACAGTCAAATGCACAAGTTAAGATTTCATTTGCTGTGACTCAACCTGACGCACAGCTGCAGTCAAACTTGTCAGTGCTGTTGTTAAATGCTGGCAAACCCAAGATGACAACACACTATTGATATTGGAAACATTTTTAACTCTCAGTGTCGAGTATAAACTCCAACACAACCAAAGGAAATATTGTTTGATTTAGTAATATTAACTTCTAAGATAAAAGAACTTGCCATTAATCATCTTTCACACCACAAAATCTAAAATACTACACCACATTAAGTACCCTAAGAAATGAAATCTGCTGTAAGTCTGGCGAGCATTATTTTCATGGCTAAACACTTAAATATGAAGAATCTTTCCGATCATAACAGTTATGGTCATGATATCAGTCAAGTGGACAACGTATCTATGCCATCAACTAGTTTACACTGAGGTATTGCACTTTAAAACAACTCGACAATATACAGCCCTTTAACTATCATGCCAGAAACTCATTGTAAAACGATTTTTTGTACCATCAATGCTTGCAAGATAACAGTAATACATACATAGACTCAACATGGTGCGAAGCTATGTTGCCATCAGGCCCTGAATTTCCAATAATATTCAATGCCAATATATATTATATGGAATTTATTTACCTCTAAATAATGTAATGGTCACAGATCTGGAGGTCAGTTATTAACACTGCTATATATAGAACTGCATGCAGAAAGATCAATATTTACTTCTGCTGTCATACTTCAATAAGTTTGTTAATTAAAATAAGTTATTTTTCTTTAAAACACAGTGAATCGGCAAGTTTCAAACGTTATAATTACATTCAACATTTTGGGCTTCTCTAGAGATTGTAAAAACAGAGACAATGTAACAAAATCAATGGCTCAACAAACACAATATTTTACAGTTAACATTGCAAGAACTCTTTTCATATATCTGGGGGTCAGGTATAAAAACTGCTTACTTAATATAGAACTGCATACATTATGATCATGCAGTATTTTCTTCTGTTAATTGTCACATTTAGAGTTATTTATTAAATATGCTGTTTCTTTATATCAAAACAATAATTTAATAATAATAAAATCTTGGTGAATCAGCGTTAGTTGGACGAAAGTAATAACAATCTGTATTTAGTTTTTGCCTACCCAGATTAAAACAGAGATGATGTAAACGAAATTGTTCAGTGAACAGGAACACTGAGCAACCAAGGATATATTACAAAAAGTTCAAATGCCAACATCAAGGAGAAATTTCAAGAAGAAATCATGATGTTTTAAGTTATGCCAAGAAATGTTTCTATGTACTAATAGCATTCAGTAGCTCAACTAGTGAATGTTTATGTTTTATCCAAAAATAGTGTTTTAATTTACATCCTCCCTTGGGTTTTGTGTGATCAATATTTAAAATTAGGCATACATTGTATGACCATATTTTATTTTTAGTTACAATATCTGAAAAAGTATGATATTAGGTCATTGTTAATTTGTTTTGATAAAAAACTATGGCAACAGTCAAAGACAAAAGAAAACAATAAAACCACAATTGTCTAGCACAAGTGATTATCATGTAAGTGAATTAAGTGTATTGCATGAGAAGAACTGATGACACCCTCACCTTTGGCATCAATTGTCAATAGCCAGTAATATCACAATCAACAGTCATGTTACAGGTCTGTAACTGTGTCATGTAGCATGTTTGTTTAATAGAATATAACGTTGTCATTGTTTGTAATTGTCATTGGGGCCACTGTTGTTGTTACTGCTTGCTGAAATTGTGCAGGGTTTTTTCCTAATTAACACACATACATGGGGATTGTACAGGTAGATGCATGCTGTTGAACAACAAAACACATATGCACAGAAAAAAGGAGGCAAGTTTTGTGCCAAATATTTAGGCTGCATCTTCATTTTAATGGCATGATATACTAATTGAAGTCAAATAAGATAATACGTTTATTCATTGCAGAAAAGTGTCTGTTGTTAATTATTGTACAAATTCACTTATGCACCAGTCATTTGAAACTCCAGGACCCTTGCCCTTGGGCATGCAGTGCTAGCTGCCTTGAAATCAATATGCGGTTAATTTCTCGCTACCAACAATATAACATCCTGTATTGTCTTTCCTTGTTACGCTTAGCTATAACAAGTTTTTTTTTTTACAAAGGAGTGCTGTTTGTGTGGAACATGTGGGGGCTGGGGAGTTTACCATTCATTTACACCCGGGTACTGGGGACTTTGCTTATTTTCACTTCAATAAAAGGTGAATGCCCCAATTGTGCCCAAGGGGGTGGGGGGGTCAAATGACTAGTGCATTACTCTTAATGACTTTCAATGTTATCAAGCCATGCAAGAATAAATTGATAACATACCAGGCAGTGATGCAACACCACTATGAAGCAACTCAAAGTTTACATCAAATGCATTCATCGGCTTTTCCATAAAAATAGACTGACGGTGAAGTCTACAGCTTTTCTCCAGGCTATCCTCATCAATGGCTGTACATTGAAAATAAAAATGAATGGTTTCACTATAACGTTGCAATTTACGGTAAGAATAATGATGTCACAACAAAAATCAACAAAAAGAAAAAATGTACCATTGTCTGGTTTTGTACAAGTAAAGTGTGGGTGGAATAAATGCTGGAGAGAAGGATCAAAAGATCAATTGAAAGGATCAAATCTGACAGGAGGAGGGAGCAGAGGATTGAAATTGGCCTTGCTAATGACAAGTCTTTGAAATCCCTTTACCATTTTCCGAGTTAAAAATGCACGATTTGGAGTTGAACTGCAGTAGAAATATAATTCACTACTAGAGTGGACAATATGAAAAATATGTTCAAAGATCATGTGAGATACATGTGAAATATTTTAGCATGTGAAAAATGCAGTGAAAAGAAATGTGTGAAATTTTATACTGTGTGAAATGATATGTGAAAAACATATGCCAATTTCACACATTGTTTCACAAGTATGAACTACGTGAAAAGTCATGTGAAAAACTCTATCTACCTCACATTGAATTTCACATGCATGTGAAGTAGGAGGCCCTGTGAAAAAAATATGTGAATTGCTTAAATTGAGAGAGTGAATAAATGATTTAGGATGTGTGAAAAATGATGTGAAATAAACTTATTGAGCTAAAATGATACATTCAACTTTTTAATAATTAAGTATGTATTAAAATACATACTGTTATATAAAAAATTCTCTTGTTCACAGAATAATTACCATACATAAATAAACCCCTTGCATTTCAAATATAATTATCCTTAATTCCATCACACAAATTTTTACATTTTTCAAGCTTTTATTTTATCAATAGCTACTTGAAATTGGTTTCTTACAATCTTTTCTCGACTGCCTATGACATAAATGAATATGTCACAACATTTGATACCATTTCATAGCCAGACCATGGCTATCTGTTTAAATGTTTAAAACCCACAACAGTGATTCATTCTCATCGTCCACAGCTGTTACAAGAGGGAAAGAAAGGGAATTAAGTGTAACAGTCTTCATGACAAATACTGTTGTGTCAACACAGTAGAGAAGGCTCTCAAGGTCTTGTTTACATGACCTGTAAAGTTTCACCGTCACAAAGTCACTTTCCTTTTCAGAAAGCTGGTCATGCACTGTAAGGAAATGACTTATCCTGCCAATTTGTGTTTTGTCCCCACAACTGATCTTCACTACTGAAGAAACAACATTTCCAGAGTCCAGTGTGAAGGATTTCAACATGGATTTCTTCCCATGCAGTTGTTTCTCCTTAGAAACTGTTTTCCTAACATCTTGTTTGCTATCCACAGAAAAGGAACAAAGGCCAACTAGGTCCTCCATTTCTTGTTTAGTGAGTTGATAGTCATTGGAAGGGGTTTTGTTTTTTGAGTATCCACATCAAAAGGTAAAGGCGTCTTGAAAGATCCATGTAATGCATCCATCACGTTTTCACCGAACATGGATAACACCCTCCAAGATCTTCATATCATACAAACACTAAATTCAATAATTATTTTATTATTCATTCAAAATATTTCAAGAGCTCAAAAACACAAAATGCATTCACATGGATTCTCACTTCAGAGTAAAGGTTTTTGTAAACAAGTGGCCAACTTCTTCCCCATTGCTGGATTTTGAATGTCCTGAAGATAAACTCAAGTGATCATGACTATCTTTGTCATCCAAAAATTTGATTACAAATGTCATTATGGCATAATTTCACACTTTCAAGTTCTGCCACTGTCAAATTAAAGCCATTGTTCCGTGAGGAATCCAATAATTTTTCTATTTTTGGAAGATTGGTATCAATCCTTCAATAATTTTCATATTAATTATCCGATAATAGAAGCTCCTCCCCAATTAGGCTGGTGCTATTGGCTAATTATTTAGCTGGAATTATTTAGCCAGGAATTGAAATCCACTCAGTAATTAATGTGGAAACATTTTGAATAAAATATACATTGTGTATTGCTAGATCTGTCCAGTTTCTCCTACTCAATGCCAGCAGACTTTTGTGTCTTGTCACCCAATCTCCAAACAGTTTTCTTTAATCAGTTAATTTTTAATTAAGACTCCCCATGGCCAACACCCACCACATACTGTACTCGAGTGTTTTTACTGTCCATCTTTTCTTTACTTATCTACTCACCATGTATTATCATCCTAAGGCGTAATTTCTTTCTATTCTATTCTAAATGAAGGTGACTTTGCAAAGGTTGTTTTGCAATCCTCCTTTCTGACTGCAGAAAAATTGAAAGAGATAAAGCTTTCTGGACCAAACACAGAGGAATTTCTGCATGACATCAAGGTTAGCGTAGTTATATCAGTTATTTCAGTAAATGTTATTAAGGAAAAGGCAGAATTTTGATCTGGAATAAAGTCAGTCATGATCATGACAATACTTTTGTTTCTTTTTTTAGGTTGGGCAAAAATTTGGCTGGAAAACGAGTTAATAAGCAAATGCAAGGAGTCAAAAGTCCAGGGGAAAAAATCTGTGCCGAAAAAATCTGCCAAGAAAAATTCAACGCCAAACAGTTCTGTGGAATCTGTGCATCTTCCTGAGAAATCTGTTCAAAAGAAATTTGAATCTGTACCATCTGTGGCCAATGAAAAATCTGGGCAATGTAAATGCAACATAAAGGAACCAGCAGATGATTCACAGACGCCCAAACGAAAGTACAAGGGTTGGGATTATGTACGGTACTTGTACCCAATGACACTTGTGCCACTCCGGATCATGAGCCACTACCTGATAAGAGGCGCAGGATGCCTAAAGTCCGCTTAGATATGTAGCAGTAAATTAAAGGAGAAACTTCTTTGAAATATCTGATCAATGACATTAAATTATTATTTTATGTTTTTTAATTCTTTACAGACGTTCAAATTCATTTGCAAAGCCTGATGCAACAGTTAAGTATAATTGTATAGATTTTTAGATAGCAAAACATAGAATTTGATTGAATTTCTCATGCTTTATTAAATGAAAACATTTTCCTTGGACCTTATCAAAAAATGGCACATTTTACCATCAGAATTATTAATTTATGAATTTTCCATTTTTTTAAAGAAATGATTATTATACATGGTTTCTCCAATCAGTGCTGATGTGCTAAAAAATGTTTTCCTTCATTGACATTTGTGTATGTTTTGTTAAAATGTTTTGGACTAAGCTAGCTAGATTGATGTTAAAATAGAGATTTTTTGTTACTGATGAGGTTACAAATTACCTCATTATTCTGCTTAATGCATATATGTAGGATGTACATGTAAATGAATATATATATGGTCATGCACATGCACATGTGTACTAGCTGTAAGTATGTGATAATAGTTAACACAGACCTCATCAGTGGATAAATGTTATATATATTTATAAGACATGAATTTCATGATCAAGATTTTGTGAGAGCACTAGCACTTTTACATAGCACATTATAACTTGTGAAAAGTGTGTGAACTTGACACTTCATATACTTTTAAATTTCTTTCTTAAGGTATCAGCCTTGGTTAAAAAAGTTCCATTTTCGAAGTTTGGGATTTTGTAATGTTGAGCTAAAGCTCTTCAAGAGCATTCTTTTAAAAAAAATTCCCCCAAAAAAATTTAATTCTGCACGGAGTTATTGAGCGTAAAAGTTTTAACTGGGTCAATTATGTTAATTGGCCGTTGACAAGTCTTGTCATACTGGATAACTTGTCTGTCAACACGTCATGAAACAAGTCACATGATCTCTCAGCTCCATTGTATCACGCAAGAAATTTGCGAGTTCGCGGTGTCTGTTTCAGTTCGGTAAAGAAGAAAAAAAGGTCCTGTCCGTTCTCTTCTACCATGCCAAGGAGTAAAAAAGTGAAAAAAAAAAGACACGTTCAGCGCAGATTGGGCTGAAAAATTAGCACAAAGTGACAAAGGCTCGCGCTTGTACTACAATATAAAAGATGAATTGTTAAAACAGTCGAGCGGCCAGTCGAGCATGGAGTCGGTTTCCGCACGTAAAAGTGCGAGCCGTTCAAAGATTCATGTGGAAGAACGGAATAATGATGAAGCAGGCGAGACATGGCAGAAGCTCAGTGGCCATTCCATAATAGCTGGCGAAAGGCTACAGGAAAAGTTTGACAAAGCGGTGACTTGTTGATTTTGCCAAGGAACTCCTTGAAAATGTCGGTAATAAAAATGGCATTGGCTCGACTTGGATGCTCCAGTGCCAAAACGAAAGCTGCCCGTCGCGAGAGAAATCTTGCATTTTCCACGACTGAAAAAAGCAGGGTATTTGAGATAAATCGAGCATCAGTCACGAATGTAGGAGTCATGTAGGCCTGTCACCTTTATTATATCAAGTTTTTATGGATTGAGCTGAATAGAAGTGGGAACAAGCGCGAGTATAATCATGTAAATAAAACTAAACTGCGGCACAGTACTGACCGCATTGGCACCCAGCTTGTCTCATTTCGGCCAGCATGGCATCTTTTGTGTTGATTGACTGTTGTTCACTCTCCATTTCGTTTTCGTTGACTCCATTCATAGTTTGTTCCAGGGTCTGTTTCCCTTTGAAAGACTTCCTTTTTGCTTTCGGCATATTAAACAACCTAGCTCAAAGCATGTCAAGAAAATTTTATTAGCAACTTGTGGTACTAATAGCAGTTACGGAAATGCGGCTCCTTGCGCGGAGTCAGAATTTTCAATTTATTTACCTGTGTCAATTCGATCTGTGACCGAACGAAGAAAACTTAGAAAAGAGCATTTCCCGCAACGTTCCACGTAAACGTAAAATCGCCTGCTGTATGTTACCTGTCATGTACCTATTGTTATAGTAAGATGATCCCTTCTGGTGTTCGTCAACTTTGACGCTTAGGCGTCGTAATCCCTTTACAGGTAGGACGCCGCCGAAAATACACTTTGCTATTTTTCTCGGAAAGAAGATTTCGATAAATTGAGCGTACGTTTTTAGCTCCAAGTCGGCAGCCCCTTGACCGATTTGGCTGAAATTTGGCCAGCTGCTTGTCAGATGGTTTTCCTCCAAAACCGTGTCTGCGATTTTTGTTTTCTTTTTTCGTTTTTGAGTAAATCTCTATTTGTCCACAGGAAGTGCTGGTGATTTGTCTTCCCTAACTTTATCTGCTCATTTAAAAAAAGAACAAACCCACTTGTCAAAAATCTGAGACACGGTTTTTTAGTGGAACTTGCTGAGAGGCAAATGCGGTGTTAATCGTTTTTTTCCGCTTATATTCGGCGGACCTGGAACGTGATTTGCACAGACACATACTTTTGCAAAAAAGTCTCGCTATCGCATATTTTTTAGGTTTTTGTTAACTTTGAAGGAAAAATCCATAATCTGGAACTATTAAGCTTTCAGAAAATGTATGGTTTGTAGGGGTTTGTATTAAAAACAAACGCGCTAAAGTGATCGGCGCGCGGACGGTCCTGAAGGGTGGCTGATACCTTAACTTAATGGTAACTGGGGCAATTTCACATGTGTTTTCACATTATGCCATTGATCAATTTCAATAATTTGTTCATTTGTTTTGTACTTGTCTATAAATCGGGTGATGGATATCAAGTTGGATGGAATATGTTGTCTGATAGCCATAGTCCGATTGTGTACATCTGATGCATTTTGTCCATCCTCGGAGAGCTAAGGGCAGTAAGTCAGGGCAAAACGAAGTAAACCGGGCAAAATCCGTAGCGGCGAAAGTTTTCAAGAAAAGTGGTAAAAGCCCCTGGGAAAGGAGTCTGTCCAGACCATTTCCAAACAGCTCTGTGAATGCTGGCTCCTGATTGAGCAATAAAACATAGGCATGCTAAGCATGCAGGAATTAATTTTTTCAATTGATTCGGTGGCTTGGGTTAAGACTGGGTGTTAGTCCTGTTGGGATGGTTTATTTCATGAGTTGAGCTATTTGTGCATGGTGCATCACTAACTACATAGCCCCTTACTACTAAGAGGCAATTTTTGGAAAAATTGCTTGCAGACAAAACAATTTTTACGTGCAATTTGTTATGTCAAAACTGTCTCGTTCAATAGTAAATTTTTATCATTTAACCCTTTAACCGGCAAATTTATTTGTGTTTTTTAAGAGTTTTTCTGAGCATAGGCAGTCTCTACAATTTCATGATCGCATATAAGAAGTTTAATTGAAACTATGCGCTGTTTAGTAACCCCGAGGGCTCAAATTTTCATTGTGACGTCAGCATTCGGCCGTTGCTTGCTCGATAAGCCGAGCAGTTCGGCTCAAATCTGGTAATTTTTCGGTTTATAAGTGTTTTTAGAGCCATTTTCCACTGCAGAAGCCCCCAGGCTGGCATCATGAAGCTTGAATGGTGGGTAGAGGCAAACTTCTGAAAGAAACCAGGAGTGAGAGATGATTTGACGGTGATTGGAACGCCAAAACTATATGTATGGAAACATGGTTGTTCATGAGTGAAGTTGTCTCTCTGGCCGTTCTGTGGCTGGATTCCAAGACCTACCAAGGCAATTTCGACGAGATTTGACTTCTAAAGAATGCAATCGGTGCAATATTTTGCTGGTAGAATTGGCTGGCTCGACACTTATAAAAAACACATGAAATGGAGGTAGGTTGTGTTGCATGCCGCTGAAGTGTCTAATTTCCCAAGCATTCCTTTCGGTCAGGTATAGGAGAATCTGGGGGTTGGCAAGCATAGCTCAAATCGAATGGTAATTGTTCAGTCCGTTGAAGGTTTGATGGCAAATTTTCTTACTGAACGAAAAGTAGAAGGCTTGATGTCTGCTGTAAATGCAACATTTTAGATTTAGAATTGTTTTTTAATTAAAAAATTTGAAGGCAAAGATGTGTGTTTTTTGTTGTTTTCGAATGAGGTAGAAAATGAGCATGTTTGGATTTCCTGCAGAACAAATAGCCATATGAAACGAAAAGCCAGAGCTGTAGCCAGTTAATTGGCTTTAAACGCTTCAAAATTTATCACTTTATCGTAACAAGAGCTTTATTACTATCATATCTCCAGATCTGTGAAAGCTGCAAATTTTCAAAACATTGCTGGTGCTTTTCGTACAAATATGTACGATTGCCGGTTAAAGGGTTAAAAAAACAATAACTAATTAAGTTGTCAAAATGTCACAAAATGGCTTATTCTGTTAGCGCTTATTTTGTTGCTAGCTTTTTTATAACCGTAACGCGACAAGATACTATTTTGTTTTTGTCAAACACTGTAAAACAATACCTTTGTTGTTTTTTTTAAAACGCATGCAACATGACACTTTTGTTTATCTCACTTTTGTAACATGATACTTTTGTTTTTCTTGAAAACACCATGTCTCCATTGAGTCATCGAAAAGTACTAAGCAAAGTAATAAATGAATCAAATCAAAAACCATATTTTTAGGAAAGCTTTTAAAGCATAGTACACCTGGAGTATTTGTTTCCTGTTGTAAATGTAAATTTTCATTCAACAAACAGGAACAAGAGCTAATTAATTTTAGTTATCAAACTGTCATGGAATGATATGCTCTTATTCTAGCCTGTTGCCGCTATCGATTGTAGTTAATTTTAAAAGCAAAACCATTTTAAAGTCAATACCCATACCGGGTAATTAAGTGCATTTGTCACAGTGAGCCGACCAGAGGCATGAAATTGAAAATAACCGATTTCCACGAAAATTGGTGTGGTTAAACTACTTCATATGGTCATTAACTTGGCACAGTTTTAGATTCATCAGACCATTGTATGTCAGAACAACGTAAGGTCAAAGGTCAAGCCTAAATGGCCGGTAATTTATCGCTTTAGAAAAGCAAATATTGACATTTTTGAAACAGGTATATCACAACTCCAAGACATGGCGAATCAAAATAAAGTTAATACCAGTGAAGAACTATACAAGCTGTTTAAGGTCATATAAAAATTATTTCTATATCTGTTGAATTTCATTTTAATAGCCTTCTTGAATAACCTGTCCACGTTCGCAGGATTGTTTTGCGTTAAAAGTGGTGTTTTCAAAAATCTTTGATTTATGCATTCCAGCGTTCTATTGAAAAAACTCATGCTCTGAGACAAAGGTAATGAGCTATATTTTGAAATAGGAAAGGAAAATGTTTGGGCAATTTTGGTTTCTAGGATCTTTTTGTGAGTACTTTTAGTCTATTTCGCCAGCTTCAAGTTGCGTGACACAAAATCAAACGATGTTTATTTCATTGATGTAGAGTATTTTTATTTCGCTGTGATGGGTAGGTAGACCTAAAGGTAAGTAACACTATTATTCATCTTAGGAACTTAATGATCCTTTTGTTAATAAGCGTGCCAAAAAGGTCCGGCGAACTTTTAAGGACGTCTTTCAAAGGTTTATAGAAAACAAAATTCAGAAACTCGATATTGTTCAATTCAATAGACACCGCATCTCCACGACACTTATGGCTGGGGCTTGTAATTAATCCTTTCAAATTTTCAGTTCTTTCTCGATATTTTGTGCATATTTACTAAGGATGGATCCAGGAATGGTATGAATCTTCCTTGCAACCGGCTAACATTACATACTTACCGCGCGTGAGCCTCGGTTTTAAAGCGTGGGAACAGAGATCTCTTATTGGCTGAACTCGATAAAGTGTTCCACGGCTGAATACCACGTTTGATAAAAGGGAGATGTAACTTTAAACAATTTGTGAGATATTTTCTAACGGAGCGGTAGCATACAGACAAGAAATTACTTAGATCTATCTATTTTTCAACGATGGCTCGGTGAATGCAGGAAAATATGTTTTGTTCATTTGCGCGAGCGGCAAGCTCAATTCCTTGTGGCAATCGACAAGTGAGAGAAGAAAACAACAAACTTCTGTTGACTTCGCTGGAGACCTTAACCGCTCAACATGAAACATGGAAAATTCAGGAAAAAGATTTGCTTCTAAACAGAGCAGGTAACTGTTTAAACATTACATGCCTTATATTGCATCATATGCGAAACGTTCTTGTAAGTTCAGCATCACTATTTACACAATGACATTATCTAATAAGGTTCGAGACTACATTTTATTTGTCGAATTGAACTGTGAACAATGAAAGTAACAATTAGACATACTTGTTATAATTTTAGGCGTTCAAGATGTAAATGATGAACAAAAAAATGTCATGACAATATGTCCGGCACACCGCTTTGAGCTTGCCCAACACTGGAGACCTTCCACCGCTTGCTGTCATCCCGAACACACTCAAAGTACTCAGAAGCGAAAGGTTTCAATTCCTGATAGATACATCACACCAGAGATGGCAAAAGAAATCATGTTAATGTATGGCTTACACTGTATTATTGGGTCCCGTAAGTGTTTCAAGTAATATCTTGTCATTAATCTGTTTATATTTGTTCGGCGCTGATACACTTGCCAATGTTTCGTGCAACGACTGTCTCGCATTCTTGTTGCGACACTACTTAGTGTTAACACTCCTAGACAACACGTAAAATATTGTTACAGCGTTGCAATTTGTTGAAAAAGAGAGGGATGGATTCTGCTCCACGCAAGGCTTGCTATATGGAAAACCGAGACACGTTTGTCATGTTCACTTCATTGAATGTCACAGGAGCTAAATTTTCATGCAATTTGTATTGCATGCGAGACAACTTGCAAGAAAAATGGTCTCGTGCCATAGTCACTGAAAGTTGCACACGGTATAAACCGGCAACGCAGGAAAAAACAGATCAAATCCTTCCCTTTGCCCTCACACTGATTTACTATCAGTACACTCACAACATGATCTCTCTCCCTAACATACTTACATTCTTCACCTGCATTCTTTACACACGTAAGGGGTTGGGGCGGGGGGGGGGGGGGCACTACTTTTTATAAATTTTATGCTATAAGGGTGTTTCTCGCTGGATGTTGTCGAGGTCTGTAAGGGGAACAGGGTCCGTTGCTGGGTATAAACGTTTCTGCTCTTATCAATTTCAAGTCATGTTGGGTTATCTTTTTGGGGGGACTGGGGTCAAACATGAGACGACATGGTCTAGCCATCTAACCTGGCGCAGTAGAGAAGATAAATACCGTCACGTTTTCTTTACATTCTGACAGTCTGCCTTTTGAATGTTTGGTTGGCATTTTGCCTCTTTTCTCCTATGGAAGCAAGGAGATGTTATGCAGTTTCTGATCTCCAGTTGGGGGAGTGGGAAGTAGTGTTATCTGCTAGGGAACTGGGTCTGAACGTGAAACGATATGTGCTAGAAATCTAACAAGTCGTATCTCATTTGGTATTGCATTCCTGGTTACTAGACCCCAGCAGAGCATCCCAACCCAAACCTTTCACAATTCGTCCATGGGTTTTACATACGTGAGTACTGGTTATAAGAGGCTGTTGAATATTCAGTATGAATAGGCATGGTAGGGAGAAGGAAAGCGATGTGATGCCCTTTCTTATTGGTCACAATTTTAGTGCCCCCCACTTTCTTGGCAATTTTGAGCAATTGTTTTTTTCGTGCGTTCGGTTATGTTCACCAAAATGAGTGGGAAAAAGTCATCTAAACTCATTACTAAGCTGTTTATTTGTTCGTTTGTTGGTCCGGTCATGCAAACAGTACAGATCGCGCTAGGAGATAACATAAAAATAAGGTTTGTCATGAAAGTGTGTTATTATTCACTGAATAAAAGGTAGCGTCAACAACGCATGTACCGCTTCCCTTATGGGTTTTTGGTTCGCTAATATGAAGTATGGATCTTTTACACGTACTTTGTATGCATATTAGGTGTGTGCCGTCAGTGTAGGGAAAAGCACGCTTGCCATCTGAAGCAATTTCAGTCTTCACAGCAGCCAACTTCAGGGAATATTGCAGCTAAGAACAACCCACCCCGTAAAAGGGTCACTATTCCACCTGAAATGTTTAGCAGCCCTTCTGGTATGGACAATTCCTTAATTAGTGATGAAGATTACAAACAACCACTCACACCAGCGAGTGCAAAAACTGCATACAACCAGTATGTGTACAAATTACATGAAGCGACTGGGATAAGTGAGCCATTTAGACATCTAGATTCTGTTCTGATGAAAGAGTGGAAAGACTTGCATTCTCGTACTAAACATCATTATGCATCGTTCGCTAAACAAGGAGTTAGACCAGTGTTGGAATCAATTGCCCCTGGCCAAGGTGAAGAGCTTTGGAATTACTTGAAAAACAGTTCAATAATGGGTCTTGGCAACAGTGATAACGACTGTAATGAAGATGAAGAAATTTCCCCTAACACTTTCTCGGACAACACTTTACGGAATCTTATTGATGCCTATAACAATGCACAGTCTTCAAAATCGAGAAAAGAAATTTTGTCAATATTTGCCCAAAATTTTAAAAGAAAGCAATTGAAAGAACTAATTCCTGGTCTAACAGATTTTCGTATTAAGGAGGCGAGGAAGCACTGTAAAGAACATGGACCAGGTACTGCAGTGCCTACAGCTCCAGTTCACCAGTTTTTCCTCAGTGAAGACAAAGTTGACCACTTTTTGAGGTTCATAACAAGCGACATGGTTTCACAAGACACAGCATACGGTACCTCCAAAATGAAACTCGAAAGTGGAGTGGAACTAGTGATTTCAAAACCAATTCGAAAGTTGATCCCTGCTCGAATCATCGCCCAGTATTTGAAGATTTGTGAAGAAAGTGGTTTTAAACCGGCCAGTACAAGAACTTTGTTCAGAATTCTTGAAGTCTGCCCAGCTTCGACAAGAAAATCACTTCAAGGTCTGGACAACTACACGGCGGACGGATCAGAGGCATTCGAAAATTTACAAGACGTTATCAGCAAGCTCTATGACGGAGGGATGCCCGATAGTAAGGCTGACAGGCTGCGTTCAATGGCCTTGTCCTGCAAACGTTACCTAAAGCAGGACTACAGCACACATGTCGTGAATGATTCAACGAGCGACATTTCCTCTGCGTCTCCTGACCATTGTCGATTCTTTGCATTAAGTGACCCCAAGGAAGAACAACTTATGCAGAGCTGTTTACATAGCCACTTACTCGAGTGTGATAGATGCCAGGAACTACGTAATCTATTTCTCTCTTTAGAGGAGGAAATAGGAAATATTTCTGAGCGATGCACCATGGCAGGTGACGACATATGTGATCTTCGTTTTCTGTTGGATGACAGTAAAGACAAGATAGAACAATGGAAAGCTCACATTTTGAAAGTGTGAATCAAGAAGAGGGAAAGAAGGAAGTCCTTGATAAGCTAGCACCTACTAAAGCCCTTTTGGTGGACGATTGGGCGATGAAATTTCTGCCACTGCACTTCAGGGAAAAATCAGCCGAGTTTTATGGAAAGCGTGGTATAAACTGGCACGTCACAGCAGTGATTAGAAAAACGCCAGAATGCTCTTTATCAGTGGAAGTTTTTGTCCATGTCTTCGACAGCTGCGATCAGGACCAGATTGCAGTGGCTTCAATTACCCAGAACACGCTGTCCACACTTAAGAAACTGTACCCGGAGCTAACAGGAGTTTACATTAGATCAGACAATGCCGGATGTTATCACGGGGGATATCTTTTGACTAGCCTTCCCAGTATTGGTCATGAAACTGGGATCAGAGTCATTGGCTATGACTTCAGCGAAGCTCAACATGGCAAAGACATATGCGATCGGAAGACGGCAACAATGAAGCAACATGCAAGGCGCTTTGTGGCAGAAACAAAGACCGACATTCTGACAGCGTCTGATCTTAAAAAGGCCCTGGAAAGTAATGGTGGAGTAAAGGGATGCCGAGTGAGCGTTGTAGAAATGCCACGCAGATCCAGCCAAATTGACACAAATGTGAAAATAAAAGGAATTAGTCAGATTCACAACATTCGTTACGAAGAAGGTGGCATGCGCTTTTGGAAAGCATTTGACATTGGAAAAGGAGAACGCATGGTACAAGACAATATGCCTTCAATTGAAATTCCAAAGGTTAGGGTAGTACAGGCATTTCCGGAAGCATGCTTTTCCAGCGGAACAATGGCAAGGAGTTCCAAACACACCGAAGAGGAAAAGGCTTCGCCTACAGACACTGAAAACGTTGAAAGGGATGCGCTATTTGAGTGCCCTTCTGACGGGTGTACTTCCTCTTTTGGTTCTGAAACTGAGCTCCAGAGGCACCTAGATGTCGGAAATCACGTCCGTCGCTTACACAGGGAGTCTCAGTTTGACTACATAAGGCTTCGCTACGCTGATATGGTAAATGAAGAACTATCCAAGCCACTTTTCGGGGCTAATTATCCAAGTGAGTCTCAGCACAGTGGAAAGGGGGTTAGCAATATCACCATGGGATGGGCATTAAAAAAGCACAAGTCTACACGCTTTTCTACAGCTGTTAAAGCCTATCTAAATGACAAATTCCTTATTGGCGAGGAAACGGGAAATAAGGCATCGCCAACTCAAGTTGCTCGGGAAATGCGCAGAGAACGAGATGATGAGGGTAATCGTCTATTTGTTGGAGGAGACTGTCTCAGTTCTCAACAGATTACAGCATACTTTTCTCGTCTCGCAGCAACAAAAAAGAAACACGGTTCTTTAAACGCAGCTGCCAGTTCGGAGGAGGTAGAAGAATTTTTGGCTGAACAGCAAATGCAGGAACACGAAGAGGATATTTCACGTAGAAAGAAGGTGGTATTCGGCAATCTGCAATTACAGCATCCCATAACCTACAAGTCCTACAACCTTTGCAAGTTAGCTGCAGACGGGAAATTAACAAAGAAATTTAGCATTGCTGATCTAAAAGACATCTGCGACTCACTTGACATTGAAACTGAGGACTTTAAGCGCCGTAAAGCCCCGTACAAAGATGCTTTAACAAATGTGTTAAGCAGTTGTACTTGCAATAAGAAGTAGCCGATAGGACACTGAATTATGTAGCATGATACTGATCAGGACTATTTTGGCCACATTCTGTTTAAACAGCTTAAAGTTAAGCTCAGCTAGTTAAGTATCATTTAAGACACGTACGATAGCGACATCAAAATTGCATTTCTTAACTAGTTAAGGCTTTTTTTAATCTTTTTTTTGCCAATTGTTGGAAATTTTATAACAATCTAACATTTGAAAGGGCGGATTTTGAAGTTGATGACGTCATTTGACGTAATATGACGTCACAGCTAAGTCGTTGCCACAATTACCTTTAGTGGTTAAGGGCACTTAACATTTCAAAAAGGTTGCTGCACAATAGCATAAGTACTTTTGGAGGTAAAGAGACGCTTTCTGCCTTCCCCCCACCCCACTCCCCCTCGTCTAATAAATTCCAAAAACGCAGTTTTTTGATGTTATCTGCAAAGAAAAGTAATAGAAACAACGAACATATGTGTCTGTGATAGGAAACGTCTTCTCAAACGTTTAACATGTTTTTAAATTTGTTAAAACTTCTCAAGGACGAAAAGTTGTTAAAACATTAAAATACCCATTTTTATTTTTTATTATACAAGATAGAGGCAGAATACGCAGCTCATAAGGCATATAATATGCAATTGCCCATTAAGTTCTTGGTAACTTTTTAAAGCTGGGGCCATCTACTTTAAACCCATATATAAATAAAACCTCTGAATTACTGGAACACACAGAGGTGGCATTTTGAAAAAAACGTAAAAATTGCTGGTATCTGAAATTGAACACAGCTATTACTTTTAATCACCTCTGAAATTTTTACCTTTATATGGAAGGTGATTTTAATGATATTGCCTTGGAGCATATACGACCCCCTTTCCATAAATGGCCAAGGAAGGATGCCATCTTCTCTTAACTACGTAGGAAAAAATAATAAAATGTGCCCTATTTTTGTTATTTTTTATGATAAAATTTAGCCGTCGTATTACGGAAAAAGGCTGCCCAATTTCTTGACTTATTAAGAGCAGCTAGCCAAACTTTTATGTTCTGTGTAATCAGTACATGTAGTGCTATCATTCCACAAAAAATCGTGAGAATCAAGGATTTCGAATTTCATGGCCTCCATACATTGGTGGTCGGTTTTCTGTGACAGACGCACTTAAATGTCTAAACGTGGTGTATAAGGTATAAACATAAACGCTACTTGCCCGAGAGTCAGTGAATCGAGTAAGGCGCTAAAGAGACTAATTAAATTAATTGCGGTTTTCAGTTGGCGACACGGAGTTTCAAGCAATATTAAATTTAGGAAGTTTCCTTGTCACAAACTCTTAAAACAAGTGGCCACAACACAATCTGAAGAAGATTCCTTGCCATTTTTATGACTCTTTGTAAACACAGTATTAACATCACATTCTTCAAATCTGGCAGTCAGCGGAACTAGACCATCCTAAACGAACAGGGTTAATTCACAACTTTCCGATTCCGCCTTCTACAAAGCTAAAATCTTCAAATGAAATTGCTTGCTTACAACTGTGTCAGATTACTTCCCCTTTATAAACTGCAATTTCATTGGTTCTGATAGTACCTCAAACCTGATTGGTGTGACATACAAACATACTTCACTGACTGACTGACTGACTGACCGACTACACGGTCCATCGCGCTGACTATAGAGTTATTTTGGAAAAAATAACTCAAAAGTTCTTTGTATTATTGCGCCCAATTGGCGAGCAGAAACTTCAGAGTCACATTGGTGTGTTCTTACACAACAGTTATTGTATCTGCCATATTTTTTTTTAATTTACATAAGATTGCTGAAAAAAGTCAGAAGTCATTTCGGATGTCATCCACCGGTAATTTTTGTTTGGACCAATCAGAGGTATCATAAATATAAATTGTGTCTTGTTTACCTGTGCGATGCATTGGGGGCAGTTTGGTATACTCATCTGGCCCACACCAGCACAGGAATATTCCAGTTGGCCGAAATACGGTATCTGTTGTGGTTTAAATTTTACCTTGGTTTAAAATTTTTCAAACCAGTTTGAATTTTATTTTCCTTTGTTTCAGATTATGGTAATCAATATAAGACAACAAAAACTAAAAATCAAACTGGTTTGAAAACTTTTGAACCAAATATAAAATTAAACCACAACATATCTGAAAATAAAAAAAAAAATAAAATAAAATGGGTGATCGATGTGACCTTCTGGGTCTCAATTTCTGAAATTTTTATTTGGGTTACAAGTATTGAAAGTACTGGCTTGTACATTTGATTTTACGTTTTCCTGACTTTATCTCATCATTTTTCGGCCGACTGCAATTTTTCCACACTGCGTGCATTGTTTTACCCCACATGCCAGACAAGATCAGACGAGTGTGCCAAACGGCTGCCAATGCGTTACATATACTAGGTAAACAAGCCACTATTTTCGATTCCTGTGATCAGTCTATTTAAGTCAAAATGTCTTGGTAGATCTTGAAATATATTTCTTTCTCACATCCAAAATGATTCCCCGACTTTTTTTGGTTCCCTAATGTAAATTGAAATAAGCTGCCGTGTAAGAACACACGAAAGTGACCCTGAAGTTACTGTTCGCCGATTGGGCACAATAATACAAGGGATTCTTTTGCTCAATCAGGAGCCAGCATTCACAGAGCTGTTTGGAAATGGTCTGGAGAGACTCGTTTCCCAAGGGGTTTTACCAATTTTCTTGAAAAATCCCGCCACTGTACGATTTCTGCCCGGTTTACTTTGTTTCACCTCAACTAACTGCCCCTGGTTCTCCAAGGATGCATTTTGTCCATGCACACATAAAAATTAATCAGTGGCTTATTAATAAATGTACATTCTGTATATACCACACAAGTGAGTAGTGTTTTTCACATACTATGATTGGTTAACTCAGAGGTGATTAGCAAAGTACTATTCACCTCCGACCAATCAAAGAGAAACAAAGTGGCTTCCGGTGTCACTGGTTACGGAAAGTAATGTTTTGGTCCACTAGTTATTCAGCTTGTGTGGTATATACTAAACAATTATTCACCTCTGCCAGTGTCGGTGAAAGTGGTGGATATTTACCTCCACTGTTAAATAGTGAACATTAATTTTTTCTTCTAACATCATAATATCCTGCTTAGATTAGTTTTATTATTGCGCGACATGATTAATGGGAGGCGCGGTGGCCTAATGGTTAGTGCGCTGGACTCCGGATCGGGCGGTCCGGGTTTGAGCCCTGGCCAAGGCACTGCGTTGTGTTCTTGGGCAAGATACTTTACTCTGATAGTGCCTCTCTCCACCCAGGTGTATAAATGGGTACCAGCGAATTTTTTGCTGGGGGCAACCCTGCGATGGACTAGCATCCCGTCCAGGGGGAAGTAACAATACTCCTAGTCGCTTCATGCTACGGAAACCGGGATAAGCTCCAGCCTGATGGGCCACTAGGCTCGTATACAGACTTTATGATTACTGATGCATGTGACAGCTGGAAGGGAAAAAAAACAGAAGTCATAGCAGTTCACTCACCCTTCAACTGTTTTATACTGACGTTTCTTGTTTCAGACATGAGGTATCTCCATGGTCTCCTTTCCAATCCTCTCTTGCTGCTAACAATGCAGTTTAGAAATAAAAACCGTCCTTGCATTTCAGTTCGCAAATTTCCAGTCCAGTCTTTCTTCCATATGCTAGGAAAATCTTCTTTTTCCAGTGGAAATGACTGCACAGTGCCGGCATTGTGATACTTGATAATAAGGTGTCCCGGAACAGCAAGACTCATATTAATATAGAAGTCTCCTTTGTGAAGACTCGAGTCCAGTTTTGTGATGTGAAGGATATTACCAACAAATTTTTTATAGTAGGGAACCCAGGCATCATCTGGCTTGTCACTGCCACCAAAGAAATTCTGAAAGGCAAAGTCAGCTGACAAATTAACCAGATAACTTAAACAGATATTTCCACATTTGTACATGTTTACCTCAGAATACAAACCAGCACTCAAAAATGGGCTAGACAAATTCAGGGCTTTGGGGGCATACAAAGTCAACATAGAAATATTTTTTCGCTTCTAACTGCTCTGCAAAAATAAAACGCCTTGGATCTTAGGCTCAAACAACATCAAAAGGAGTGAAAATATAATTTATATATCTTAACATAATGTTTGAGCATCAGCTTTTTATGATGCTGATTTTCTGGTAACAATCAAAAATATAAAAACACTTTATGATGTTTCCATAAAGAATTCTCCAACAATTTGTGGATTTTCTCTTAGCGAATTTTATGAGGTACACGTCTCTGCGATGTATCAGTAATTCAGCTTTTTTATACATCTTCTAGGCTGCAAATGTAACCTTAAGTGTAGAATTCAATACCTACCTCAGCCGAGGACTTGATATCTTTGAGCAGTGCCAAAACTGGCTCCAAATATTGTTGAATAAAACTTTTCACATCTCCTGCATAGTGAGTTTTCAGAAGATTCTCCAGATGTGGAACTTGAGTGTCGAACAAGAAGTCCTGACAAATGGATTGCCAATCCCAATCATTGTCTCCTGCCTGAGATTCACAAATAATTTATCAAAAAATGTGTTGCAGCATTTACTGTGTTTGCTGTGAATCACTTTGGTTTGACACAGTCAGTATAAAAAATATTGAATAAAAAAATTTATTCCTTCTTGTAAAGGATGTAAGGTTATAATATGACAAAGAAATCATGTTGAGGTCAGCCATACAAGTCATGTGTTTGGAATCTACACTCGTTTATTTAGCAAATTATGAGTGAAAATTGAGACAATTCCCTGTCATGAAGTGTGAGAATTGAGGTGCTGACAAAATACACATAAAATCACAAGAAAGTGACAGAGAAAGCATTTAAGGGTCTTTATCTACAAAATTTAGAGTTAGGTTTGGGGTTAAAAACCCAGGACCCCCTAGAAGCAGCCCTTATAAGCTAGTTGGCTAGGCCTACAACACTTCAAAGAGCTGGCAGAAGGTGAACTAGAGTAGCATGAAGCATCCAATAAGCTTATGAACCAGCGTCATGGGATAGGCCACTGATACCTGATGCTTCAATCGTGGGAACAATTTTTTTCCACATAAATAAATATTCAAACTTGGCTGAAATATACCTAAAAGTAAGTTTACAAGTAATTGCCTATTGCAATAGTTTCCAATCATCAAATGTAAAGTACACCTGAATTGATTTTTTTCCAGAAGTCATAATAATTTAATAACTACAAATACTCTGCTCTTTTTAGTGTGAAATGAACTTTGTGTGATTTGAGAGTGTTGAGTTTACTACTGACAGGAATCAAAAAAGTATTTATCTGCAAAGCAAACCCAAACATTTTTAGGCAGGTAAAACAAAATAAATCTGCACATTATGTCATTTGTAGATATATTCTTGCCACAATACCGTGGCTGTAAGTTGAACAAACTTCATGTACGCAAGACTCATGTGACTTCTTTCCAAATGCTATTATAATGATAAGGACCTCCCTGGGGTTCTAAATTTAACGTTCTTGATAAATTCAGTTGAACCCCTATTAAGTGTCCACAAATTAAGCAGCCAGTTACTAAAGTCCCGAAACTATTGTCAATATAATTCTGTAGATAAAACCCCCTTTATGCAGCCACCTCTATTTAGTGGACCTGGCCACCTTTCTGCTGTCCCTGAATGAGTACTCTTGTATTGTTTTTACCCCTATTTAGTGGCCAGTAAGAATGTAGTATACGGTGTCATAAACGTGATGACTTGATTTGCCGCGAAAAACAATGACGTCACGTTGACTATATAACATGTTCAAATATCAAATAGTTATGGTTTCTGTAAGTTCGAAGTTACAAGACGAAAGACCAGAACTGAATCCCATGGACATGAGTACTTGTTACACATATTGGAATATGTACTTGTTATCATATTGGAATATCCTATCGAATTATTACTTGTATTGGATTGAAAAATGTCATCGAATCATTGTCAAATTAAGGACGGTGCCTACTTTTGTTACTGCGCACATCTTCTGCGCATCATGCAAGGCATCGATCGCACAAGACGCGCGCGCAAAGGGAATTTGCTCGCTCAAAATGACGAATTTAACTTCGCGACCAAGCGCGTGACTAAAATGCAAGAAAATTTCGGTTACAACGAAATCCAGTTAATGGACATACTAAACCAGGAACAGTGAAAGAGTAACATATCAGTAAGCCCTAAATGCTTATCGATAAAAATGGCTACCATTTAACAGTCTGAAACACATCGCTAATCGCTCAAACGTAATCAGCAAACTGCTAACTACATATGGCGTGGTGCACGCGTGAAATATTTAACTCGCTAGGGAGGGGACAGGAAAAGTGTAACTGACCTCAAAAGCGATTCCATACAACTCTTATAACTTTTAAAAACGCGTGGTGACCCATACGTTTTATTTTATAAAATGGAAGTGGTAAGTCTAAAGAACACATGATTAATTTTTCGTTCAGTGCAAAAATTGTTTCGGCTGTTTTTCTGGCCTTGCAAGAGAGAGCTGTTAGAGTCAAAAATGGCTCAAGTGCAATCGTTTTGTCAATAAAAACGTGGTTCACGCAGTTTCAAAGATAGTATTTGTTAGTTATTTTTAATATCGTTATATTTAGTGCTGATGTTGTTTATGAAAAACCAAATTCAAAGGTAATTTGTAAGGAAATTTTATTTCCTTTTACTTTTTTTGAAAATGCCACATCAACACTTTTTTCAAGATTTCAAACCTAATTATCTCGAAAATTTACGTGGCTACCCCCAATTTTCTTTTTGGATTTTAATAGCCCTTGGTAACATCTACTTCCCTTGCATAGTCATCGGCCGGGCAAAAATACCTCGCTATTAGTAGGCACCATCCTTAAAGAATTATTGGAGAAACTATTTGCCCTCAAACTTATTCATGCAATGTGCATGACATACGGTATTTGGATTTATTTTCAACAAGTTCGGACAGTGACAGCTGATCGGGCTTTTAGCCAGGATTTAAAAAGTGGGAGTCCAAAATTTTTATAAGGCCTGACTCTGTCCTCATAGTGGGGCCTGAGAAGCATGCAAGGTGTTTTTCCGCAGTCATGGGTGCAAAGGTATCTAAAGATTTCCAAAAAACTCTGCACACATTTATTCATATTAATTTTCTCTGTGGCCGTCCATAGGCCTGGACTCCCACCTGGCTAAAAGCCTGCAGCTAATAAAATCATTCAAATGCATGTTTACTCTCATCTTCATGTGGTTCTGTTATTCCTTTTCACACTTTTTTGTATTCAGATTATGTAACCTCTTTAAATGGCCTGATGCTGATTTCTAACAAACCTCTATTTAGCAGCTGGTTGCCATTTCCCTCACAATAGGGGTTCTCCTGTATTAAGTTTCTCAATTTAGTTGTGATATCTTTTTTTTGCCTTATGTTGACAAATTTTTGATAATTAAAAATTTGTAACTGTCAACTTCTTTTGTCAATTTCAACTCATGATTTTGTGTTGTCTGGAATCCTTTAACAAGGTGAGATTCCTGTCATCATTCTGTTTACAAGCAGGACTTTAAATGCAATGCTCAACAAGTTTGCTAAGCAGAAAGGTCTCTGAAGTGTCCCTTTGCCAGGACAAAATGCTGCGCCAGACAGGCCACAAACTATGTAAATATTTAATTGTAAATAAAATTTATGGAGATTTTTTTCCTTTTTCTGAAATACAAATGTTCTATGACTGACAGTGGGCTGTCACACAAATTTTGAGTGTATAAGAAACAACTCTTTAGTACCACAACAATGGCACAGGTATGAAACAAAAGATGAATGAAAATTTCAAATCATGTAAAATGAAAATTCGAGTGTTTACACAAATTATCAAGCTTAATCTTCTCTCAAGTCACACACAGTCTGGCAAAAGTCAACAACACACCACGTTGCTTACACAAATATAACAAAGCCCTTTTTTGTTTAACTTTTCCAGAAGATATTTAAGTCAGTGCCACTCACTTCCAACTGAGACAAAATGAGCAATCAATAATTTGAATTAACCTTGACGAAAACTAACAGTGGCTCGATAATTTGTTCTTTTGATTTATTAAAATGCTCTTTTTATAAATTGGCACGTGCATCAAAGTAGTAATAACCTTGGCATTCTAATATTTGTTCGAAACCCATCCATAACATTAATAATAAAACCTTTTAAGTGAATTGCTCATGTACGTACAAAAAGAGAGCCATGTTCATGCACGCGACCTTCGAATATGCGAAGCTGACACGTCGCGAATACCTTCTCTCTGTTCCTTACCTTTGAAGACATTGGCTCAATTTTCTCTCATGAATCAAAGCATAACATGAAGAGTTTGGTTGGTAAATATTTCAGGACAATTATGGCTCATTTGTAGCATCCAACCGCTCCTTATTGGCCTAGGGAGTTTACAGCACACTTCCGCCATATTGGATTATGCGCATGACTTGTTTTCCGTTCAATCTACCCTCTACACCCTGCAGAAATACAAAGCACCACTTGAGCCACCCAGCCCTAGATCAGTGGTGATCAGTGAAAAGATTTTAGAAAAGTGTGGAAGTAAACCGCTAACAACTAGAAAATGTAATAATAATAATAACAATTGATTCTCAATACTATTTTTTATATAAAGTTGTTGTGGATGAGAGTATAAACCATGAAAATAACGTAACCTGTCAACACAAGGCAAATTTTGGAAAACTAAAAAAATAAAACTATATTGATTCAGAAATTAAAAAAACATATTTTTCCCTGGTCTACACACAATGACGTCATAAAATGTTTTAAAAAAAACAATTGAAGCCATGAGCTGTTACCGCAAAGTTTTGGACATTTTATGGCGTTATTCAGAAACTCATAAGGAGTTGAAACGTGTATAACGCGCGTTCACAGCGTTCGAACATTCAGTTTTGCCAAGTACCATATTTGGAAACACAAAGAGTTTGTACGCGAATGATTTTACACACGTAACGACACACGCAACAAAATTTTCGGTTTTGCGATAAGTCACTTGATTTCTAGACTACTTGTAGTCGGTCTTTTCTCTAAGGGTCGGAGGAGCACTTTTATATCGGGAACTGGGCAAACCACCAGGCGGTATGGACGGGAGGGGCTTGGGACGAGACGAGAAAAAACCGACTACGGACTCTTCTGTAATTTTTGAGGATATGCCCGTCAGCCCAGCAACGGAGAAGGTGATTGGCCAATTTAAATTGTGCGCGTGGAATGGCGTCAAGGATCTCGCGATCAACTGCTGTTTTATTTGCACGCGCGCTGCCTTAGCTCGTTATAAACTTTGCTTCAAGACATTAAAACAATACCGCTCCATGACAAGACTAATAACAAGACGTTAAGAGGCGCTTGGTTTTTGTATTGGATGAATTTTCAAGCTCACAGGAAATTTGTGAAACAAAACACTGCGTTGAAGTGTTGACGCCAGCTCATAAGATCCGTAACGCCATTGCGCGCGCGCAACTTTAGATTGCGCACATTGGCCAATCAGCTTCTCCGTTGCTGGGCTGACGGATATCCTCAAAAAATGCATAAGAGTCCGCAGTCTATTTTTCCTCGCACGCTCCTGTCTCGCGTCAGTCCCCCTCACGCATCTTAAACCCTACTTTACAGCATTCCCTTTCTGAATTTCGAGATAAAAACAGACTGCATGCAGTCTACTTGATTTCCCACCATGCGAGCAGAGCCCTTTCTTGGCGTAACGGATCGTACACGACAGCGCGAACAAAGTGTTTTGATTTACAAATTCTTTTCTTCAAAGAGCGTCTGAATTCCTTTGGTAAAAACATGTCAAGCACCGCTTGAGGTCTTGTAAGTGACTTTATGGTAGAGCTGTACGATTTTAACCGTGAAATTTCTTCTTGGTTTGCGAAAAAAGCGAGATCTTAAATGTCTACAACTGCACGTGCACACAAACGGCAGAAGATGGCGAGAGCAATCGTCAGCTCTAGTGCTTTCGAGAGCGTATTGTGGGCTCCTTCTTGACCGTTGGTTTTTCCAAAAAGTTAATGCCCAGCAAAAACCGGTTTGATCCGGACTGACTAGCCCAAACTTTGGGACTGCGGCGACTTCAAAGAAATGACACGATTTATGCAGCTCTGCACGAATCGTGTCAAATCTTTGTTGAGCATGCGCAAAGCTTACGTGAGGCTTGCGCGAACTTGCGCGAGGCTTTGCCTGGATCCAAAAAATGTAGCGGATTTATAAGCTTCTATCAAAATGCTTTCTTCTTTTGAACATTCATAGAGTAAATTAGCAACAGAAATAGTTTGTTTTTCAAGCCTGTTAGTACAGGGGTTTGTCAATAACCAAATGTCTGTGAGCAAAAAGATGTGTAAAAATCTTCGTAAATCTGACGCGTACATTCACTAACTTGCACGCGTCAAACACAGCGCGCGCTGTTCAGTACCGTTGACAGCCGAGTTTATTTAGTTGAGGATTTGAACATTAGTTGTGACTTTTTTCTCCCCCAATTGTATCTCAAGATTGTGTCACTGGTCTTTCCCTGTGTAGGAAAGTAGTTCATGACCTATTTAAAATGACCAAGTATGAGATTGCTTCAGTCTTCGTGCTGTGGGCTCGGTTTTGACCGTCGGTTTTTCCTAAAAAATAATGCTCGCGCTGCAAAAAACCGGTTTTATCCGGATTGACCAGCCCAAACTTTGGGGCTGCGGCGACTTCAAAGAATTGACGCGATTTATGCAGAGCCTCTTTTTCTTCCCAATTCTCAGCCGCAGGGAAGTAAAAGAGGCTCTGCTCGCAGGGTGAGCGCGACCTAGCGCGCGCTGTGAATTTAATCCAGATATTGCAATTTTGATTGGTTGAATTTTTTCCCGTGATTTTCCAAATATGGTACTTAAAGAAACCAATGTTCAAACGCTTTGTACAATGCGAATCATGGGAAGTTACACGTTTCAACCCTTATGGGTTTCTGTGTTATTTTTATGGTCTAAACTCGAGCTCATAATCTAATGAAAAAATGCGGAAAATGTGGTCTATTTATTTATACAGCTACACGAAAAATTAGCCAGCGAATAAGATGGAAAAATCAGTGCGAAATCGTGCGCGTGTGGCAGCTTGTTCCGGAATCTGGTTTTTGCTAAAGTCGCGACAATTTCTCAAGTTTTCCAACATCAGCCTCCAGTCTTGCACTTTTAATCGATCATTGCCCTGGTGATTTTGAATTTTTTTCCACCAGCTGATTTTTGCTTCTCGACATCAGGCTGTAACAACTCTTCTTAAAAGGAAAGATACAGATAAAAGGTTTATAAAAAATTGGAGACCAACCTCTTTGATCAACGAAAATGCAAAAATTAGTTCCAAAACACTTTGCAAGCGTTTAGAAAAAGTCCTCCCGGACATAATCCATCACAGACTAAACGCCTTTGTTCAGGGTAGATTCTATGTTTGACCAGAAGTCCATAACAAGAAGTCTACATCTGGTATTGGGGCGCGTGCTATGTCTTTCGCGTGTAGGCTATTTTTAGAAACTGATGTCTCGCGAGAAAATGACGTAACCCACTATTTCGACACTATTGGAGTTCTAAGCTGCGGCCGAATATTTTGGAAAGTGGCAGGTGAAATGAATCAAATCACATCAAAACACTTGACAGGCCATTCTCTTTAATTCTCACATTTCGACAGAAGTAGTATCGTAGATAGTGATTTCAAACGTCTGTTCAGTGGCATTTGAAGGCGAGTGAAAAAGCAACCCGTCACCGGGTTTCCGTAGACAAACTCACAAAACAAACAGGTCGACTTTTTATAATTTACGAGAGAATTTATGAACAGAAGTTCACCAAACTTTTAGTAGTTAAGTGTGTCTTTATTTTGTACAGCATATCCTCGTGTTAAAATACTGAACAACATACACAACACAATAGCTGCACACAGCGAAGTGCCCGAGAAGCAAAACTTGAATTAAACTTTTGAAGGATGTGAATGAAATCATCATTGTTCGATGAATTAAACTCGTATTTCTATTCATATTAAAACAAATACATTACCTTAGTCAGTCTTTTGTTTTCATGCCGTCCTTATAATTCCAAAAACATGCGAAACTCGCCAAACTTGTCGTTTTCTCTGAATGTTGTTCTCAAACGAATCAAACTTCATTCTGTTCATTCCGCGCTCGATGTTGAGCGCTTCAGGGACCACGGTTTTGTTTTTCAAAATAGCAACGAACCTGTGCCAAAATGCACTTGCTCTCTTAATGCCTGTCTTCATCTTGAGAGTACCATTAATCTTTAGTGTCTTCGCATTTTGAATTTGACTCGGAATTAGTCTATCTTGCCCGCTGCCATTTCGTATTCCGATTCCAAAACACTGAGGTCCTCTCGCTTATTTGGATGCTTCGAATTTTTACAACTTCGATGCTATCGTCATCGATGAAAGATGGCCTGATGATTCTTGTCCGGACGATTTAATCCTCACAAAACGGAAATTACGATGACCAACAAACAGAAATTTCGTAATGCCGTTCGCTCGAGTTCACTTAGACTGCATGCAGTCTGTTTTTCTCTCGAAATTCAGAAAGGGAATGCTGTAAACTAGGGTTTAAGACGCGAGACGGGGAGATTGTGGCGAGACAACAGCGCGCGCGGAAGAATAGACTGCGGACTCTTATGCATTTTTTGAGGATATCCGTCAGCCCAGCAACGGAGAAGCTGATTGGCCAATGTGTGCATTCAAAAGTTGCGCGCGCGCAATGGCGTTACGGATCTTATGTGTTTGCGTCAACACGTCAACGCAGTGTTTCGTTTCACGAAGTTCCTTTAAATGAGCTTGAAAATTCATCCAATACAACTAAGCGGCTCTTAACGTCTTGTTATTAGTCTTGTTATGGAGCAGAATTTTCTTAATGTCTTGAAGCAAAGTTTATAAAAAGCTAAGGCAGCACGCATGCAAATAAAATCGTGAGATCTTTGACACCATTCCGCGCGCACAATTTAAATTGACCAATCAGCTTCTCCGTTGCTGGGCTGACGGGCATATCCTCAAAAATGACAAAAGAGTCCGTAGTCGGTTTTTTCTCGTCTCGTCCCAAGCCCCTCCCGTCCATACCGCCTGGTGGTTCGCCCAGTTCCCGATATAAAAGCGCTCCTCCGACCCTTAGAGAAAAGACCGACTACAAGTAGTCTAGAGTTCACTCGTCCTCTGCAGTTCTGCTTTTCTTCAAAAATTTGTTCAACCAATCAAAGGCGCGAATTAAAAAATACTTCAATGTGATTGGCTACTTGTTCGCGGCAAAGCTGTTCTAAAAATAGCCTACACGCGAGGAACGCGAGGGACACGCGAAAGACATATCTCAAAGCCTATTACCAGAGATGTAGACTTCTAGTTATGGACTTCTGGTTTGACGTTATAGGTACGATCGATAATATTTAGCATTTTATCCATGAGCGCGCGTTTCCCAAGTCTTATGGCTTCACCCCAGCAATATTAACAAGGAAAGTGGAATTCCAGAAGCATGGATGCCCACGATCAAAACACACAACAACACGAGAACTGTGCAGTGGAGCATCGTGCTTTTGAAATCGACTGGGACTCTGCTGACCGATTAACCAACAGTACGAACTATTTTCAACGACTGACTCTAGAAAGCTGATACACAAACTTACAACGAACGCCTATCAACAGATGCCATAAACAAAACCGACGAACAGACCACAAACAGAACGACTTAATTTGACTAACAATCGATGGATCGAAACTGACCAATTACTGTTGACGAACTTAACACGATCACAGCCAATAACATCACGGCTAAACTGACCAATCAGCTTCAACGAACCAGACTTATAACATCACCGACTGACAACAAATTTTCACTTGACTCTGAAGATGACATCCACACAGGTTGTCGAAACGTCAGTCACCAACAACAGTTCTTTTCAGAACTACCCCCACCCGAATGATCACACTATACGAACCACTGATACTTCTGGGTTCAAACCATTTACTGTAAATAATTAATGAGTTAATTAATTAATTGATATTAATTACTTAATAATCAACTGTCAAAGTTTACGCCTTAGCGCGTTAGGGCTGATCGGCTTAGTGGACGTCAAAACAATTGCTAAAATTGCTAAAAATGCCCCATCGGGAATCCACTTTTACGACGCAGCGCATCCCATGTCTCTAAAGATTTTCGGATAAATGCCATAGCTCATAGAAATTCATCTTGAACTTCATCTTTTAAAAGGATGGTAGAGAAATTTTTAAATATAGATATATATTCCCGGGCTTGCTTCCTAACGTGATGTAACTTTGGTCCTAAACATTTATGTATAAAAACTCTCACAACATTCTATCTCTGCAGAGATTTAGCTCCTTTATTTAAGTTTCCAGTGCGATTGACGAATTTCTGTTTAGTACAGCCTTTTTGAATTCGGAACAATGCATATATTTTAATTAAAAAACTATACAGTTAATCTGTGTGTATAGCACGTTTAGTCAACATAATTTTCTAAAATTGCAAGATTGGAGTCATTGATTATGACGATCATCTTCTCAATGTAACCAGCTGTCCAGTAGGTGTAAGTGTCGCTAATATTGTAACTCTAATTGTGTAAGTGTTGTTTGCGATAAAATAAATGGGAGGCGATCATTGTCGATCATTGAACGTGCTAAAGAATCGTAAAAGAACTGGGTATCTTTATATCATTCTCGTTCCCATAGCCCTTTCGCTTCTCTTAGCCAGCAGGGCCTTGGCACGAGAAACGAAGGACTCTTGGGACATGGGATTTCTGAATTAATTCAATTTTTTTTTACTATTGGCCGTTTGAAACAAAGAAATCTTCAGCGGAAGTAAACGAGGCCACGACTTTCCAATACACTGTATAGAAACATCACGACCGCATACATGAAGACCGGAAGCCCTAGAATCTATGACTGAAATCCTTTGTCTCCAGAGCCCTTCGTTTCTCGTGCCAAGGCCCTGCCGGCTGAGAGAAGCTAAAAGGGCTATGGGGACAATAATGTCTTTATATATAACACGGAACGGGAAATCGGGGAACAGTGAGCGGGCTCGGGGAATCTTTTAAATACATCCCTCCATCTCCCTATCCTTTTTGTATTCACCAAATTTGCACGATGCACATATATGGTCAGAAAGTCATTGTTATCCGTCATCCGTACATCACAGATATCCGGGTCTCGACAGCCTATCGAAATTCGCCCGATGTTTTACTTAGCGCTGCATAACCACAGTTTTTCTAGGAATAAAATGCGTTTCGTTGGCAATCTGTTGAATAGTAAAATAATTATCTCGCTCAATCTTGCGGAATGTCGTCTGATGTCTCTTATTTCAGTGATTTTCACTATCGGCAGAATGCGCCAGTTTGTGAGCAAAATTTATCCAAGCCAAGCCAAGCCACCCAGTTAGTTAGGTTCGTGGAATAGGGTTGATTTTCGATTGCCCTTCTCATAGAACCGAACAATTAATATCTTATGAATTTTCACTCAGCTTAAAGAAGTTTTACTTTTTCTCAAAGCACCGAACTATATATGCCATAAGTATTTGATTTATTTTCACCCTTTGCTCTAACCAACTTAATAACATCGTAAACTCTCTATAGTAATCAAACACTCGAGTTTACATTGGTCCTTATTGGAATTAACATGTAAACTGTCATAACATTACTTACAGAACTATGTTATTAACGTTCAGGCTAAAATGGAAGCCAGGTAGTTCTTCTCTACCAAATCACATTGGCAATAGTATGCTTCGCGTACATTTCCAGCATGACGCTCCTCACAAATTAAAACAATTGAGTATACATGTATTCAGAAAGACCGTGTTATTTACACATCTGATGCAAAGCCACTTTTTCTTGGTTATTTTATACATTATGTACACAGCGAGATGAGATCCGCACTTTGGCAAATGAGGCCATGGATTAAAATGAAGACAAGTAATCAGATCGTGAAAGTTTGTCCCCTTGATGTCCTTGAATAATCTTTTTCAGACAAAGTTTTGCTTCCGCGAGGTCGTATCTAAATGGTCCCACCCCTCCCTGGTACATAATTATTCCATCCTTGATGATGTAGAGTCGTTCTGGTGTAGCACCATAAGCAATATTTGCCGCGTTCAGCATTGTATCAACCACCACTGGAACCCCAACAGGACAGTGAGGCAGGAGAAGCTTGGCAGCCGCGCATCTTTCCTGAATCGTCCGGTGTTGACGTATCTTGTAGTTGTTCTAAAACAAAACGCAAAATTAGCCCTAGCGTTTACAACCATGCTCGCTTTGCATCAAAAATCTTTGTGCCCACCGCAACTGGAAAAAATACGACAATATCGGAAAAGCATGAAGCAATTGCAAAAAGTCGTTTATCAGCTTAGCCTGTCATCAACCCAGTGTTGAATTTAATGAGAAATGTCTTGTTTACCGATCCCACGAGAGAAACTTAATTGCACTTTTGTTTCCCAGTCATCCTTATCCACGCTCTTACGAAAAATAAAGGATCTGGAAATCCAACCGCTGCTTTTGTTTCAAAGCTAGCGGCGGTTTGTGAGGATTTTACGGATTACAAGTTTAATCACTTAGACTGAAGTAAGTTTCGTGAGGATAATGAATGCAAACAATTAACGTTGTATTCAGCTAATACTTCTTCAATCGTGTTGAATAAATGAATAATAATAATAAAAAAAAACAATGGAGAACATGTTGGGAATTTTTTCTCAGAAAGCAAATATTTTAATGTTTAAACACGTTGATAAGATTTATTCTTTTGCTGAATTATTCTTGACGCCCACCAAAGCCTTGTTCAAGAAATGATCCGTCCCTTTTTAAGCTTCATTAGTTCAATTGCTAACTTTTAAACACTTTTAAA